>JALGBA010000147.1:0-452280 GCA_023970755.1 Azemiops feae | reverse complement strand
TTTTAAGATAGAAATGTAAAACTGTTGAGATGGCTTGTATGAGGAAAAAGACTTAAATATTTAAGTGTAATCTTAACAGGTAAAAATGTTTTTGAACATTGTGGGGAAAATAAATTTAAATAAGAATTTTAATAACAGGATCTATGACAAGGTGATTAAGATGATTAATTAGAAAAGAAGCTTCAAATTGATGTGGTTGTTATTTGTAGAAATACTAGAAAATGCTGTGGGAAGATGAATTTTGGCAGACAAACGGCTGGCAGACAAATGCAAATTGGTGGAGAGATAACAGATCGCCTGCCAATCAAGGTTCGGGTGAGTCACTGGAAAGCTTTGAAAACCCAGAGGTGAGAAGCAGAAATCAATTCCTGCAGAGAGGAGCCTGCAGCCCTTCCATTGCAGATCAGACAGCCTTCCAGACCCTGTCTTCCCCTGCCAGGGACTCCAGCCCTGAAGAAAGAGGGAATCCCAGTCTGAGGCCTCTGCAGCAATGGGGAGTTTGGCATCCCCCGCGGGTAGATGGTCAGCGACCTCTGAGCTTGCCACAGCTAATAGAGGCCTTGCAACAGCTTGGGGTGGTGCAGAAGCCAAGAGATCAGCAGCTGGTGGGAGAATGACCACAGCAAGGAGATTGGCCACAGCCCCCGAACGTGGAACCCCTGGGCATAAATCAACAGCCTATAATTGCACCACCTTTCAGAGCAACCTTCAATGGGGACCCAGAGAAGCTAATTTTTTTACTCAACCAAGTGCGCTCTCATTTGAACTGCTGGGCCTATCTCTACCCGGACCCAGGGGCCATGGTCGATGTGATTGCGTCCAACCTAGAGGGAGAAGCATCGGAATGGCTGAACAATTTATATAATGAGCAAGCCCCAGAATTGGAGGACCCCCACCTCTTCCTCCTAGGGCTGAGAGAAAGATTTGAGGACCCATCCATTGGCCTCAAGGAAAGAGAACAAATCCACAAAATAAAACAAGCCGGCAGGCCTGCCCTGTAGTACGTGCGAGAATTTCGCAAGATAGCAGGCCAAATAGAGGGGTGGCTTGAGCAATCCCTAATCCATCACTTCATTGAGGGATTAGACGATCACCTCTCTTAGGCCTGCTTCTATCGAGCAGTACCTGATCAGCTGCAAGAATGGTACCAGGCAGCGGTGAAGCTAGACGTTCAGCTCGCCCGCTATAAGAAACCTCCCCCACCTGAATCTGAGCAGCAGCCAGAGCAACCCGAACAACAATCACCCCCACGAAAACCTCCAACTACTGCGATGGCCGAGAGACCCAGGCCACCTGCAGGCCCATCAATTAAGTGTTTTTGGTGCGGACAGGAGGGACATCGAGCAGCAGCCTGTCCAGTCCCCTACCCCCGACTACAGAGCAGACCGGAACCAGCGGCGAGAAGGAAACCTGCCCAGCAGCTAACGAGAGAAAAATCCAACCGGGTCACGCAAGAACCTGTTGCCCAGGTTACACCCCCCACACAGGAGGATGCTCTACCCTCCTTTGACAGCGACGACGAAGGAGAGAACGACCCAATGGTGAGCTCTCAAACACAGCCATGATGTAAAACAGGCTGGACACTTTGGATATCTAAAAACTCTACATCTCACCCGCCGGCAATTTTGGTGGCTGGGGCTGAAACGGGATGTGGAAAACTATGTAAAGAGTTGTACCGTATGTGCCACAATGAAAGGAATCCCAGGGAAAACCCCTGGGTTACTGCAGCTGGTGGCAGACCCTTCTCAACCCTGGGAAGAAATAGCTATGGACTTTATTGTAGACCTACCTGAAAGTACAGGAAATACTGTCATCTGGACTGTGATAGACCTGTTCTCGAAGCAGGCTCATTTCATCGCCTGCAAAGGACTCCCATCTGCCCAACGACTGACTAAATTGTTGCCGGGACAACCAATCCCCAGACCGGTGTGCATAACGCCTCCCCCTCGATGTCCGTCGGCTCCAGTTCCAGCTCATCTTCCTCAGCAGATTCAGGCTGTGACGGGGGCATGACAGTTACTTTGAAGTTACTTTGTTTCAGGTGAAACCTGGAAAAACCAAAATATTTTGGATTTTGGTGCACCTCAGGTTCAGTAGAACTTCTGAAACAAAATACATTTTTGTACCCCTCTGGTAAGCTGTAACTTTAGTAGAAAATAAATAACTTGAATTGGACAGTCCTGATCATGCCTCATTTATTTAGTTCTTTTTGAAGTTTCCCTTGGGCAATCAAAATTTATAAGAGAATGTTTAGAACTAAATGTTCACATATATGTATTTGGGTCCTTGTGCTATTTGAAAAGGTCATGTTTTATAATACAACGTAAGTATCAAAATGCTTCTAAGATGAAAGTGTATTTTATTGGGTGATAACTAGATTTGGTGATAAGGAAACATGTTTACTTTTCTGCAAGAAGCAATTGGGAAATTCCCACCAGGGATTTGGCAAAATGGAGAGAAATCACTTTGGTAAGGGAAAGCTGTTATTAATTTTGTTTTCTGTTTTTACTAACATAGGAAACTATGGTCCTGGAACTTTGACCGGTAGCTATTTGAAAAGGAGTGTAACCTGTGCTGGAGTGGACTGCATTATTGTAGGCAATTTCTGCGAAAGGGAGTAGGTCCGTCCAATCCGACTGCTGGAAATTAAGAAAACATCTTAAATATTGCTCAAGTACTGAGTTAGATTTTTCCGATTGACCATTTCCTTGAGGATGATGGCTAGATGTCAGTCCCTGAGTGGTCCCTAAAAGGGATAGAAATTCCTTCCAAAATGCAGACGTAAATTGCACTCCCCTATCAGATATGATGCGTTGGGGTGCCCCATGCAATCTGTAAATATGCTGCACGAAAGGTTTCGCTAAAGCTTTTGCGGTGGGAATCTTTTGGCAAGGGATAAAGTGCACCTGTTTGGAAAACAAGTCCGTTACCGTCCAGATGACAGTATTCCCATTGCTTTCTGGTAATTCCACTATAAAATCCATGGCTATTTCCCTCCAGGGGGCTGAGGGATTTGCCACTGTTTGTAACAGTCCGGGCGATTTCCCTTGCAACCTTTTTGCAGTTGCACACTTTGGGCAGCTGGCCACGTAACTTTCTATGTCTTTTTTCATGGATGGCCACCAAAATTGCCGTTTAATTAAGTGCAATGTTTTTACAAATCCAAAATGCCCTGCTGATTTTGTGTTGTGGCAAAGCTGCATGAATGTAATCCTTTGGGTGGTCGGTATATATAACTTCTCCCCCACCCAAGGCAGTCCATCTTTCATTGTGCACACGTGTTTATTTTTCTGGAACCATTCATCTGTTTCCAAACTTTTCCGGAATTCAATTCCGGTCTGGCTGCCCAGCTGCGGTTTTAATTTAGCTTGGGCTCTGGTAGTCACTGGTGCTGCCAGTTGTGATTCTCCCATAATCAGTTTAGAGTCGGTGGCTCGCGTGCTGTTATATTGGGGCATGCGAGATAATGCATCTGCCAGAAAGTTCTTTCCCCCCGGCAAATGCTTGAGCGTAAAATGAAATTGGTGAAAATGCTGGGACCAGCGGGCTTGCTTGGGGTTGAGCTTCCTGGGCGTTTTCAAGGCTTCCAAATTTTTGTGGTCTGTCCACACCTGGAAAGGGATTTTATTGCCTTCAAGGAATTGGCGCCATGTAAGTAATGACCAACGTATCCCATATGCCTCTTTCTCCCACACGGGCCAGCGCTGTTCCGTTTCAGTGAGTTTCCTGGATGTATACGCGCAGGGTTGCAACATTCCTTCATCATTTTCTTGTAATAGTACAGCCCCCACTGCCACATCACTTGCATCCGCCTGTATTACGAAGGGTTTGTCCATGTCTGGGTGCCTCAGTACTGGTTCGGCAGAAAAGAGTCTCTTTAATCTCTCAAATGCCGCTTGGCATTCCATTGTCCATTTTAGTGGCTGGCTAGGTTTCACTGAGGATTCTCCCTTTGTTTTTAGTAAGTTCGTGACGGGCAGGGCTATCTGGGCAAATGAGGGGATGAATTGGCGGTAAAAGTTTGCGAACCCCAGGAAACTTTGCAGTTGCTTTCTTGTGCGAGGTGGTGCCCATTCTAATACTGCCCTGACCTTCTCTGGGTCCATTTCAATGCCCTGTGAGGATATGCGATAACCTAGGTAGTCTATTCTTTCCTGGTGGAATTCGCATTTTGATAATTTGGCATATAGGTGGGCGGCTCGCAGTTTCTTTAAAACCGCTCTGACTAGGTTGACATGTTCCTCTTTTGATTCGGTGAAGATAAGGATGTCGTCTAAATAAACCAGGACCCCCTTAAATAGGTGCTCCCTTAGTACCTCGTTGATTAATTGCATAAATACTGCCAGCCCCCCTTGTAATCCAAATGGCAAAACGTTGAATTGGTAGCACCCCATTGGGCAGTTAAATGCGGTTTTCCATTCGTCCCCTTCCTTAATTCTCACACGGTAATACGCTTCCCTTAGATCTAGTTTAGTAAAAATTTTCCTTTCGAGAGGTGTGATAACATGTCCTTCATGAGAGGTAGGGGGTATAGGTTGCTTTCACTGATTGTATTTAGGAGCCTATAATCAACGCATAAGCGTAAAGAGCCGTCCTTCTTCTCTCTAAAGAGGACTGGAGCGGCCACTTTAGGCTTGGCTGGTTCAATGAACCCCCTTTCTAGGTTTTTCTTTATGAATCTTTCCATTTCCTCCTTCTCCTTTGGGCTCATGGAGTATAATCTGGGCTTCGGGAGTTTTGCTCCGGGCTTGAATTCTATGGCACAGTCCGTGGGTCAGCGGGGGGGAAGCTCATCTGCCCTCTCCTCGCTGAAAACTTCAGCAAGATCTCTGTATTCCTCTGGTATTTCTGGTAGCCCCTGTAATTCTCCCATGGATGCTTTTTCCGTTCTTAATTTTGGTGGTTCCCCTTGGGGTTTTAAGTCTGTAGGGTCCCCCTTCGGGAAATTGATTTCTGCCGTCCTCCAATTTACCCAGGGGTTCCATTTTGTTAACGATTCCAACCCTAGGATCATCGGGCATTCCATGCCTGGGGTCACTACAAACGTTATGTCTTCCTCATGATTTCCCAGGGATAGGTGGACTGGTAACGTGGCTAGGGTAGCTGGCACCCCCCCTGCTATGGACCCATCTAACTGGCCAAATGAGATTGGTTGTTCCATCCTCATCGGAATGCCCAAATTTCCCACTAGCGTCGAGCTAATGAGGCAGCGGGTGCAGCCAGAGTCTATTAAGGCTTTCACTTTGACAGCTTCGGGCATGAAGGGGGCTAATATAGTTACTGTCTTGAGGATGGGTGGGATGGATCCACTTACCAGGGGTTTGCCCCCCGAGCTGTCGTCTGGGGCATCCACTAGCCCTGCGGTGTAGGCTGGAGTTCTTTCCCCAAGATGGGCGGAGGTAGGGGATTCCACAGCCTCTATCACTCTCATGGCAGATTCTTTTGACTTAGCTGGGGACTTCCCAGATTTGCTGGTCGGTGATCTGTCAGGGTTGTGCTGGGGGGCTTTCGAGCGGCATTCTACAGCCCGATGCCCCTCTTTCCCGCATTTGAAACAGCCCATTGGCTTCTTGGTCATAGCCGATGGCTTTGCTGGTTCGCGCGTCGGCTCAGGCGGTGAGCGGCTCCATTGTTTTCCTCGGCGGTGCCTCTTCAGTAGGTCGATCTCTGCTTCCTCTGCCAGGACGTACCATTCGTCGAGTTGGTGTGGGTCCCCCCGGGGCAGGCAAGCGTCATATAGGTCGTAATTTAGGCCGTCTTTGAAATGGCTAAGGAGGATGTCTTCCGGCCAGTTCAGCTTGCTGGCAATGGTTCGGAATTCTTGCGTATATTCGGCTACTGGCCATCTGCCTTGTCTCATTGTTTTGATCCTTTCGCGAGCTTTGCGATCAGCCAGGGGGTCCTCAAATCGCCTTCTCAGAGAGGACATGAAACGGTTGAAGTTGTTGAGCTCTGGGGCATCGGAGTCGTGCAAATTCACCACCCAATCGGCAGCCGGCCCGTCCAGAGCGGATTGCACGATCCGGATACGGGCTTTGTCGCTAGGGATGTGCCGCCCGTGTTCCTCCATGTAGCTGAGGACTTGGGTTAGGAAAAACCCCAAGCGTGTCGGCTCCCCCTTGAATTTCGCGTCCAGCGGCGGGAGTCTTTGAATGGATCGGCGCCTTCTTCGTCGGTGGTATTGTCTTCCATCCGGATCGCCATCTGCGGGTCGGCGGGGAGTGGGGACTACTGGATCAGCGGATGTCCCCGGGGCTGCAGGTATTTTTTTCTGACATGGGTGCTTATGACTGGCATTTCCTCTATTAACTACAAAGTAACAACCTCTGTGGATTCCCTTCGAGAGTACTAACCATAACAATGCGGCCATCAGCCTTTCATCTCACTCCCTATGAAGTCTCCTTTTACCGGCAGCGAGGGAAAAGGGGGGGAAGATTGCAACGCCTGGGATCTGATGGACTTAACACCCAGAAATCTGCCAGATTGAATCGCCCGGAAGAAATGTGGAGTGGGGCTGCTTGGGAACACTTTAAAACATTGAATGGTGGGGGGGGGACTCCTCAGATCCTGTCTAGCATGCCTTCAGTCAGTTTCCCTTAATAAAGATTCCTGTTGGAAGAGACGTTCCAAGAGTTCTGTCTTCTTAAGATGTAAATTGAGGTGGGTCCTTACATTAGACAGGATCTGCAAAATTGGTCAACCTGGAAGGAAGAACCTTGCCGGGGGACTTTGCAAAAAATACCATGTCAGACGACGAAGCGGGGAAGAGGGAAAGCCCCCCCAGAGAGGGAGTCGTTGCCCCGACTGAAAACCTGCCAAACGTCCGAATCTGAAAGGTCAGATTCATCAGGAGAAGAGGTGGTGGAGACGCGTAACCACAAACCTCGGTGGTCAATGGGCGTTGGAAAGAAATGCGAGTGGGAAAAGAAATCAACAAAGGTGACCCTGAGACGGGGGGCCAACCAACCAGGATGGAAGCAGGAGATGGAGAAATCCCTGCACACAAGCGAAGATGAAGGAAGCTGGGCTCAGCACTCGAACTGGATCCTAGAGAAAGCTATCGACCTGATGAAAAGAACCCTCGGCTCCCTAGGAGAGGAGAATCCTGAGCCCCACGGCCGCACCAACTCCTGGAGCAGCAACTGGAGAGACACTGAGGGGGAATTGGATTCCTGTTGGAAGAGACGTTCCAAGAGTTCTGTCTTCTTAAGATGTAAATTGAGGTGGGTCCTTACATTACCTTTGAAAACTAAAATTGTGTTTTTTCTTTGTTTCAGCTGCAGGAGTAAAAGCTTTTTAGGGTGATTGTTGTTGTTGTTAGTTGCAAAGTTGTGTCCGACCCATCGCGACCCCATGGACAACGTTCCTCCAGGTCTTCCTGTGCTCTACCATTTTCTGGAGTCCATTTAAGCTCACGCCTACTGCTTCAGTGACTCCATCCAGCCACCTCATTCTCTGTTGTCCCCTTCTTCTATTGCCCTCAATCTTTCCCAGCATCAGGCTCTTCTCCAGTGAGTCCTTCCTTCTCATTAGGTGGCCAAAGTATTTGAGTTTCAACTTCAGGATCTGGCCTTCTAAAGAGCAGTCGGGGTTGATCTCTTCTAGGACTTACCGGTTTGAATGCCTTGCAGTCCAAGGGACTCGCAGGAGTCTTCTCCAGCACCATAGTTCAAAGGCCTCAATTCTTTGGCGCTCAGCCTTTCTTATGGTCCAACTTTCACAGCCATACATTGCAACTGGGAAAACCATGGCCTTGACTATACGCACTTTTGTTGGCAGGGTGATGTCTTTGCTTTTTGGTATGCTGTCTAGATTTGCCATAGCTTTCCTCCCCAGGAGCAAGCGTCTTTTAATTTCTTGGCTGCAGTCCCCATCTGCGGTGATCTTGGAGCCCAGGAAAATAAAATCTGTCACTACCTCCATTTCTTCCCCATCTATTTGCCAGGAATTGAGAGGGCCGGATGCCATGATCTTGGTTTTCTTAATGTTGAGTTTCAAGCCAACTTTTGCACTCTCCTTCTTCACCCGCATCATGATGCAGCTGTGGTCTGGTTTCTGGTCCACGGTCGTGCCTCATCATCGGTGCGGGTTTGAGTCTGCTTTTTGCGTGGATGTGTGGTGATGACATCATGTCATCACCACACAGAATAAGTGCACGCATTGAAGAACACAAGAACTCAGTCAGAAAAGAGGAACCAACTTCCTCCCTGGTCCAACACCTCAAAGCCACAGGACATAAAATTGACTTTAAAAATACCAGAACTATTGCCAAAACTGAACACTTTAACAACAGAATAATCAGAGAAGCCATCGAGATAGAAAAACGCCCACACAGCATGAATAAACGAGATGATACCTCCCGCCTACCAGCCATTTGGAAACCCCGCCTTATTGACAGACGAATCCCTAGCACAAGGAGCAACACTGGACCCACACTCACGAAGACCACACATGATGTCACCACCACACATCCACGCAAAAAGCAGACTCAAACCCGCACCGATGATGAGGCACGACCGCGGACCAGAAACCAGACCACAGCTGCATCATTGGCCATTTTAAACCCCTCCATTTCATACGTGAAGCAAACTGACACCCACCTTGAAGATGTGGCACGACCACGAACACGAAGCCAAACAACAGCAATGCAGCTCTCCATCTCAAATCCCCCTGCAACTCAGACTAATCTGAGCACAACAGGGCCCCCACCCAAGCAGAGCACACACCCCGCCAATCAGAGCACAGCCAACCCCCCATCCAATCAGAGCACAGCCAAGCCCCTAACCAATCAGAACACACCTCCACCCAATCAAAACACAGCCAAGCTCCCATCCAATCAGTTCATACCTCCACTGGCAGTTAAAAGGAAGAAACAGCTGTGATCACACATTGCTCCTAGAAGCACGAAGCCGAAGACACCAGCCTGAAGATGACGAATGGGACTTCGTCGAAACGTTGCCAAGACACTTCCAATTTTACACGGGAGAAAACCCGAATTACCAAAGACCTACATATATATATATATATATATAAATATATATATATATATATATATATATATATATATATATATATATATATATATATATTCTTAATTATGCTAAAAATCCAAATCCCAGGTAGACACATGTCATAAAGCAAATAGATAAAAACGATCACCGGGATAAAAATCTTAAAACAAAGATTGTTTAATTTAAAAAAGCTGAGCTTTCGTCGGCCACACTGCCGACATCATCAGAGCATATAACGTAGAATTTGGGAGTCCGTTCTTATATGACTGGCTGTTTCTGCACCCGGGCTCTCGACCTGGTCATCGGTCCGCTCCTCGGCAACGGGCGCACCATTGTTAAAGGGGCCGTTTCCACAGGTATCCTCTCTCCTCCAGTTGCCGTTGTTCTTAGGGCATGTGTGTTGGTGTTAGGGGGTCGAGTGTCCGATCGCTCCTGCTCCTCCCGTTTCGTTCCGGGGGATCGGGTGTCAAATCGTTCCTGTTTCTCTCCTCCCCCTCCCATCCCCATGGTCCCGTTCATATTAGTCTGTCTCCATGTCCCTGAGCTACCCGTGGAGCATGTAGTTCCTTCAGCGCGTGTGCGGGGGCGCAGGAAATAGTCGTCTCGCGGTCTGCACACATTGTTCGTTGTTTCCTTCGTCGCTGAGCGCGGTCGTGTCCCTATCATCTGTTTTTTAGCAGGGCGTATCTTTGCTGTTCCCCTTCTCTTCCTGGCCTCCGCTGCCCCTCTTTCATCTGTGTGTGTGTCACGAGATTGGCTGTCTGGTCCTTCCTGTTCGTTGTCTTGCTCCCCCTGTTTTGTATGGATCGGGGTGTGTGCGTCTGGGGGACCTATGGGGTAGGCTTCCTCCGTTCTTTTACTCACCGCCCCAGTGTCTCCTTGTATGTGGGTTCCTGGGGGTTGTTTGTCTGGTAATGTTTGATCGCCCCCTCCTTTCCTTTTTGTGCCCTGCTGGATCTGGGGCGTTGTTTTGTTTGTGGGGTGTGCTTCTGGTTCATTGCTCTCTCTGGGGATTGTGGTAGTCCTCCTTTCTATTTCCTCGTCCTTCCAGTTGTGCCTGGTGTGGGCAGGTTGTTTGTGTTGCCAGTTGGTATGATGCCCTCCCCACCCCTTTAACATTTGGTACGCAGGGCCAAGCTCTATATGCCGGTTGATGGAGTTTTTATCCGACATCCAGGCTTCTTTGAGCAGGCGGCCTCCCTTGGTGACATCACGGGATAAAGTCTCCGCGTTGGCGAGGTCGAACTCATGTCCATAGTTGGCCATGTGAGTCCACACCTGCGAGTGCTGTTCCTTCCTCTTAATCGCCAATTCATGTTCGTGCACCCTGGTTGTAAGTCTCTTGGAGGTTTCTCCAACATAGTTACAGGGGCAGTTTTTGCACCTAATCCTGTATATCACTGAGGACTGCTCCCCAGTGGGGAGTGGATCTTTTGGGCGCATAATCCTGGTGCGTAGGGTCTGGTCAGGTTTGTGGGCCACCCTCACGTTAAAGGGGGCCAACAGTCTGGCCGTGGCCTCTGACACGCCATTGATATATGGCAAGGTTGTCCGTGCCGGTTGGGTTGGTGCCCCGTCGGCTTGTGCGCTCGTGCGAGGTCTGTATGGTCTGCTGTGATGCCTAACAAAATCCACTGGGTAACCATTGCGTCTGCACACTTGGTAGAGGTGCCTCCTCTCTTCTGTTTTGGTCTTGTTAGTGTTGCAATGGGAGCCAACTCGTTTGAATAGAGTCTTGATACAGCTGGCCTTATGAGCAACCGGATGGTTGCTTCTATAATGCAGCATCCTATCCGTGTGGGTTGGCTTACGGAAGATGGCTGTTTGTAGGGACCCATCGGACTGTCGTTTGATCCATACATCCAAGAAGGCCAACGCGCCTTGATTTTCCTCCTCTGCGGTAAACCGGATGTCAGGGTAAACAGAGTTCAGTTTGTTCAAGAAGATGGTTTTATCTTGCCTTTTAATCACCACAAAGGTGTCATCCACATATCGGGCCCAGAATTTGGGGCGGTGCTTCATCATCACCACCCTCTCTAATTGTTGGAGGACTGCCTCCGCTACGACGCTCGAGATGGGTGATCCCATCGGTGTCCCTTTCGTTTGTTCGTACATTGTTCCCTGGAAGACAAAGTATGTTTTGAGGCATATGGTTATTAATTGTGCCAGGTCCTCGGTGTGGAGGGAGTCTTGTTGCTGCCCTTGCTCTTCTTGGAGGCGGTCCCTTAATACTGTGACCGCAAGATCTTGTGGAATGGAGGTGAAGAGCGAGGTGACATCGTATGACACCATTATTTCGTCGCTCTCCACCTTCAAGGACTTGATCTTCTCCAGGAACTCCTCTGCCGATTTTACGGTGGTCTCATTATTGTCCACTAGGTAGTTGATCCGTCCGCTTAGCCATTTGGCCAATCCCGAAGTTGGGGTGCCTTTAAACGAGACGATGGGCCGTAGGGGGACCCCCTCTTTGTGGACTTTTGGTAGACCATAGAACCTGGCCATAGCCGAGTCTCTCGGGCGTATTCGCCTTAGGGTGTCTTCATCTATCTTTCCTAGGCGCTTCAAGTTGTTCAGAAGCTTATTAACACGGTTCTTGAGTGTTACTGTGGGGTCCTTGGTGATGACTTTATAGGCCATAGTGTCACTGAGTAGACTTAGAGCTTTGCTTGTATATTCTGCTCTATCCATGACCACCGTGGCTCTGCCTTTATCTGCCGGTAGGACGATGATGGTATCGTCTTTCTTCAGCTGCTCCAAGGCCTCCCTCTCCTCCATGGGCAGTACCTGGCAGTGTTGGTGGCCCATCAATAAGCCTGTGACGCGTTGCCTGATGGAGTTTTTGGCCTCATCCCCGGTCTCGATGCGTTGGATTGTGGGTTCTAAGGCTGCTACGAAATCAATCGCCCTTGCATCCGCCAGGTTGTAGCTCGGATCGCGTTCTAGTACGGTGGTTTGCTCACGGGTCAAAGTTTTTGAGGAGAGATTGTGAACCAGTCTATTGGTATCCCTCTGGTTGTCGAGCGTCCGCAGGGTATCCATCTTTGCGCTGGAGTGTCGTGGCTTCCTGCCGGCTTGCTCTCACGGTCGCCTGGCGGGTCTGCGATTCCAACGCCTGGAAGTGTTGGCGTGTTAGCGTCCTACTGCAGTGTTCGCGGCAGGTCCGGATTGCTGTTCTCATGACTTCTATGCATCTATGGCGATCATTAATTAGAGCCCGTATGGTGCGGCGCTGGAATTGGCGGACCACCAGCTGGCATTCCATGGAACCCACCAGGGGTTTTCTTCTCAGTGATTTGGGGGGAAGGTCTCTTCGGATGCAATCATGAAGGAAAGCTAACTTGCGGTAGCAGATGGTTATCCGTCGTGCCAGTTTCTCCCATCTCCTGGCATGGAGCAATACTGCTCTCTCGTAGTTATTCTTAATTATGCTAAAAATCCGAATCCCAGGTAAACACATGTCATAAAGCAAATAGATAAAAAACGATCACCGGGATAAAAATCTTAAAACAAAGATTGTTTAATTTAAAAAAGCTGAGCTTTCGTCGGCCACACTGCCGACATCATCAGAGCATATAACGTAGAATTTGGGAGTCCGTTCTTATATGACTGGCTGTTTCTGCACCCGGGCTCTCGACCTGGTCATCGGTCCGCTCCTCGGCATCGGGCGCACCGTTGTTAAAGGGGCCGTTTCCACAGGTATCCTCTCTCCTCCAGTTGCCGTTGTTCTTAGGGCATGTGTGTTGGTGTTAGGGGGTCGAGTGTCCGATCGCTCCTGCTCCTCCCGTTTCGTTCCGGGGGATCGGGTGTCAAATCGTTCCTGTTTCTCTCCTCCCCCTCCCATCCCCATGGTCCCGTTCATATTAGTCTGTCTCCATGTCCCTGAGCTACCCGTGGAGCGTGTAGTTCCTTCAGCGCGTGTGCGGGGGCGCAGGAAATAGTCGTCTCGCGGTCTGCACACATTGTTCGTTGTTTCCTTCGTCGCTGAGCGCGGTCGTGTCCCTATCATCTGGTTTTTAGCAGGGCGTATCTTTGCTGTTCCCCTTCTCTTCCTGGCCTCCGCTGTCCCTCTTTCATCTGTGTGTGTGTCACGAGATTGGCTGTCTGGTCCTTCCTGTTCGTTGTCTTGCTCCCCCTGTTTTGTATGGATCGGGGTGTGTGCGTCTGGGGGACCTATGGGGTAGGCTTCCTCCGTTCTTTTACTCACCGCCCCAATGTCTCCTTGTATGTGGGTTCCTGGGGGTTGTTTGTCTGGTAATGTTTGATCGCCCCCTCCTTTCCTTTTTGTGCCCTGCTGGATCTGGGGCGTTGTTTTGTTTGTGGGGTGTGCTTCTGGTTCATTGGTGGTGGTTCATTCAGAGGGTGGTGATGATGAAGCACCGCCCCAAATTCTGGGCCCGATATGTGGACGACACCTTTGTGGTGATTAAAAGGCAAGATAAAACCATCTTCCTGAACAAACTGAACTCTGTTTACCCTGACATCCGGTTTACCGCAGAGGAGGAAAATCAAGGCGCGTTGGCCTTCTTGGATGTATGGATCAAACGACAATCCAATGGGTCCCTACAAACAGCCGTCTTCCGTAAGCCAACCCACACGGATAGGATGCTGCATTATAGAAGCAACCATCTGGTTGCTCATAAGGCCAGCTGTATCAAGACTCTATTCAAACGAGTTGGCTCTCATTGCAACACCAACAAGACCAAAACGGAAGAGAGGAGGCACCTCTACCGAGTGTGCAGACGCAATGGTTACCCAGTGGATTTTGTTAGGCGTCACAGCAGACCATACAGACCTCGCACGAGCGCACAAGCTGACGGGGCACCAACCCAACCGGCACGGACAACCTTGCCATATATCAATACCTAAAAACCGAACTACACACTCTCACTAATGTACTAACATCCAACGGATTCCAAAGAAATAAGATTACCAACTTAATCCAAAAAGAAACCCCCACTAAAATCCAAGACATAGAACAAGAAAACGGCAAAGCCCTCCTCCCATACATAAAAGGCACCACAGACAAAATCAGCAAGATCCTCCACAAACACAACATCAAGACAGCATTCTGCACAAACCGAAAAATATCTACCATCCTAAGAAACCCCAAAGACAAAATTGAGTTAGAAAATCAAGGAGTATATGAAATCCCATGCACCGCCTGCCCCACCACATACATCGGACAAACCAACAGAAGAATAAGTGCACGCACTGAAGAACACAAGAACTCAGTCAGAAAAGAGGAACCAACTTCCTCCCTGGTCCAACACCTCAAAGCCACAGGACATAAAATTGACTTTAAAAATACCAGAACTATTGCCAAAACTGAACACTTTAACAACAGAATAATCAGAGAAGCCATCGAGATAGAAAAACGCCCACACAGCATGAATAAACGAGATGATACCTCCTGCCTACCAGCCATTTGGAAACCCAGCCTTATTGACAGACGAATCCCTAGCACAAGGAGCGACACTGGACCCACACTCACGAAGACCACACATGATGTCACCACCACACATCCACGCAAAAAGCAGACTCAATGAGTCCGATGATGAGGCACGACCGCGGACCAGAAACCAGACCACAGCTGTATCATTGGCCATTTTAAACCCCTCCATTCCATACGTGAAGCAAACCGACACCCACCTTGAAGATGTGGCACGACCACGAACGCGAAGCCAAACTACAGCAATGCAGCTCTCCATCTCAAATTCCCCTGCAACTAAGACTAATCCTAGCACAACAGGGCCCCCACCCAAGCAGAGCACACCCCCATCCAATCAGAGCACAGCCAACCCCCCATCCAATCAGAGCACAGCCAAGCCCCTAACCAATCAGAACACACCTCCACCCAATCAGAACACAGCCAAGCTCCCATCCAATCAGTTCATACCTCCACTGGCAGTTAAAAGGAAGAAACAGCTGCGATCACACATTGCTCCTAGAAGCACGAAGCCGAAGACACCAGCCTGAAGATGACGAATGAGACTTCGTCGAAACGTCGCCAAGACACTTCCAATTTTACACGGGAGAAAACCCGAATTACCAAAGACCTACATACAAACACCCGTGAAAACCTCAGAAAACATATATATATATATATATATATATATTAATATTTCTCCACTATATTCTATTTCCTATACTCTATCAAACATTTTTATAAATCAGTCCAATCTTCAATCATTGCAAGTAAAAATATCAGTAATATTTCACCAATCTCAATACAACTCCTTTAGTTTTAACTTTTCCAATTTTCCATAATTGCCATTCCAGACCATAATCAAATCCATAATTCACATCAATATTAATCAGACTAAAATCTTAGACCTTAGAAATCTCAAAAATATTAGCTCACTTGAAGTCTCTAAAAACCATTTTACCCGTCAAATAAAGTTTTAACACTCATTTTTAAACCTAATTCTAGCTTTCTTTTTATGCCAAGCAGGTTTCCACAATAGGGCCTTTAGCTCCTCCCATCTTAATATTTGACTATACACATTTTCCCACAGTTGCGTCTGATCATAGTCTTCTTCTCTTTTTCCCAATATTGTCTGCACTATGTAATCAGTCTTAGTCAGTATGGTGATTATTCGTTGTTTGTATATATTGTCAGCATTTTTAATGTCTCGTGTTTGAAAGTCCATTTCTGTTGTTTTTAAAGCTATAGATGTTTTAGTTGAATTCTGCCTTTGGTCCTCAGAAATCTCCATCATTTGTATATAAGGTGTAACATCTTCCTCTTCAGTAGGTTGTAGATATAAATTCTCCATCTCATTAAGTTGTAAATCTAGTTGTGTGTCATGATCAGTTGAAGTTTGAAATTCAATTTTTAACTCTGAAATATCCTCTTTCCTGAGTGTCCTGAAATGCTCTCTTAATTCTTCTTTCATTTCCAAAATTTTTCTAGTATGAGTCCATAGTTAAGCTGTGAGTGGAATTCCATTCTTCTTCTCTCTCTCTTTTTTTTTTATAGTGAAAGTTCAGCAATGTCTGGGCGTGACACCAAGTTCAGCAGTTCAGCTGCAAATGGTTACATTGTTACGATAAGGCTTTCTGGGCTTCACGCCAAGTTCCGAGATACATTGTAACCGTACAATCCACATAACTCCACCCAGAAGCCAAAGAGGTTTTTTTTTTCTTTTTAAAGTAGATAAAATGTTCAGAAGGGGGGGAGGAAAAGAAACACTCCACCCCCCTCCCTAAAAATTTCCACTTAAGCTGAAAACAAGCAGGCAGAGAAAGAGAGTCACAGTAAGGCTTTTTCTTCTTCTTCTTCTTTTTTTTTTTTCAGGATCTCCCGAATTCCAACAGTTCAAATACACAATAAAAATTAGTTAATTTCCCCCCCCCCCAAGTATTCGAACGATGCTTTTTCAAGGGAGGGAATAATTTCTAGAAGCTTTTCACAGGGAAGTAAATAGGATAACAAGAGGGAAGGAAAGGTCTCACCCGGATCTTTATGCTTAGATGTTGCTGTGACTTTCGGCTGGAGCAGCTAAGTGATCGGCCATGTTACTGGCCGATCTTTTCCCCGTCAGCCCAAAGGTGATTTCTCGGATCGCAGGGGGGCTGCCGCTCCCTCCGCGATCAGACGAGTGTCCTCCTCCACGGTGGTCGCCTCTCCGGGGCGACTTTCGACCCTGTCCAGGGTCTACCGGCGGGGGGAAATCGGTCGGCAAAGAGAACGTACTCTTTGCCTGACCGCAGGCGCTGCAACCGGAACCGGAAGTCTAGCCCTGCCTTTCTCATGATGTGCTCTGCATATAAGTTAAATAGGCAGGGCGACAGTATACAGCCTTGCCGGACTCCTTTCCCAAGTTTGAACCAATCAGTGGTTCCGTGTCCAGTTCTCACTGTTGCTTCTTGACCCGCATATAGGTTTCTCAAGAGACAAATAAGATGGTCTGGTACTCCCATCTCTTTAAAAACTTGCCACAATTTGTTGTGATCCACACAATCAAAGGCTTTAGCATAGTCAATGAAGCAGAAGTAGATGTTTTTCTGGAACTCCCTAGCTTTCTCCATGATCCAGCGTATGTTGGCAATTTGATCTCTAGTTCCTCTGCCTCTTCGAAATCCTGCATGTACTTCTGGTAGTTCTTGATCCACATACTGCTGGAGTCTAGCTTGTAGGATTTTAAGCATAACTTGACTTGCATGTGAAATGAGTGCAATGGTACGATAGTTTGAACATTCTTTGGCATTGCCTTTCTTTGGAATTGGAATGTAAACTGACCTTTTCCAATCCTGTGGCCACTGTTGAGTTTTCCAAATTTGCTGGCAAATTGAGTGTAGCACTTTTACTGCATCGTCTTTTAAGATTTTGAATAGCTCAGCTGGAATACTGTCACCTCCACTAGCTTTGTTGTTGCTCAGCTTTCCTAAGGCCCATTTCACTTCACATTCTAGGATGTCTGGCTCGAGGTCAGTGACCACCCCATCGTGGTTATCTGGGACATTAAGCTCGTTCTTGTATAGTTCTTCTGTGTAGTTTTGCCACCTCTTCTTAATCTCTTCTGCCTCAGTTAGGTCCCTGCCATTTTGATCCTTTATCATGCCCATCTTTGCATGAAACGTTCCCTTCATATCTCCAATTTTCTTGAAGAGATCTCTGGTCCTCCCTATTCTATTGTTTTCTTCTATTTCTTTGCACTGTTCATTTAAGAAGGCATTCTTCTCTCTTCTAGCTATTCTCTGGAATTCTGCATTCAATTGGGTGTATCTTTCTCTTTCTCCCTTGCCTTTCGCTTCCCTTCTTTCCTCAGCTATTTGCAAAGCTTCCGCAGACAGCCATTTTGCTTTCTTGCATTTCTTTTTCTTTGGGATGGTTTTAGTTGCTACCTCTTGTACAATGTTGCGAACCTCCGTCCATAGTTCTTCAGGCACTCTGTCTATCAGATCTAATTCCTTAAATCTATTTGTCACCTCTACTGTATATTCATCAGGGATATGATTTAGTTCATACCTGAGTGGCCTAGTGCTTTTCCCTACTTTCTTCAATTTAAGCCTAAATTTTGCAACAAGAAGCTCATGATCTGAGCCACAGTCAGCTCCTGGTCTTGTTTTTACTGACTGTATAGAGCTTCTCCATCTTTGGCTGCAGAGCACATAGTCAATCTGATTTCTGTGATGACCGTCTGGTGATGTCCAGGTGTAGAGATGTCTCTTGGGTTGTTGGAAAAGAGTGTTTGCTATGACCATCGTATTCTCTTGACAAAATTCTATCAGCTTGTGCCCTGCTTCATTTTGTACTCCAAGGCCAAACTTGCCTGTTATTCCGGTTATCTTTTGGCTTCCTACTTTAGCATTCCAATCCCCCATGATGATAAGGACATCATTTTTTGGTGTTAATTCTATAAGGTGCTGTAGGGCTTCATAGAACCGGTCAATTTCATCCTCTTCAGCACCAGTGGTTGGGGCATAGACTTGGACTACTGTGATATTGAATGGTTTGCCTTGGATTCGAACTGAGATCATTCTGTCATTTGGGGGATTGTATCCCAGTATTGCTTTTCCTGCTCTTTTATTGACTATGAAGGCTACTCCATTTCTTCTGAGGGATTCTTGCCCGCAGTAGTATACTTGATGGTCCTCTGAATTAAATTCACCCATTCCTGTCCATTTTAGTTCGCTGATTCCTAAGATGTCGATGTTCAGTCTTGTCATCTCTTGTTTGACCACGTCCAGCTTGCCTTGATTCATGGATCTTACATTCCAGGTTCCTATGGAGAATAGATCTTTACAGCATCGGACTTTCCTTTCACCACCAGATGCATCCACAGCTGAGCGTCCTTTCGGCTTTGGCCCAGTCGCTTCACTCTTTCTGGCGCTAGTAGTACTAGCCCTCTGCTCTTCCCCAGTAGCATATTGGACACCTTCCGACCTGAGGGGCTCATCTTCCAGCGTCATATCTTTTTGCCTTTTGGTACTGTCCATGGGGTTTTCATGGCAAAGATACTGGAGTGGGTTGCCATTTCCTTCTCCAGTGGATCACATTTTGTCAGAACTCTCTGCTATGACCTGTCCGTCTTGGGTGGCCCTGCATGGCATAGCTTATAGCTTCATTGAATTACGCAAGCCCCTTCGCCACGACAAGGCAGTAATCCATGAAGGAGTTTAGGGTGATATTTTTCCTTTAAAAAGAAAATTGGAATAACTTCATAACCTTTTTTTTTCTCTTTACTTCTGTTGAAACAGGCTTCACTGTAGGAGGATGAGCCCAGAGGTAACAGAACAGCTTCAGGTTTTCAAAATAAATTTGTTAAGGAAACACTTATCTCAGTCATGCATAAATATGAAGTGATATGGCAGAAGACACCAGAGCAGATGCAGAGAGCCATTTGTGAATGGATTGAATTATTTAATAAATCTTACTGTGGAGGAAGGATTGTAAAAATGCCTTCGAGACAGTTTTTTTAGCTTTTTACCTGTTGTTTCTTTTTAGTGGTCTTTGTAATAGTGTACAGTGAGGGGAAAAATTATTTGATCCCCTGCTGATTTTGTACGTTTGCCCACTGACAAAGAAATGATCAGTCTATAATTTTAATGGTAGGTTTATTTTAATAGTGAGAGACAGAATAAGAAAAAAAAAATCCAGAAAAACGCATTTCAAAAAAGTTATAAATTGATTTGCATTTTAATGAGTGAAATAAGTATTTGATCCCCTATCAATCAGCAAGATTTCTGGCTCCCAGGTATCTTTTTTTTTTTTTAATATATTTTATTAAATTTTATATGGGTATGGGAAGGATAGGAATAATATGGGTAAAGGATGGGGTTAGGAAATGGAATTGGGATAGGGATAGGGATGGGAGTAGGGATAGGGATAGGTACAGTAGTGGGGTTACCCCCACACAAAAAATCCAACGCTTAAACAAGCAGACTCTCGTCCGGGTACACATATTAAATAACAGTAGTTAATACAATACTAAACAATTATAATCATTAATGCTAAAAATAGTCATAAAGTTAAAGCTTACTAATTAAATATAATTTAGCTCTAGCGTAATGCTAACCATTGATAAACATTTTCCCATGTCCTAAAATACACTGAATCCTCTTTCTCTTTAATCTCCAACCTCAATCTGTCCATTTCTGCGCATTCTAAAATTTTCATAATTATAATCTGATCGTGTGGTAAATTTTCATTTTTCCAAAATTGAGCAAATACAATTCTCGCTGCTGTCAATACATGTAATATTAAATATTCATACTCTTTACCATAATTAGATCCTAATATTCGTAGCAAAAATAATTCTGGTTTATATTCTATTTGTATTTTAGTCATCTTTTCTAGCCATTTATGAATTTTAAACCAAAATTTCTTAGCTTTAGGACATATCCACCAAATATGATAATAAGTACCTGGTTTTTCTTTACATTTCCAACAAATATTCGATACATTTTTAAACATTTTTGCTAATCTAACTGGTGTCATATGCCATCTATAAAACATTTTATATAAATTCTCTTTATATGAAGCTGCTTTAGTAAGTTTAATCTTTCTCTCCCAAAGCTTTTCCCAATCTTCTAAGTCTATGGAATATCCAAAGTTTTTTGCCCACACTATCATTGTTTCTTTTACTTGTTCTTCTTCCATCTTCCAGTTTAGTAAAAATTTGTAAAGCTTCTTAATCAAATTTTTGTCTGTTTTCAAAAGTATTTTGTCAAATAATGTCTGTTCTTTATAAAAGTCCCTTACTTTTACATCTTTTTCATATCTTGTTTGAATTTGCAGATAGGACCACCATGTTAAGTCAATGCCTTGTTGATAAAGAGTTAGTCTGTCTTTAAGTTTTCCATCCTTATCCAAAATGTCTTTATAAGTAACAAGTTTATCATAATTAATTAGATTTGGATAAGCAAATGCTTCCATTGTTGAAAGCCACTCTGGTATTTTCATATAAATTTTATGTTTAATTTTCTCCCACTCTGAGAACAAAGCATTCCTTATGGCATGGCTTTGAAAATATTTATGTACTTTCGTTTTTCTCATACCATAAGAACGCATGCCAGCCCAATTGTAAGTCATGTCCCTCTAAGTAAAGAAGTCGTTTATTTCTCAACGTAATCCATTCTTTGAGCCAAAGCAAAATAGATGCTTGATAATAGAGTCTCCAGTCCGGAAGTCCAAAGCCCCCTCTATCTTTTGTTTCTTGTAGTAGTTTAATTTTGATTTGTGATTTCTTCCCTTGCCATATAAATCTCAATATTGTTGAATTTAAATCATCAAAAAAATTCTTACCCAGTTTAACAGGGACCGTTTGAAATAGGAAAAGTATTTTTGGTAAAATGTTCATCTTCACAGTCGCTATTCTACCTAACAATGTCAGTTGAAGATTTTTCCACTTTTCCAAATCTACTTTTATTTGTTTCATTAGTTTTTCATAGTTATCTTCTTTTATTGTTGTATATTTTGATGTTAAGTAAATTCCTAAATATTTAACTTTTTTAGCCATTTGAAGATTTGATCTTTCTGCAAGTTGAGATCTCTGTTTGTCTGTTAGGTTTTTTGTTAATACTTTAGTCTTTTTTTTATTTATCTTCAAGCCTGCTACTTCTCCAAATTCCTCTATTTTCTGCAAAAGTATAGTAACTGTTTCCAATGGTTCCTCTATAATAAAAACTAAATCATCCGCAAAAGCCTGTAGTTTGTATTTCTGTTCTTTTATTTCCAGTCCTTTAATTTCCGTGTCTTGTCTAATGTCTCTAGCCAACACCTCCAGTGTAAGAATAAATAACAGGGGGTATAATGGGCATCCCTGTCTTGTGCCTTTTTTGATGTCAAAGCCATCTGTATATTCTCCATTTAAAGATATTTTTGCTGTTTGTTTATTGTATATTGCTTGAATCGCATTTATAAAGTTTTTACCAAAGTCCATTTCCGTCAACTGTTGAAACATAAATTGCCAATTTAAATTATCAAAAGCTTTTTGTGCGTCAAGAAATATAAGTGCCATCTGTTTCCCTGGATGATATTCATAATATTCTAAAACATTTAAAATAATCCTTAAATTGTTCTTTATCTGTCTTTTAGGCAAAAAGCCATTTTGATCTGTATGAATAAATTTTGAGTCTTGTAGTTTATCATTCTCTTTTCTCTTTCTTTCTTTAGTCTATATGCAAGCCATCGTCCCGGTTTATTAGCATTTTCAAAAAAAAATTGTTTGGATTGTTTAATCTGTTATGCCATCATCTCCATCTCAGATAAGTTTAATTTATGTTTTATCAGTTCCATTTGTGCCTTCAATTCCTTCTTTTGTGGGTCAGTTCGCAATTCCAATTCCAATTTTTTAATTTCTTCTTTCAGCCTCAACTGTACTTGCTTCCTTTCTTTGTACTTTTTGGCAGTATACGTTACAGCCAAACCTCTAAAATATGCTTTCGCCGTGTCCCATACATTTTGGAGAGAGGTTTCTTCTTTCTTATTTATTTTAAAGAAAAATTCCATTTCTTTTGTTGCTAATTGTAAAAATTCTTTCTCTTTCAATATAGATTTATTTAATGACCATCTTAATTGTTTCTTGGTTCCTTTCCAAATCATTTTAAGTGGATTATGGTCTGCCCAAATATTAGGTTCTATTTCGACCTCTTGTATTATAGTCTTCAAATTTTGAGACATCCATATCATATCAATTCTTGACCATGATTTATGGCAATTTGAGTAGAATGTATACTGTAACTTTTCCGGATTCATCTCTCTCCAAACATCTTGTAGAAGCAATTCCTGTTTCATTTTTAAAAAGGTCTTCGGTAGAACATTTCCTCCTTTTCCCCCTTGTTTGTAACTTTTATAATCTTGTATTGCGTCAGCTACTACATTAAAGTCTCCTCATATGCAAAGATTTTGGTAATTTAAATCCACTAGTTTATCATGTAATTGTTGGTAAAACTGATCTTGCTTCTCATGGTGCATATATTGCCACCATCAATATTTGTTTTTGATTCCATGTAATTTCTACTATTAATACTCTCCCCTCTTCATCAGTGTAGATTTGTTTTGGGTTCAACTTTTCTTTTATATACAAAGCTATACCTCTTTTCTTTTGAATTGCCGAAGAAGCATAAAGTTTACCCAATTTAGATTGTTCTAAGATTCTAAGATGTTGTCTCTTAATATGTGTCTCTTGAATACAAATTATATCCTTTTTTAGTTTTTGTAATCTAGTAAATATTTTTCTCCTTTTTGAAGAGTTCAGACCATTTATGTTTATTGAAAAAATTCCAATCTCCTCCATAACTTCAGTTATATCTAACCCTCAATCTTCTAGGCGAGGTTATCTGTCTCTGATCTTTCGGTCTTACATCTTCTTCTGTTTGGGTCTTTTGGGGTTCGTCCTCTTCCATCTGTTTAGATGTTCCAGCCACGGTCATTTCCTCTTGCTTCTTAGGCTCCGATTCACCTCTTTCCAAAAAATCTCTATGATTATTGAAAAATTCCTCTGCTTGAAGTGGGGTGTTCAGTCTGTATCTTTTCGTGTCCCAAAAAATTAACACTCCTTCTGGAAGCAACCATCTGAAATTGACTCCTTTATTGAACAATTTCTTTGTTAAAAATTGATATTCTCTTCGGGCTTCTCTTATCCTTCTAGGAATTTGCTTAAGAACTACAAGTTCTTTTTCTTTATATTTCAGTGGTTGATCTCTTATTACTCTCAGGATGTCATCTCTTGTGGATCTTTTAACAAATCTTACATGAATTTCCCTAGGGACTCTATTTTTTCTAGCATAGCTTGAATTAACTCTGAAAACCTGATCTATCTCTTTTTCCATCTGATCCTTTTCTGTTCCGAGCAGCTCACTCATCAGCTCCAACAGATTCTCATCTTTCTCTTCTATGACATTTTGAAATCTTAAAAAATTTGATGACCTTTCCATCTCCACCACGGCCATGCTGTCTGCCAATTCTGCATTTACTTGCGCCAATCTCTGATTCTCTCCTTGGAGGTATTCTAATTTCTGAACCACTTCCACCGACTTGTCTTCTATTTTTTGCATCCTTTGTTGGTTATCTATAATCGCCTGTTGGAAGGTTTCCATTTTTTGATCCATTTTTGATCCATTTTAACGAGATCATTTTTCAGATCCTCAAAATTTTTGTCTGACTCCTTTTTATTTTTATCTGACTCCATTTTCATATCCATTTTCATCTCTGCGATTGCTTGTAATATTGCTTGGATATCTTTGGATTGGGATTCCACCTTTTCTTGTTGTAGAAATGTAGTAATTGATTTTTGGGGGACAGGACTCGCCGATGATGAAGCAGGAGCGGAGGTTGCCTTTTTAGTCCCCTTCACCAAATTTGAAGTCGCCATCTTTGGGTTATTCTGCTATTTTATAATCCACCAGATGGCCCGATGGCCAATTGTAATCCACCAAAAGGCCCGATGGCCAATTGTAATCCCTTATCCTCCTATTGTTAGGAGGGGAAGCCAAACATACTTCAAAAAAAGAAAAAAAATAGTTCCAAAGAAAAGACAGGAAGCCCCCCTAATCTTAAAAAAAGGAAATAGAAAATTTACCCAGAGGCAAAACCCCAAAAACAAAAACAAAATAAAAATAAAGAGTAAAAAAGCAATCCCAGATTGATAAAAATAGTAAAAAAGAAAACAGGAAAAAATCCAAAACAAAAAGAACAAAGATTAAAAATAACACAACAAAACACGGGCCCAAAAAAGAGGAAAAAAAGGGTGTAGTAAAATTTGTCCAATTTATAATCCAACTAGTCCAATTCTTGATGTTCAATTCTTCTTAAAATAAGCATTATACAGCCACAGACAGAAAGGGAAAGGAAAAAAGAGTCTCTTTAGATAACTTGTAGCAAGAGATAGGAATGTCTGGGCGTTCAGCCAAGTGTCTGGGCATTCAGCCAAACTTTCACTCTAAACAAACCACAGCTGCCAAGAACAAAGGGAAAAAAAACTAGCAACAAGTAACTTTCCCAGGCTTTAGACAGGGAGAAAAAAATTAAAAAAAAGCAAAATAGAAAGTTATTCAGAGTAGATGAAAAAAAGTGCTGAAGAAAAAAACCCAGATTAAAACAAGAATGGCTTTCCCGATTAAGTATTTCTTTTCTCTTAAAAAGCAAATATATTTCCTTGGCTTTAGACTTTTAAAGACTTTAAGGTAAATCAAATTGTTCTTTTTGTTGTAAAAACTTAAACCGCCGCTTGTATGGGGGGGGAAGGAAAAAACCCCTCCTTCCTCCCTTCAGGCTTCCCGGTTTAATTGAAGACAGACTGTTTAAAAGATATTTAACGTCAACATCCACATTGCCGAAGTAAAGGAAGCAAAGTCTCACCCGGACCGGCTGCTTGCTGTCAAACTCCGCTGTTTCTCCGTCTCCGCAAAACAGCTGTTAATGGCGGAACGCATAAATGCGGTCCACCTTTCTTCCGTTGGTTCCAGGGGCTGCTTTGAGTTCTGCGAGCCGGCTACCACCAGCCCGTGTTCCTCAAAGATTCACCCTTCAGTGGCCACCTCTCCGGGGTGGCATTCGGCCCAAACGGACCCACCAGCAGAAGAATATCGGACCTAAGGAGCGAGCGATCGCCTCCCTAGGTCTAGCCTCAGCGACGTCCCAGAAATCAATCTCGCTCCCAGGTATCTTTTATACAGGTAACGAGCTGAGATTAGGAGCACTCTCTTAAAGGGAGTGCTCCTAATCTCAGCTTGTTACCTGTATAAAAGACACCTGTTCACAGGAGCAATCAATCAATCAGATTCCAAACTCTCCACCATGGCCAAGACCAAAGAGCTGTCCAAAGATGTCAGGGACAAGATTGTAGACCTACAAAAGGCTGGACTGGCCTACAAGACTATCGCCAAGCAGCTTGGTGAGTAGGAGACAACAGTTGGTGCGATTATTCACAAATGGAAGAAACACAACATAACTGTCAATCTCCCTTGGTCTGGGGCTTCATGCAAGATCTCACCTCGTGGAGCTTCAATGATCATGAGAACGGTGAAGAATCAGCCCAGAACTACACAGGAGGATCTTGTCAATGATCTCAAGGCAGCTGGGACCACAGTCACCAAGAAAACAATTGGTAACACACTGCGCCGTGAAGGACTGAAATCCTGCAGCGCCCGCAAGGTCCCCCTGCTCAAGAAAGCATATGTACAGGCCCCTCTGAAGTTTGCCAATGGACATCTGAATGATTCAGAGGAGAACTGGGTGAAAGTGTTGTGGTCAGATGAGACCAAAATCGAGTTCTTTGGCATCAACTCAACTTGCCATGTTTGGAGGAGGAGGAATGCTGCCTATGACCCCAAGAACACCATCCCCACCATCAAATATGGAGGTGGAAACATTATGCTTTGGGGGTGTTTTTCTGCTAAGGGGACAGGACTTCACTGCATCAAAGGGATGATGGACGGGGCCATGTACCATCAAATCTTGGGTGAGAACCTCCTTCCCTCACCCAGGGCATTGAAAATGGGTCATGGATGGGTATTCCAGCATGACAATGACCCAAAATACAAGGCCAAGGCAACAAAGGAGTGGCTCAAGAAGAAGCACATTAAGGTCCTGGAGTGGCCTAACCAGTCTCCAGAACTTAATCCCATAGAAAATCTGTGGAGGGAGCTGAAGGTTCGAGCTGCCAAACGTCAGCCTCGAAACCTTAATGACTTGGAGAGGATCTGCAAAGAGGAGTGGGACAAAATCCCTCCTGAGATGTGTGCAAACCTGGTGGCCAACTACAAGAAATGTCTGACCTCTGTGATTGCCAACAAGGGTTTTTCCACCAAATACTAAGTCATTGTAAAGACCCACCTCAGCTAACCACCCAAGAAAGCAGAACTCTTTTTTTTTAAGCCAGTTTTATTAATTTTCAATTTTACATTCAGATATTTAGGAAGCAGCGTGGTGATTGGGTAATCAGTAATCCAATAACAGAGTCTTTCATATATATCTCAGGTTACATCATTAAAGGTTCCCTCTCTGTTTCCCTTAATTATTATATCACATTCGAGTTAATACATTTCTAAATATAGCTCAATCAATCAATACATTTGTCAATATAATTTTACTTATACATATCTAGGTCCTGTTTTGAAATTTTGCCTAATTTCAATTACCATATTCCAATTTAGCCTTTAATATCCATAATATTTAAACTTCGGGTAACCCAAATTTTCCTAATTTCATTACAGAATAATTATCGTGTCAAAAATACAGATATTATTCAGTTTTACATTCTTACTTTATTCCACAAATATATTCTATATCTCGTCCTAGTATCTCGTTATTTACTAATAAACTATCTTTTATTGTCACAAACCAACTTCCATATTACAATTCAAAGCTATAATCTAATGGCTAATTTTCATTTCCCTTATACCTCTAAATCCTAGATATTAAATCAATCAATATTTAAAAATCCCCTTAGCCCACGGGTCGGCAACCCGCGGCTCCGGAGCCGCATGCGGCTCTTTGAGGCATCACCTGCGGCTCCGGAGCCTCCGCCGCCATTTTGGGGAGCGCATGCGCACGTGCGCGGGCGGGTGCGCGCGGGTGCGCGTGCGCATGCGCGAACGGGGTGCGCGTGCGCATGCGCGAACGGGTGCGCATGCGCGAATGGGCATGCGCGGGCGGGCGCGCATGCGCGGGCGGGTGCGGCTCCCAGGGGTTTTTTTTTTTAGGGAAACGGGTCCGTGCGGCTCGTTGGATGTTTCGGCTGGCCGACCCATGCCTTAGCCCATTAAGTGAGATTTTAAACTCTTCCATTATCAATCAGCAAAAAGAAAGAGGAAGAGAAGGAAAATCACATTTTTAAATCTAACTCTAGCTTTCTTTTTGTGCCAACCAGGCTTCCATGTCAGTGCCTTTAAATCCTCAGATGTGTCTCCCTTCATTCCTACACGTGTTATTTGAATCAAGGGAGAGCGTCCAGTTATCAACTTTTCAGAGGAACTGGCCCCTTTGTAATCATTAGATTGTTGCCCTAATAACTCAAATCTCCATGTTTGATTTAAAGTGTTTGTTGTCAATTCAGTCTGGTCGTCTTCTCCTTCCAGTTTCAGCTGGCTAAGATAAGAGGTCATGTCCGGTGTTGTAGTTATTGTTTGGTTTTCTGGGTTGTCTAAAGTCTCATTGTGTTGTGTTTGGTGATCTTTAGCATCCTCCATCTTAGTGTTGTTTTCTTCAGTTCCAGTTGCTTGTTGAATTGCAAGTTCTTTAATTGAAATCAAGATTTGACTGTCAAAGTTCTCAGTAAGTTGTACTTGTTGTTGTATAGAATCCTCTTTGATATTAATTTGTTCCTCTACCGTTGTTTTTTGAGTTGTAAGTTCATCAGTTGGAATGTGAGCTTCAATTTGTAGTTTTGAGGTGGCATCTTTGTCTTTCGCTCTAGAGTTGATTAGCTCAGTGGCCTCAAGAATTTTTCCCAGTATATGTTTGTAGTTAAGTTGTGGGTAGAATTCCTCCATTTCTATGGTGATTAGAGATAGTCCTTTAGTGGAGGCTATGTTTAATAACAATCAGCAAATGTCCACCTCCACTATTCCTAGAGGTTGTTTTCACAGCTGTTTCAAATTCTTATCTTTTTTAGATAGTAAGGAGGGCAACTCTGGTAAATAAACAGGCCTCACAGTCAATGAAATTTATTTGCTGTACCAGACTTCACCACAAGATGTCACCGATAGCATATAAAGTCTTTTTCCAGATGCCAGTTAGGCTTTTATCCAATTGAAAAAGAATTTTTTCCCCAACTTAACAAATAGATAATAGGTCCCTGTAACAATAGGAACTTTTTGGGACCCCAAATGTCCATAAAGTACGAGTCCAGTTAATTAGTTGTTTAGGTTAGTTGTTCTTTTCTTTTCTTTTCAAAGCTTAATTTCCCAGAGTAGGCAGAAGCCGCTATGTTAAAAGTGGGGAAGAAATTTCAGGAGGCTTTCACAGGAAGATAATTGGGATACAAGAAAGGAAAGGTAGGGTCTCACCCAAATCCTCCGCGGTGCTTTCGTTGTGCTTGGTGGTAATTTTGGCTTTCAGCAGGCATGGCTTAGTGATCGGCCATGTTGATGGCCGATCTTTTCTCCGACGGTCCAAAGAAGCTGCCTCGGATCAAACGGAAGGGCTGCCGCCCTTCCGCAATCTGTCAAGGGTCCTCCTCACGGTCATCGCCCCTCCAGGGTGACTTACGACCCTTTTCAGGGTCGCCCGACAAAGGGAAATCGGGTGGCGGAGAGCACTCTCCCCGCATGTTCGCCAGCGCCGCTATCCGGAACCGGAAGCCAAGAAAGCAGAACTCTTGAAACAGGCATTGTCTCAAAAGGAAACTTTTATTAGGGGTTAGTGACAGTAGGGAAGTCAAGGCGAGATCTGGGGAAAATCCCGCTTAAACGGTATAGTTAAACCAGCAATATTCCTCCTCCCACCAAAGTCATAATGTCCATTTGAAATCCAGCCAATCCACAGGTGGCATGATGTGCGGGTAACTGGCACAGTTGGCACACATCTCAAGGTCTTCTCCAGTTTCATTTCTCTGTAACCGTCTCCCTGGTAAGGGAGACACATTCCTTTCTCAAATGGATAGAGGCTGGAGAAGAAAAGTAGAAAGCAAAAGTTATCCCAAGCGAATGGCAGGCCTCAGAATGGCAGGCCCCAAAACAAAAGCACAAGAGTATATATGTAGGAAGACAATAAGGATTTGGGGACCTGACATACGCCCCCCCCTAAAAGAATGGGAAATCAACCTAAAAGACAAAAAGGGAAGGGGAACAAACAATACAGGCATATCAATTAGGTTTATCAGGATACTGAGAATGAAAACATCTTAGAAGTTTAGGGTCTCTAACGTGTTTCTTGTATACCCTGTCATGGTTCCGATAGATGAAACCATTTAAAAGAACTTCAAGGCAAAGATTTCTTCCTTAAAGAACATTTTATTTAGGAAATAAAGTATCGGCACTTACATAGGCGAACCCAATACTGAAATCCCCTCCCTCAGGCTACAAAGTAACAAGTTGCAATTCCCACCCCAAATTGCTGTCATAAATCACATTCACCAATTATTTCAAAATGCGGGCTCTCCTCCCAGCTTTTCAGCCCGCCAAAACTCTTATCAGGACTGACCTTGATTCTCACACAGAAGTATTGTTATGGCTAGCTGAGAAACTTAGCATCCCCCCTCCCCCTCCTTCATCTAAAATCTCTAAACTAAACTGTGGCAACGAAGACAAAATGAAAAATGGCTTCAGTTCAGTTTGTCGCAACGTTGACATTCGGCACCTCTTAAAAGAAAGGAGAAATCCTGCAAATCAAACAAGAATAAAAGTTAGGAATCCCCCCTCGGTTTGTTCGGATGTTTATCATAAAATTTGCGTATGAGCCTATCAGCTTTCACATCAGTACACTTCACCCAGGTAGCCTCTGATAACGGATACCCCTTCCACTGCACTAAATATTGCAATTTCCTCTTATACAATCTGGCATCAAGAATACGGTTCACTTCGTAATGAGTCTCTCCAGCTACCACAAGCAGGCCAGGTGCTCTTCGGAGGGGGTCTCAGGGTAGAATCTCTGAAAGGCTTCAACAAACTGCAGTGAAATACTGGGTGGATCTTTCCTAAAAGTCGAGGAAGTTTTAGTTCCACAGTTACTGGGTTCTAAATCTGTACTATGGGAAATGGTCCCAAGTATTTTGGCCCCCATTTTTGGCTAGGTAATTTGAGTCTTAAATATTTTGTGGAAAGATAAACTTTCTCTCCCACACGAAATGACTTTTGAGGTGCCCTTTTCTTATCTGCTTGTTTTTTGTAAGTCTCTGAGGCTTTCTTCAAAGCTTTTTTTGCATTGTCCCACACCTCCTTCCAAGTGGACACCCATTGATTTAAAGTCTGAGAGGCAGGTGGTTCCTGGGGGTATTCAGGCATCGGGATCACTTAGCCGCACCAGCCGAAAGTCACAAGAACAGCTAAGCATAAAGAACCACCGTGGAAGATCCGGGTGAGACCTTTCCTTTCCTCTTTACCCTAATTTTCCTGTGAAAAGCCCCTGGAATTATTTTCCTGTTTTGATAGAGCAGCGTTTGCTCATTTGGGAAAATAAGCTTTGGAAACAAAAGGAAAGAATAATTAATTTTAATGACTATTTTTACTTTTGGATACTCTGGGGTCCCGAAAAAATCCCTATTAAAGTACTTTATTATTTTACCTACTTATTAAACTGGAGAATATTGTTTCTTTCTTTTTTTTTAACTCCATAAAACTTTATTGGCATCTGGAAAAAGATTCCATAGCCTACTGGGGACAACTTGTGGCGAAATCTGACACTGCAACTGAATTTTTGCTTTGATTTTGAGGCTGGGTTTGACCTTCAAATTATCATAAAAGGGAAAAGATAAAGAATTTGAAACAGGAACTCTATTTCTTCTTGCATAGCTTGAATTGACTCTAAAGACCTGGTTCATTTCTTTTTTCATTTGATCCATTTCCATTCCAAGTCGTTCCGCCAATAACTCACACATCAACTCTAACAGGTTCTCATCTTTCTCTTCTATGATATTTTGGAATCTCAAGAAGTATGACGCCCTTTCCATCTCCATAACAGCGATGCTATCTTCCAATTCCGCATTAACTTGTGCCAATCTCTGGTTCTCATCTTGTAATGCTTCTAATTTCTGATCAACCATCTCTGACTTATCCTCTATTTTTTGTATTCTTTGTTGAGTATCTATCATTGCCTGTTGGAAAGTTTCCATTTTTTGATCCATTTTAAGAAGATCACTTTTCAAGTCTTCATAATTTTTATCCAAATCTTTTTTCATTTCCATTTTGGAGTCTGCAATTGCTTGGAGTATCGCTTGCGTATCTTTTTGTTGAGTTTCCTGTTGTAGAAATGTAGTAATTGATTTTTGAGGAGCTGGGCTCACCGAGGTTGAGGCGGGGGCCGAAGAGCCCTTCTTCACCCCTTTAGCCAAATTTGAGTTCCTAGAGAGGTTCACGTAAGATTTCTTAAAAGAGCAATACGAGATGAGATTTTGAGAGCAATAAGAGACCAACCACTGAAATATAAAGATAAAGAACTTGTAATTCTTAAACAGATCCCGAAGAGAATAAGAGAAGCACGAAGAGAATATCAGTTTTTGACAAGGAAACTGCTGAATAAAGGAGTGAATTTTAGATGGTTGGTCCCAGAAGGATTACTAATTTTTTGGGACTCGAGAAGATACAGATTGGATACCCCACTTAAAGCAGAGGAATTTTTTAATAATCATAGAACCTTTCTGGAAGAAGGCGACATCAGATCTAAAAAACCAGAGGAAGAACCTAAAAAGACCCAATCAGAAGAAGATGTAAGACCCAAGGATCAGAGACAGATAACCTCTCCTAGAAGACTAAGATCTAAGTACAACTAAAACTATGGAAGAAATTGAAATTTTTTCAACAAATATAAATGGTCTTAACTCCCCATCAAAAAGGAGTAAAATATTCTATAGATTACAAAAATTAAAAATGGACATAATTTGTCTCCAAGAGACACATATAAAAAGACAACACTTTAGACTTCTAGAACAACCAAAAATAGGCAAACTTTATTTTTCATCGGCACTGCAAAAGAAAAGAGGAGTAGCTTTTTATATAAAAGAGAAGATGAATCCAAAACAAATTTATGCTGATGATGAAGGAAGATTATTAATGGTGGAAATTACATGGAACCAAAAACAAATTTTGATGATTGCGATATATGCCCCCAATGAGAAACAAGACCAATTTTTCCAGCAACTATATGATAAATTAATGGAATTAAACTATCAAAACCTTTGTATTCTTGGAGACTTTAATGCGATAACTGATGCAAAACAGGATTATAAGAGCTACAAACAAGGGAAAAAAGGGGGAAATACCTTATCTAATTCTTTTCTAAAGATGAAAGACGAATTAGGTATACAAGATATATGGAGAGAAATGAATCCAGATAAAGCACAATATACATTTTACTCAAATAGGCATAAATCCTGGTCACGAATTGATATGATATGGACTTCTTATGATTTAAAGACTATGATACAGGAGATTGAAATAGAACCTAATATTTGGGCAGACCATAATCCAATTAGAATGACGTGGAAAGGAACTAGAAAGAAACTAAGATGGTGGCTGAACAAAGCTATATTGAAAGAAAAGGAATTTCTGCAATTAGCAACGAAAGAAATGGAATTTTTTTAAAAAATAAATAAGAAAGAAGAAACTTCCACTCAAAATGTATGGGATACAGCGAAAGCTTATTTTAGGGGCGTGGCTATAACCTATGTGGCCAAAAAGAATAAAGAAAAGAAACAAACACAACTTAGATTGAAAGTAACTTGGAACTGATGCTACGAAATGATCCACAAAAGAAAGAATTGAAGACACAAATGGAATTAATAAAACACAAATTAAATTTATTGGAAATGGACATAAGGGCACAACAGATTAAACGACGAAAACAGAATTTCTTTGAAAATGCCAATAAACCCGGAAGATGGCTGGCATATAAATTGAAAAAAGAAAGAGAAAAAAGACTGATAAGTAAACTACAAGATTCAAAAGGCCAATTGTACTGCCACAATGATGCAATTAAAAAAATTACTACAGTTTATTATGAGACACTTTATAAAACTGAGGTGGTTTCGAATGAGACGATACAGGAATATTTAAAAGAAGCGGATCTTCCAAAGGTACCAGAGAATATGCAATACATATTAAATGAGAACATAACAATGATGGAGATTACAGAGGCGATAAAAAAGCAAAAGAAGGATAAAACTCCGGGACCTGATGGTCTCCCTGCAGAATTTTATATAGCTTTACAAGACATTGTCAGTCCGATTTTGAAAGACCTTTGTAATGAAGCTTTTTCAGAGACAAAAATACCAAATTCATGGAAAGAAGCCAACATTTCTCTTATACCTAAAGAAGACACTGATTGTACACAAATTAAAAATTATAGACCAATATCCTTATTAAACGTGGATTATAAAATATTTACTACAATAATGGCAGAAAGAATGAAGAAATTTTTGACTGAATTCATCCATTCAGACCAAAATGGCTTTTTACCAAAAAGGCAGATAAAGAATAATTTAAGGATTATTTTAAATGTGTTGGAGTATTATGAAAACCATCCAGGGAAACAGTTGGCGCTTATATTTCTTGATGCGCAAAAAGCTTTTGATAATCTTAATTGGCAATTTTTGTTTCAACAGTTGAAGGAGATGGACTTTGGCGGAAATTTTATAAATGCAATTCAAGCAATTTATAATAAACAATCAGCAAGGATACTTATAAATGGAGATTACACAGACAGCTTTGAAATCAAAAAAGGCACAAGACAGGGATGTCCATTGTCCCCTTTGTTATTCATTTTTACATTGGAAGTGTTGGCTAGAAATATTAGGCAAGATATTGAGATTAAATGATTGGAGATAAAAGATCAAAAATATAAACTACAGGCTTTTGCGGATGATTTAGTTTTTATTTTGGAGGAACCATTAGAGACAGCTGTTAAACTCTTGCGGAAAATAGAGAAATTTGGAGAAGTGGCGGGGTTGAAGATAAACAGGGAAAAGACTAAAGTATTAACGAAGAATTTAACAGATAAACAAAAAATTCAATTTGCTAAAAAGACAAACCTTCAAATAGCTAAAAAAGTTAAATATTTAGGTATCTATTTAACTTCAAAATATACAACAATAAAAGAAGACAACTATGAGAGATTACTAAAACAAATAAAAGTGGACTTGGAGAAGTGGAAAAATCTTCAATTATCATTACTAGGAAGGATAGCGACTGTTAAGATGAACATTTTACCTAAGCTAATTTTTCTTTTTCAAACAGTTCCTGTCAAGTTAAATCAAAAATTCTTCGATGAATTGAATGCTACAATAATCAGATTTATATGGCAAGGCAAAAAAGCTAGAATTAAAATTAAATTATTACAAGATTCTAAAGACAGAGGGGGCTTTGGACTCCCGGATTGGAGACTTTACTATCAGGCAGCTATTTTGCTTTGGCTTAAAGAATGGATTACATTGAGAAACAAAAGACTTCTTTATTTAGAGGGGCATGATTTGCAATTAGGTTGGCATGCATTTTTGTGGTATGAGAAAAATAAAGTACATAAATATTTTCAAAATCATGCTATAAGGAATGTATTGTTTTCAGAGTGGGAAAAAAATTAAACATAAAATTTACATGAAAATACCTGAGTGGATTTCGACAATGGAAGCCTTTTCCTATCCAAATTTAATTAATTATGATAAACTCGTTAGCTATAAAGATATTTTGGACAAAGACGGGAAACTTAAAGACAGACAAATTCTTCAGCAACAGGGTATTGACTTAACATGGTGGTCTTACTTGCAAATTCAGACAAGATGTGAAAAAGATATAAAGTGCAGGATTTTATAAAGAACAGACACCGCTAGATAAAATATTGTTAAAAACTGATGAACATTTGATCAAACAACTCTATAAATTTCTGCTAAGCTGGAAGATGGAAGAAGAGCAAGTAAAAGAAACAATGATAGTATGGGCTAAGAACTTTGGATACTCTATAGACTTAGAAGATTGGCAAAAATTATGGGATCGAAATATTAAACTTACTAAAGCGGCTGCATATAAGGAGAATTTATATAAAATGTTTTATAGATGGCATATGACACCAGTTAGACTAGAGAAAATGTTTAAAAATGTATCAAATAGTTGTTGGAAATGTAAACAAAAACCAGGAACATATTATCATATCTGGTGGATATGCCCTAATGCAAAGATATATTGGCTTAAAATTCACAGATGGTTAGAAAAGATGACTAAGATACAGATAGAATTCAAACCGGAATTGTTTTTATTAGGAATATTAAGATCTAACTACGGAAAAGAGAATGAATATTTAATTTTACATATATTAACAGCCGCGAGAATAGCATTTGCCCAATTTTGGAAAAATGAAAAGATACCACCTGACCAGATTATTATTATGAAAATATTGGAATGTGCAGAAATGGATAGATTAACTTTAGAAATTAAAGAGAAAGAAGATACAATTTTCTTTAAAACATGGGAAAAATTTTATCAATGGCTAGCAATAAGATAGAATGAAAAAAGATGGTGAAATTAAATAAGATAAATGATGTACTTTTTCTTGAATATTATTTTTTAACTTTTTGGTTAGATGTTTACATTTAACTACAATTAATTATAATTAATAAGCGTTATATCGGTATTTATATGTAACTATATTTACTTAGTAATACATCACTAATAGTATATTGATTATTGTTACTTATAGAATGAATATGTATTGGGTTAAGTTTTTACCATTAATAGTGATAAATTTATTAATATAGCTTTTTAGTATTATGTTAATTATGCATACTTAATATGTATACCCGGACGATAGTCTGCTTGCTAAAGCGTTCGATTTATTGTTGGGGGTAACCCCATTATTGTATCTACCCCTACCCTTGGTTTAACCGTTTGTTTTTTTTTTACCCTATGTTATACCTTTACCTACCCTTCCCTTTCTATCCCGATAAAAATTATAAAACATATTTAAAAAAAAAAAAAGAATTTGAAACAGCTGGGTGCTGAAACTAACTGCTAGAAATTGTGGAGGTGGATACTGGCTGACTGTTATTAAACATAGCCTCCACTAAAAGATGAAAAGACTATTTTTAATTACTACTGAAATGAAGGAACTTTACCCACAACTTAACTACAATCTTATACTGGAAAAAATCCATGAAGCCACTGAACAAATGAATTTCAGAATGAAAGATAAAGATGTTATTCCAGATCTACAAATGGAACTCCAAACTTTAACTGATCAATTTACAGCTCAAGGAATACCAGGGTAAGGGTGGTTTGATTGTCTTTGAACCATTGGTCAGTAATCAATTCTTGTTTTCTTTGTCAAAGGATTGTCAGGGTTAAGAGTCCTTGCAGATTGGTGACTTTGGGGAGTTATCTGAGAAATAACTTGAGATGGGGGCATAATAGAGTCTATGACTTGCTCACGTTGGCTTTTGTATTGGAGCAAACTGGAGAGGGCATCAGCTAAGAAATTCTTTCCACCCGGCAAATATTTCAGGGTGAAATTAAAACAATTAAAAATATTGCACCCAGCGCACTTGTTTAGGAGACAGTTTATGGAGAGTTTTCAGTGCCTCTAAATTTTTGTGATCAGTCCATACTTCAAAAGGCAACTTGCACCCCTCTAGGAAATGACGCCAAGTCAATAAAGCCCATCTGATTGCAAACGCATTCCTTCTCCCAAACGGCGGTGAATTTTTTTGAAGTGTAAGCACAAGGCTGTAAAACTCCCTCATGATTCTTCTGCAAGAGTACTGCCCCCACAGCTACATCGCTAGCATCGGCTTGAATTACAAATTGCTCCTCTTGGTGAGGATGTTTTCGAATTGGCTCAGCAGCGAACAGTCTTTTTAAATTATCAAAAGTGGTTTGGCACTTCAAAGACCAGTGCAGAGGGTCAAGACGTCCTCCTCGGTGCCCAGGAAAGAGCCAGCAGGCAGGTACGGGTGACAAACTGTGTTTTAATCCGTGCAGGAAAAAGTTAGCACTGGGAGTGAAGTGCTCCCAGCGCTTTACATAGCTGCTCCGCGTGCAAGGCCCACCCCCCAGCCCGCAAGCCAACATCCGGCATGCGGAGTTCAAAGGCAGCCAACCGGGACATTGCCTCCTTTCCACGTTCCGGCCGGCTCACAGGCAGGCTTCCAGCGTCCGGCTTGCCAGGAATCAGGTAACCCCTCCCCCTGTTCCACCGCCTCCCGCGGCACCGTGCCGCTCATCCATGTCCTGCGCCATGGCCCGCGGGGAGTCCCCTAATCACAACTGTGGGCGTAGGGGAGGCGGCGGTTCGGCATGCGGTTCCCCCCGTCCCGTGAATGTCGGGCCCACGGGGCTCGACAGGTGGCTCCCTCTACCAGGGCTCCACCTGGAAGGCAAGAAGTTTCACATGAGTGGTCGCGCGCCCCAGTGGACGGCTCGGCTGACCCCCCGCCCGGCTTCTTAGGGCACCGGCGGTGGAAAGCTCGCACCAAGTGGGGGGCATGGACGTCTGCCTCCCTCACCCACGACGCCTCTGTAAGGGGATACCCTTTCCAGCGGACCAGGTAGTACAGGGTTCCCCGTCGGATTCGGGAGTCGAGGATCTCGTGAACCTCGTAATGGTCATGTGCTACAGGCCCCGGTTCCTTATCCAAGGGCCTATGGGAGGACTCCTCGACCGGCTTCAGCAGGCTGCTATGGAACACTGGGTGTATTTTACCCAGGAATTTAGGTAGGTGTAGTCATATGGCCACTGGATTGATGACCTGAACAACCCGGAAAGGTCCTAGGAACTTTGGCGCCAGTTTCCTAAAAGGAACCCGTAGCCGGAGATACTTCGTAGACAAGTAAACCAGGTCGCCTACCTGAAAGGGTTTCTGGGACCTCCGCTTTTTATCGGCCTGCACCTTCACGGCGTCCCCTGCTTTCCTCCTTAACCGCCTTCCATACACCCCCCATACGTGCCATCCACTCCCTGGGTTGACAAGGCAAGGGATCCCCTTGGTTGTATTCAGGTATGGGGATAAAGTCCCTGCCATGCACCACCTGAAAGGGGGTAAACCCGGTGCTACTATGCACCGCGTTATTATAGGCCACCTCTGCAAACGCCACCAGGTCCACCCAGTCCGTTTGCTGGTGGGACACGTAGCTTCGCAGATAACGCTCCACCATGGCGTTTGCTTGTTCCGCTGCCCCGTTGGTACTGGGATGGTACGCCGAGCTGAGCCCCTGGGATGACCCGATGAAGCGGACGAACTCGCGCCAAAAGCGAGCTGTGAACTGCACCCCCCAGTCCAAAATGATCCGTCGGGGTACTCCATGCAGGCGATAAACATGTGTAATGAACAACCTGGCCAGCCTCCGAGCCGACGGCAACCCCTTACACGGAATGAAGTGCGCCTGCTTGGAGAAAAGGTCTACAATGGTCCAAATCACTGTGTAACCCCGGCTCTCCGGCAACTCAACGATGAAATCCATCGTGATGTCTTCCCAGGGCCTGGCCGGGTCCGCCACCGGCTGCAGCAACCCCGGGGGCTTCCCCGTACGGGGCTTGGCAGTGGCACAGACGTGACACCCTCGGACATATGCCTCTATGTCCGCTTTCATCCCGGGCCACCAGACTTGATGCCTTGCCAGATGTAGGGTTTTGAGGAACCCGAAGTGACCTGCCTGTTTCGTGTCGTGGCATCATTGGAGCACCCCCTGCCTCAGAGCCTGTGGGATGTAGAGCTTATCACCACGCCAAGCCAGACCATCCCATTTCGTCAGCAGGTCTGGATTGTCCCGTAACCAGGGGTCATCGTGGAGTGCTGTCCTTAGCTCATGCTCCAGGTCACTTGCCACCGTACGGGGTACCGCCCTCGCCGCAGCCTGGCGGTAAGGGGGCATAATCACCTGCACTACCTCCTCCCTCTTGCTCTTATATTGAGGCAAACATGACAAGGCATTGGCCAGGAAATTCTTTCCCCCTGGTACGTACTTTAGCTGGAACTGGAACCGCCGGAATTACTGTGCCCATCGGATGTGTTTAGGGGACAGACGTCTTGGGGTCTGCAGTCCTTCCAGGTTCTTATGATCGGTCCAGACCTCGAATGGTTCTTTTGCCCCTTCCAGGAGGTGCCGCCACGTCGAGAGTGCCCACCGCACCGCAAACGCCTCCTTCTCCCAGATGGCCCATGCCCGTTCGGTCTCCGTCAGCTTCCGGGACATATAGGCACAGGGTTGCAGGGCTCCCTGGCTGTTCCTCTGAAGTAACACCGCCCCTACCGCAACGTCACTGGCGTTAGCCTGTACCATAAATGGTCTGTCAGGGTCCAGGTGGAGCAAGACTGGCTCCTTCGCAAACAGAGCCTTCAGAGTCTCGAAGGATTTCTGACACGCCATTGTCCATGCCAACGGCTGACCGGGGCGTGGCTTTGACGCGGCCTGCTGGGTGCATAGCAGGTCTGTCAGGGGTAATGCCACCGCAGCAAATGAGGGGATAAATTGTCTGTAGAAATTGGCAAACCCCAGGAAACTGCAGTTGGCGGCGGGTCTTTGGCGCCTGCCACTACAGAACACTCTTCACTTTACCGGGGTCCATCTCCACTCCTGCCCCTGAGATCCGGTACCCTAGGTAGTCCAGTCGGGATTGATAAAACTCACATTTGGAGAGTTTCACATATAACTGGGCCTGCAACAGTTTCTCCAATACCCGCCGCACCAACCTGACGTGGTCCTCCATGGTGGTGGTATAGATGAGGATGTCATCGAGATACACAAGCACCCTGTGGTACAAGTGTTCATGCAACACCTCATTAATGAGTTGGTGCCACCGGCTGAAATCACCGCCAGGACTCAGAGCTGACGGGCGCAGGTCCGGGGGGTCGCCAGCTGACAGGCGCAGGAGTTCGGCACCGCGGCGCTCGTCTGTGTCCTGCGCCATGGCCCGCAGGGAGTCCCCTCCTCACAACCGCCGCGGGGACCCCCGTCGAGACTCTGGTGCCGTCCCCGAAGTCAGCGGACATGCTCCCGGCTGCCCCGAAGTCAGCGGACGCACTCCCGGCCGCCGGCGAGCCCGCAAACCCCGGCAGCAGCTCCAGCCGAAGAAGCGAGCAGCTGGGAGGCCGCTGCGGTGCCGAACTCCTGCGCCCATCAGCTGGCGACCCCCCGGACCTGCGCCCGTCAGCTGTGAATCCTGGCGGCGATTTCAGCCGGTGACGTGGCCGCAGGGGAGGCAGCGGTTCGGCATGCGGTTCCCCCCATCCCGTGAATGTCGGGCCCACGGGGCTCGACACAGAGGCTGACCTGGACGTGGTTTTCCCCCATCCTTACCAATTTTTAATAGTTCTGTTAGAGGCAAAGTGATCTTGGCAAACGAAGGAATGAACTGACGGTAAAAATTAGCAAATCCCAGGATGTCATGGTAGCTCAACCTACCAAAAACAGAACTGTAAAAGACAGACTAGGAATGCAAATTAAAATAAGCGAGAAAATTGTAAGAGAACACCTGTTTGCTCTAGATGAGTTCAAACCACTGGGACCTGATTAATTACATTCCAGAGTTCTGAAGGAGCTGGCAGATGTGATCTCAGAACCATTGAACCATATCTTTCAAAGATCCTGGAGCACCGAGGATTGGAAAAGAGCTGATGTGGTTCCCATCTTCAAAAAAGGGGGGAAAAAGGATCCAGGAAACTACAGACCAATCAGCCTGACATCAATACGTGGGAAGATCCTGGAAAAGATACTCAAGCAACAGATCTGCGAACACCTAGACGCAAGCAAAGTTATAACCAGAAGCCAACATGGGTTTGTCAAAAACAGTTCATGCCAAACAAACCTTATTTCATTCTTTGACAAAGTGACTAAACTAGTGGACCAGCAAAATGCAGTGGACATAATATACTTGGATTTCAGTAAGGCATTTGACAAAGTAGACAACCTACTTCTTGGCAAGTTAAAAAAATGTGGGATAGACAGCATTGCCACCAGATGGAGTCGTAACTGGTTGACAAACTGCACTCAACATGTAGTCCTTAATTGAACTACACCTACATGGAGGAAAATAAATAGTGGAGTACCCCAATGTTCTGTTTTAGGCCCAGTATTCTTCAACATCTTTATAAATGATTTAGATGAGGGAGTAGAAGTGGAACTCATCAAATTTGCAGATGACACTAAACTGGCAGGAAAAGCCAACACCCCAGAAAATAGGCTCAAGTTCCAGATGGATCTCGATAGAATTGAACACTGGACCCTATCTAACAAAATGAAATTCAATGTAAAAAAAAGTAAGGTTTTATACTTAGGAAAGAAAAATCAAATGTACAGGTAGAGATTAGGTGAAACCTGGCTCAATAGCAGTAACTGTGAGAGGGATCTTGGTGTCCTAGTGGACAATCAGTTAAATATGAGCCAGCAGTGTGTGGCAGAAGCCAAAAAAGGCAATGCAATACTAGGTTGCATTAATAGAGGGATAGAATCAAGATCACTAGAAGTGATACTACTGCTTTATAAAGCCTTAGTAAGACCACACTTAGAATACTGCATCCAGTTTTGGTCACCATATTATTAAAAAGAGATTGAGACACTGGAAAGAGTGCAGAAAAGAACAACAAAAAATATTAGGGGGCTGGAGGTTAAAACATATGAAGAATGGTTGCAGGAATTGGGTATCTCTAGTGAAAAGAAGGACTAGTGGCGACATGATAGCAGTGTTCCAATATTTGAGGGGCTGTCACAAAGAAGAGGGGGTCAATCTATTTTCCAAAGCACCAGAAGGCAAAATAAGAAACAATGGATGGAAACTAATAAAAAAGAGAAGCAACCTAGAACTAAGGAGAAATTTTCTGACAGAACAATTAATCAGTGGAACGACTTGCCTTTAGAAGTTGTGGGTGCTCCATCACTGGAGGCTTTTAAGAAAAGACTGGACAGCCACTTGTCTGGAATGGTATAGGGTCTCCTGCTTGAGCAGGGGATTAGACTAGACGACCTCCAAGGTCCCTTCCAATTCTGTTATTCTGTTAGTCTGAACCATACCTTCAAAAGCTGGAACAGTGCCTTCCAGAACCTGGAAGTAAATTGACTTCTGTGACCTGAAACCAGTCTAGAAACCATTCCTCTATAATGAAAGACATGATGCAAAAAGATTTGAGCTATTTCTCTTGCCATGGGCAATCCCTTGCAAGGGATGAAATGTGCCATCTTGGTGAAAAGATCAACTACCACCAATATGGATGTATAACCCTGCACTGGTGGTAAGTCTGTTATAAAGGCAACTGACAGTGTATGCCAAGGCTGGGGGGGGTGTTTCTAGGGGTTGTAAAAGTCCTCCTGGCCTCCCGTGTAGGGGTTTGGCCCTTCTGCATATCTGGCATGATGCTACATACCCTTTGATGTCTGCCGACATCCTAGGCCAGGGGTGTCAAACTTGCAACATCACGTGACATGTCGCGATGTATTGCGACTTTTTTCCATTGCTGGCAATGGGGTGGCCGCGGTTTCGGCATGACGCATCCGGCCCGTGGACCGGCAGTTTAACACCCCTGTCTTAGGCCATCAAATCTCACCCAGTTTCATCCGCGTTGCTTTAAAGGTGCTTGGTGGTAATTTTGACTTCAGCTGTCAGCAGCTTAGTGACGAGCCATATTGCTATGGCCGGTCTTTTCCCCGCCGGTTTGGAGGGCTGCATGGATCAAATGGAAGGGCCGCCGCCCTCCCGCAATCAAGCGGGGGTCCCCTCCTTGCTTGTCGCCCTTACAGGGCAACTTTCGACCCTTTCCAGGGTCCCCCAGCGGGACAAATTCAGATGTGAAAGACGGAGCTCGTCTTCCAGCGTCCGCGGCCCCGCAATGGCAAACCGGAAGTCCGATTTACCTATTCTTTTAACCATATTCAAACAAGTGTTTAATCATATAGTACTCCATCTGGTAGGTCGAATCAAATCTCTCTCTTTTTTTTTTATAACAAGTTTTATTGGTTTTTTTTGGCTTTACATCAAAGTGCTTGAGACTCATCGTGGGGATAGGGTAATCCATAGAAGAAAGTGAGAAACATAATCATACATAAAGAAAGTCCATGTATCTAAAATATATAATTTATACTGTAAAGTCAAGTTAAATAGGAGAAAGAAAAGGAAAAAAAAGAAAGCCTTCTTTCAGCTGGTTTCAACATCAGATAGGAATGTCTGGGCGTAGAGCCAAGTGTCTGGACGTAACGCCAAGTTGACACACCTGACAAAAGGGAGTGAAAGTTCTCAGCTTAAAACAGATACTTTGTAACTTCAAGCTGCAAAAAGCCGCCCAGACTGCAGAAAAAAAGTTTTAAAGTAAACAATGATGTTCAGAAGGGGGGGAGGAAGAAAAACACTCCGCCCCCCTCCCTAGAGGTTTCCGCTTAGGCTAAAGACAAGCAGGCAAAGAGAAAGAAAATCCATCTTCACAGGAAAGATTTTTTCAGGATCCCCGAAATCCAGCAACTCAAATAGTCAGTAAAAATTAATTATTTTTCTCAAAGCTCGTTTTCCCAAATATCCAAACGCTGCTCTCTTAAAATAGGGAAATAATTCCAGAAGCTTTTCACAGGAAGATAAATAGGGTACCAAGAGGGAAGGAAAGGTCTCACCCGGATCGCCCACGGTGGTTCTTTTCGCTTAGTTTTTCTTGTGACTTTTGGCTGGAGCAGCTAGATGATCAGCCATGTTAATGGCCGATCTTTTCCCCGTCGGCCCAAAGGAGCTGTCTCGGACCGTGGAGGGAGCTGTCGCTCCCTCCACCGTCAACGAGTGTCCTCCTCAGTGGTAGTCGCCCCTCCAGGGCGACTTTCGACCCTGTCCAGGGTCTACCGGCAGGGGGAAACCGGCCGGCGAAGAGAGCAAACTCTTTGCGCAACCGCCTGCGCTGCAAACTGGAACTGGAAGTGAATCAAATCTCTTGAATCTAACTCTAGCCTTCTTTTGCGAAGTAGTTTTCCAAGTCAGGGTATTCAGCTTGCCAGGAGATTCTTCCTGTATTTTTGTGAATGGTGTTGGGAATAGAAAAGACAAGTTAGGTAGAATGTGTGTTTTTTGTCTCCCAAACTCTAATAATTCTCCTGGCTGCTCTATAATCCATTTTGTTAGATCTTCTTTCCTATCTTCAAGTTTATTTTGAAGTTCTGAAAAATAAAATATCTTTTCCATTTCCATTGTTGTGGGGAAATCTTGCAAGTTTTCTTTTATTTGTATTAGACTGTAGTTCTCTTCATTTGTAGCATCCCTCTTTGGGTCCCTATCCTTTAATTTGTATTCTGTTATTTTTTTAATTGTAGGTTTAAGTTAAAAATGTGTTCATTTATGTTGTCAAAGTTGTTTTTAATCTCATCATGATTTGAAACCATTGTCATTTGAATCTGTCGCAGCATTACATACATTTCCTCCTGGAAAATATTTGCCTTGTCTTGTATTGCTCCTGCAGATCTTTGATGTTCCAGGCTAGGGCCTTCCGAAGGAGATATTTGGTGTGGTTTCCTGCCACTTTTTGATAGGTATGTAACATCCATTTTCTCTCCCCCCTCCAGATAGTCTTTCACCGGTACCATAGTCTCTGTAATTAGCCTTGTCAAACCAGCCAATCTTAAAGTCCAAACAACCAAATCTTTATATATGGTTTTTATAATCCAATGCGTTTCCAATTATCAAAGCACCGTTAAAAGCAGTATTTTATAATAGTTCTATTCAGGGGTCTTACAATTATCAGTCAGTCAGATTTAGAGTCCAAAATATTTAACCACCTAGGACTTTTCCAGTAAATTCCTAGAAGATTAGCCAAAAGTCAAGGTTTTTCTTTCTCTGCAAACAATTCTTGAGCTTAGAAATCACAGCTCAGTAAGTATTTATAATCCCAGAAGGTCAGCAGTTTTTAAAACAAATATAGTTCTCACTCTATAGTAGATAGCCCAGTGTATTTTCTTTCCTTTGTTCCCAGCTGTTCTCTATTTGGGTAGAAGTCACTGAGGTTCAAAGGAACAAGTTGTTCTTTATTTCTGGGCATCTTGCCAATTTCTGAGTCAATGAAGCTGTTGTTCTATGCTCTAATCCTCCACTAGATGTCAGTAGCCACTCATTTTCCAACTTTTAAAGCAAAAAGTTATTTTCTTGTAATTTCATCAATACTCTTTCAAATGTAAAGTCTTAAGAGTTTTCATGATTTTCAGATTTATCCAGACTGTAGTATTACTAAGTTCATTTCAATATATTTCTGTCCCCCATAAAAATTAAGTTGCTGCTTCCGTCTATGGAAGGATGGGGGTGTAGTCCCCTCCCTTCTCACTTTCAGAGGGTTTTTTGCTCCTTGGGGATCTTTTCCAGGAAATCAGTTACAAAATAGAAGAGAGAAGATCGATATTCTCACCCAGTTCCAAGCACGCTGTTCACAATTGTTCTAGTTAGTGCTTTTGGACTTCGGCTGCTGGTAGCTTGGGCTAGACACTGCTATGCAGCTAGCCTTTCTCCTGTCGGGTTGGAGGGCTTCCCCCGGATCAAACGGATCAACTGCCGTCTTTCCATGATCCACGGGGGGCCCCTCCTTCTTTGTCGCCTCTCTCTCTTAGACTCCAGGAAACACCATGGCTCCACCCAATACCTAGTAGCATGGAAGCATCTTCCACCCTCCCAAAATGAGTGAGTCCACAAACGCCACGTTAGGGCCCCCAAGCTCCTTAGCAAGTTCCACGCAGCACATCCCGACAAACCGGACTAATCCCTATCTCCTTTTTTCTGTTTTCTCCCACAGGTGGATCTCTCTTTCTTTTAAGGGGGGCAGGATGTCAGAACCCATATATTATTAAGGGGAACTCTTTTCTATTTCTTTTTACTTCATTGCTCTGGGTTCTGTCATACTCCTGAAGGGGAGGGGGGAAGACGCTGCGGGCTGTATCTTTGTTTCTATTGCTACAATGTATCCCTTCCGCTGTCTCTGCATATTTGCTCTTTGAACTGTCTCTCCCTTGATGTTACCTTGGGGTAAGACAGGAATGTGCCTCCGGACATCTGGCTTATCTCCCGTTTCGGAAGGGAAGGTGTGAAGACCCAAAAACATCTCTGCGAGCCTGGGAAAGACCGGTGTTATCAGCTCTTTTCCCACAACGAACTTAACACCTGAGGATTGGCCCATTCAAACTGACCGGATGAACTATTGGGGTGGGGTTTGCTTGGGACTCTTTTAACCTATTGATCTAAGCAGGAAACCCTCAGATCCTGCCTATCATGCCTGCTATCAGCTTCTCCTAATAAAAATTCCTTTGGAAGAAACTGCTTCCACAAGTTCTGCTTTCTTAGGATGAGGTTTTGAAGTGGGCCCTGACACCCATTTAGGGTCCCCTGGCAGGGCGAAACCAGCCGTGGGGTGCGGAGCTCCGCAATCCCTCGGCCGTACACTATGGCGCAAAATCGGAAGTCCTGCCTTGGGGAATTCTTGTGTGTACAAACTTCCACTGGAAAAGAAGCCCCTTCGAGCCAGTGCCACCATTGCTCAAAAGCTGTCTTTACAGCTAACAACTCCTTGTTAAAGATGTCATAATTTCTTTCTTGGGGTGTTAATGCTCTGGGGTAAAAGGCACAAGGAATTAGTCACCCTGCCTCATCCACTTGCAAGAGTATGGCACCCAATGCCTTGTCCATCTGAGTGACAAATCGTTTCGAAGGGTTTGGGTGGTGGACAAGAGGCTGGGAAGCAAAGAGTTGTTTTTAACACTTCAAATGCTGATTGTCCCCTTTCTGTCTATGCAAACCTAGCTCTCTTTTTCAACAAGTGTATGAGAGGCTTAACCTTGTGCATGAAGTTAGGAATGAACTTGTAAAAATTTCTAAAGCCCAGGAAGCGCTGAACATTTTTCACATTATGGGGTGTGTGTGTGTGAGCCAGGAGAGAACTGCTTGTACCTTTGTAGTATCCATCTGGAGACCATTGGTTGAAATTCTGTAGCCCAAATAGTTCAATTGCTGGAGGTCAGAGGTGCACTTCTCAAGTTTGGCAAACAGCTTATTCTCCCATAACCTTTGCAACACCTCCCTAACATGCTGCTCATGAGCCTCTGCATCCTCAGAGTAAATCAAAATGTGCTTGAGGTGGAAAAAAATAAAACTTTGATTTTGGGTTTTACTGATTAGATTGATTTGCTGTTATAGAAATGGCTAGTTTATAATATTATGGAAAAGTAAAAAGTTGAGGTTCGATGTTAATGCCTTATTCTACTGCAACAAAGTGAGTCGGAAGTCAACGTCTTTTTTTTTTCTTTTCCCACTCTCTTCCACACTTCTCTTTCCCTTCCCCTCCCCTTTGTTTCCCACTACTTGCTTTTGTATTTTTGTATTTTATATTATAAGCTAATAAAAAAAAAAATTAAGATGTCATCCCAAAACAATTACCATAAACTTGTCAATTATAGTATATTTGAAAAAAATGGTTCATAAATCTAGAAAACACTGCTCCTCAATTATCCAATCCAAGAGGCCTAAATGTATAGTCAAACATACCATACCTGTATCAAAGGCTGTCAAATACTAGTGCAAAGGAAAAAACCTAGGATTAAATTAAAACTCTTGCAAGATACGAAAGATAAAGGGGGATTGGCGTTACCAGAGTGGGAAATATACTACCAAGCATCAAGCCTAACTTGGCTAAAAGAATGGATGGAATTGAAAAATACCAGAGTTTTAACACTAGAAGGACATGACTTGCAAGCGGGGTGGCATGCATTCCTATGGGACGAAAAATATAAAATACACAGATACTTTCAAAGACACATAGTTAGGGATGCATTGCTACAGACTTGGGAAAAAATAAAACAAAAACATTACGTAAGAATTCCAATGTGGTTATCCCCAACAGAAGCTCTGAAACACCCAAACCTACTGGACATAAATAAGATAATTAGATACAAGGAATTGGTAACGAACAGGGAAATCTGAAAACAAAACAAGAATTGGAACAAGACGTAGGCAGAGAGATTGATTGGTGGACATTTACACAAATTCAATCTAAATATACAGAGGACAAAAAATTAAATGAAATACAAAAAGAGCCACAAGAATTGGATAAAATTATACATGGAACAGAAATAAAATTAATTAGTAATATATATATAAATATTTACTGAGATATAAAATGGAAGACGAGGTTGTCAAAGACACAATGATTAGATGGGCAAAAAATTTCGGATACAACATAGAATTGGAGAAATGGGAAAAAATATGGGAAACAAACATAAAATTGACTATGTCTGCGGCATTCAAGGAAAACCAGTTGAAGATGTTTTACAGATGGCATCTTCCACCAGCAAAGCTTGCCAAGATGTTCCAGAACAACTCGCCAACATGCTGGAAATGTAAAAAGGTACATGGAACATATTATCATCTATGGTGGACATGCCCAGTTGCGAAAAAATACTGGACTAAAATAAGAAGATGGATGGAAGAAATAATAGATCAACCTGTAGACTGGAAACCAGAGATCTTCCTGCTGGGTATTTTAAATAGAAAATATAGTAAAGAAACACGGTACTTAATCTTACATATAACAACGGCAGCAAGAATAGTTTACGCACAGTTCTGGAAAAATGAGAATATACCATCAGAGGAAGAAGTGATAAGGAAAATCTTAGACTGTGCGGAGATGGACAAATTAACAAAAGAGATAAAAGAAAAGGAAGACACAGAGTACTAAGGATTAAGTGGTATGATTGGTTGGAGATTAGAAATAATAAATGAAAATAAATGTGGAAAGGTCAAGAAAGGGAAAATGTGTGCATAATAATGTATAGTAATAATATGTATTATTCTTAGTATGAAGTATAGTATGAAGGAAGAAAATGGAAATAAGAAACAATGGGACAACAAGGACAAATTTTTTTAAAGAAGAATAAGGGGGGAAAATGTAAATAATAGAAGATTACCGTTACGAAATTGCTGTTTAAAAAAAAAAAGGAGTATACACTGTGTGTTTATGTGTGTTATGTTTTGTTGTTTTAAAAAAATAAAAATATTAAAAAAAAAAAAAACTAGTGCCCTTCTTTGACTCTAATGAGGTTATTTACTGTATATGCTTTCCTAAGATCCAGCCTGGTAAATATGTGAGCCTTCTGTAACCTGTACATAAAATCTGATATTAGGGGCAGTGGGTAATGGTCCCTTATTGTGACCTTGTTGAGGTCCTTGTTATCATGGACTGTATACATTGGAACCTATCCCTTTGGGTCCAGGAAACACGCCTCTTGCTTCTTTGGAACTAAAAAGGTAGGTGCTGAAGTCAGTGATTTAGAAGGTCTAATAAATCCTTTCTTCAAATTGGAATCCAAATACTGCTTTAAGATCGACAGCTCCTTTGCTGACACTGGATATTGCCTCTTAGCTGGAATCTTAGCTCCAGGTTTCAAATCAATAGTACAGTCACAATCCCTATGTGGAGGACGGACTGAAGCCTCTTCGTCCCCCAAAACATCTGCAAAGTCAGCATACCTGGTTGGCAACTGCAGGTCCCCCACCTGAGGGCTTTTAGTAGGCTGCTGGATAACTGCTGCAGCTTGTACCCAGTGGTGCCAGCAGGTAGGAGAGGGAAATGAAAGGGATCCCTTCTCCCAGTCTACTGCTGGGTTATGTAGCTTTAGCCATGCCAACCATAAGACAATCAGTCCTTTGGAGATTCTGTGTCACATAAAGAGACAAATGCTTAGTATGCTCTCCAACTGTTAACACCACTGGTGCTATAGACTATGTGATGGGACCTGCTCTCAAAGGCTGCCCATATATCATCTCTACCTTTACAGGAACAGGCAGGTCTACTCTAGGAATCTGTAACTCTTGTACTGACTGTAGATCTGTAAAATTCATGGTGGCCCCAGAATCAAGTAAGGATTGTAGCCACTCCTCACGCCCAGAGCCAAAAGACAATGTGACAGAAGTAATTAAGAGTGTATCTTGATACAGGCTTCCGGTTCGTTACGCGGCCATGGACGGTTGGGAGACTTGCTCTCTCTCCCCCGTCCAGTTTTGCATCGCTGGGGGGTCCTGAAAAGGGCCGAAAGTCGCCCCGAAGAGGCAACCAGCAAGGAGGGGCATTTGCTGGATTGCGGGAGAGCAGCAACTCTCCCGCTAGAGCTGGTAATCCCTCCAAACCGGCGGACGAAAGGACCGGCCATAGAAATATGGCTTGTCCCTAGGCTGCTAACAGCCGAAGTCACATCACCATCTGGCAACTTCAAAGCAGCGTGGACAGGACTGGGTGAGGTCTGCCTCTCTTACATCCTAATTACTTAATTACCTGCATAAGCTGCTAAAGTACTTTCCCCCCTGTGGTGAGGGAAGGGGGATTTTAGCTCTCCCTCCAGAAACAGCGGCCATTATATACAGGGGAGCTTTTTTTTTGAAAACGTTGAAAAAATAATTGGATCCCAATTGGAACTTTATTTCCTAAAGCTTATGGACTGAAAGACCTTTTACTTTTTATTTTTCATTATCTATTTCTGTTGAAAATCTGGGTTTTCCTTATAAATAAGAAGAAAAGCTGAAAAGATTGAAATAACTCTGGGACTCAAAGGGAGACTTTAAAAGGTAGAGGCCACACCATGTGGTCAAATTTGGTATTTTAATCTGTTATTTTTCAGGGGCTTGGCTGACAGCCCAAAGAAATAGATAAGACACATAACCTTGAAAATTTTGAAACAACAGCTGTGAAAGGCTTTGTGTTCCTTACCCAGAAAAAAAAACTTTTCCTTTCTTTTGGACTTCCTAATTGTAAAGCCTTTAGTCTAAAATACCAATATGGAAGAGGATCAGGAACAAAATCTCCTTATGGATAAAGATCAACAAATTCTCTTTATGTTGAAAACAATAATTCAAACTCTCACCACAGCCAATGAAAAATTAAGAAGCTATGGGAAGGAACAAAAAGACAGCCCAGATATGAAAGCCCAAATTTTGACCACAACTAAAGAATCATCTATACAAAATACAATTAAAAAAATGAAACATTCAAATACCATGACAGAAGAATCAACTATTCAACAAATATTGACACTTGAAAATCCAGAAAAGACAACTTGGAAAAAGGAAAAGGTTTCCTATATAAATCAGAAGGAACTGGAGGATCCAGAAAAAGAACAGTTGGATGAGAAGATAAACAACTCAGAACAACCACATCGATACGGAAGAATAAAGAGACGACTCACCAGATCTACAAGTCCTCTCAAAAAAATGGTGACCGGACGGATTCGCCAACACCAAATAATATATATGACATTACAAGAAGATTGGCTTGATGACCCAAAAACAAGGACATGGAAGATGATTTGGCAAAGGAAAAAAGCTAGAATAAGACTGAAGAAGAATGGAGTTTCGACCATCGTATCGAAATTTAAAACAGAATATACTTAAATAGATGTGTATGTTGAACATAAGAAAAGTTTTTGGTCATTAAAACTTAGCAGTATAAATACTAATAGCTAAATTTGAATTTTGATTTGTGTATAAAGGTTATGTAAAGGTGAATAGGATGTAGATAAGCTAAAAACCTATTGATGAAAGTAATAAACAGGCCTATATGGAACGTCAGTAACAAAAATTATTAGTTTAAGCATGAGATAGCAGACACAAAGAGGAAGAGAGGAAGCATTAAATACTGAAATAAAAAGAAATTATGATTACTACTTAAAAAAATTGAAAACTAGCAGAAAGGAAGGATATTATATTGTATTATAAATTTGTTGATATAGAGCAGTGATGGCGAACCTTTTAGAGACCGAGTGCCCGAACTGCAACCCAAAACCCACTTATGCATCGTCGGGTGCCGGGTGGGTGTGGCCCATTGGCTGGGTGTGGCCAATTGGGTGGACGTGGCTGTGGTGGTAACGGCAGACTGGGTGGGACTAAAAAGTTCAATCAATCAATTCCAACTTTGCAAGATCTTTTTTTTTCCCATGAGAAGTTGAAATTGACTGATTGATTGAACCTTTTTTTTTTTTTGCACACGGCGACGGAGGCCTAAAGCGAAAAGGTTTTATAAAACCCAGCTGAAGGCCTAGGACTGGGGCGACGGCGCGCGTGCCCACAGAGAGGGCTCTGAGTGCCGCCTCTGGCACCCGTGCCATAGGTTCGCCACCACTGATATAGAGGGTGAGAAGTTAAACAGTTGTGTATTTTGAACATTAGATCTTGTGAGGAATGGTGATAGAGGAATTGGAGGTATATTAAAAATCTTGGGAATGATAAATATTAAACGTTAAATTTAAATGTTAGTGGAAATTAAAACTGGAAAAATTTATTAGGTCATTGTCTAATAAAAGATTGTATGCTAAAACAACTAGAATATATATAAACTAAAAACTATTGATATATGTAAGAAAGTTATTTTTTATGTGATGGATAGAATAAAACTTGTTTTAAATCTACAAATAGACAGTATATATGAAGGGAAAAAGAGAGGAAATGTTTATGGTAGCAATTTGAAATCTGTAGTAATGATATTTGTATGTAATTGAATTACTACTACCCAACCACCACGTTGCTTTTCAAATATGTGAATGTAATATTAGAAAATCAATAAAATTTGTAAAAAAAAAAAAAAAGTGTGTACCTTGATACAGATGAACTTGAGCTCTCTTTATAAGCTGGATGCCCCCCCCCCCCGCGCAAGCTCTTGAGAGAGGGACCGTTGTGGTGGAATCTCAAGCTAAACTCGAGGTGTCAAGAGAGGCCCTAGTATGGAGTTTTTGCACTGCAGGAAATGGCACAGACCTGACCTGCCCCCAAATCCTAGAGGCCTTGCCATTCCCAAGGGGATGCAGTCAGTCTGATGAGATTCTTGTAACATAGCCAACTAGCAATAAAACTTTTGTTGAGATTCTTTATGAGAGGTTCTGGTTGCTTTCGCCTGACAGCCATTGTTATTTCCCTGGTTTGGTGCCTGGCATGAGGGGTGACACTGTCTTGCACCCTGACCCATCATTCCACTCTCCCTCCACTGGCCTCTGGATGAAGAAACTCAGATAATATGCCCCAGCTCACCACAGTAAAATCAAAGTGCTAAATTCCATTGTCTCTGGCTCTCCTCAGCAGCTGTCATCCCTCTGGCTGCTCACAGCTACATTGGCTCTCCTTCCCCCAGGTCAGTTGTAGCAGGCACAAAGGGAGTAAGCCTTGTGAAACTTGATCTAGGACTGGGTTTCTGCGATTGCCCCTGTTCATTTCTTCTAAAAGGACATTTATGAGCATGCAACGTTCAAATAATTCCTCTTGGTTCTGTAGAGCTCCTTTCCTCATCAGATCACTTCTAATGTCACTGTGCAATCCTTGCCTGAACTGGTCAATCAAGGCCGAGTCGTTCTAATCAACATCTACAGCTAATAACTTAAAATCCATTATGTAGAGCCTCACTCTTCTGTTGCCTTGCTTCAGCTTTCAAATTTTCTGAATGGTCGCGACTGCTCAAATTGGGTCCCCAAAATACACTCTGAATCTTCTCATGAAGTTCTGATACTTTTTCATGACTGGGTCATTGCCCTCTATGGTCAGCAGTGCCCACTTGGCTGCAGAATCCTTTAACAAACTTAATATAAAGGATATCCTTGTGCAGTCTGTAGGAAATTCTGCACCTCAGGTTCCCATAAACAACTTACACTGAGTGATGAAGGTTCTCATTGTCAGGTGCAAGAAAATCAGGAGCCAGGATAGGGTTCAAAAGTACTACAACTTTATTTTATGCTACCTATACACAAGAATCTGATCTAATAATGGTCAAAGCAAATTGGTGCCAGATAAGAGCCAACAGACTTCAAGGGGGGCGGGCTGGACGTAGGTGACTTACAGGGGCAGAGAGACTCCAAACTGATGAGGTGTTTGATCCCACCCTGGGGCTCAGCCTGGTCATCTCCTACATCAGGGCTTTTCAACCTTTTCACAGATTGTACCACTTTTAGGACGTGACAATATTCGAGTACCACCAGTGCTTAGCAAGGTGTCAAAAACTTGATGACTAAAAAAAAAGGGGGGGGATTTTGGGTTTTACTGATTAGATTCATTTGTTGTTATAGAAATGGCTAGTTTATAATATTATGGAAAAGTAAAAAGTTGAGGTTCAATGTTAATGCTTCCTTCTACTGCAACAGAGGAAGTCTGTTCTTTTTCCCTTCTCCCCCTCACTTTTTCCCCCTTTTTCCTCCCCACTGTGTCCTATTTGCTTTTGTATTTTTGTATTTTATTCTATAATCTAATAAAATATTACAAACTGTAGAAAAAAAGGAAAAAAGTACCAGTTTTAATTTCTTTGGTGGCTGTTCCTTTGCTGAATCACTTTTCCTTTGCACTGACAAATGTATGATGAATTTATCCATGTTTATTTTTTTTTTTCCCATAACAAGTTTTATTAGTTTTTGTTTGTTTTACAGCCAAGTGCTTATAACACATCGTGAAGATAGGGCACTCCATAGAACACAACAAAAAATACAGTCATACATATACAATTTAAACTACTACTTTAAAAGTTCCCTCTTATGGTATACAATTCGAGCATTCCTAAAATATAAATTGTTTCTCACCTCTATCTATTATTCCAATTTCAATTTATGCTTCTCAATCAAATTATATCTCTTATTCTATTTCACATACATATTATGTAAATAAACATGTATTTATATATTTTAAAACTATTGCATTAGACATAGTAATATAATAACATTATAATAATAATAATAGGACAATAATTATTTCTATCATAAACAAGTAATATAACTATTATATCTTAATATTTCTCAACTATATTCTATTTCATATATTCTATCCAATATTTTCATAGATCAGTCCACGTCCCTAAAAGATTCCTCAATTGTTCCAATTTAATCCATTTAATACCTCACTAATTACCATTCAATTCTTATAAATAAAAATATCAATAATATTTCACCAGTCTCAATCTCAATCTAACTCCTTTAATTATAAATTTTCCAATTTTTCTTATTGCCATTCCAAATCATAATCAAATCCATAATTTAAATCTAGTGTTGACTCATACCAAAGTAACCTTAAAGATCTCAAAAATATTAGTTCAATTAACGTCCAGAAGCCCTTTTTACCCATCAAATAAAATTTTTACTCTTATTTTTAAATCTAATTCTAGCTTTCTTTTTGTGCCAGGTAGGTTTCCACAACAGGGCCTCTAAATCCTCCCATCTTAGTAACTGGCTAAAGGCCTTTTCCCACCATTGAGTCCAATCATATTCTTTTTCTCTTTTATCCAGTGTTGTCTGTACTGTCATGTTGTCAACGTTTTTGGTGCCTCGTATTTGGAAGTCCAATCCTGTTGCTTTTAAAATTGTAAATGTTTTAGTTGAGTTCTGCCTTTGATCATCAAAGAAATCCATCATGTAGGATGTGTCCTCTTCCTCTTCAATAAATTCAGTAGATTCAATAGATTGTAAATGTATTCCATCCATCTCATTAAGTTGTAGATTTGATTGTGTATCATAGTCAATCAAAGGTTGAGCTTCAATTTTTAATTCTGAGTCCTCCTTGAAACTAAGCGATCTAATATGTTCTTTAAGTTCCAGTCTCGTTTCCAAGATTTTTTCTAATATAAGTCCATAATTAATCTGTGAGTAGGATTCCATCTTCTTTTTTTTTTTTTAAAGAAATTCAGCTTAAAGAATAGATTGCAGCGTTATAAAATATAAAATGCAGACAGAGATATATTTCCAAAGAAAGATAGAGAAAAAAAAAACAATAGTCAAGTCCAGCACAGAGATAAAAACTGGCAGTCAGTTGTTATGTTGTAATCCAGTCTGGGCATCACGCCAAAATCAGGAAGTGGGAGTTCAAATGGAGCAAGTTACATTGTATCAGTCAAAGTTTCTGGGCTTCATGCCAAGTCCCAGGATGCATTGTATCCAAAAGAATCTACATAAGTCCGCCCAGAGAGCAAAAAGTTTTTTAGGCAGTACTGTTCAGGAGGGGGGGGGAGAAAAAAAGAACATTCCACCCCCTCCCTAAGGATTTTCACCTAAACTGAAGATAAACAAGCCAAAAGAGAAAGTCACAATAACCCGGATGCTCGAGTTCCAACTGCTTATGTAGACAAAATAAAATAGTAAAAAAAAAATAATTGTTTTTCCAAAGCCCGTTTTCCCCAGTAATCAAACGCTGCTTTCTCAAAATAGGGAAATAGTTTTTAAAGCTGTTAGCAGGGAAAAAGGTAAATTAACAAGAGGGAAGGAAAGGTCTCACCCGGATCTTCCATGGTGGTTCTTTTCGCTTAGATGTTACTGTGACTTTCGGCTGGAGCAGCTGAGTGATCGGCCATGTTACTGGCCGATCTTTTCCCCGTCGGCCCAAAGGTGGTTTTCTCGGACCGCAGAGGGAGCTGCCGCTCCCTCCGCGATCAACGAGTGCCCTCCTCTACGGTGGTCGCCCCTCCAGGGCGACTTTCGACCCTATCCAGGGTCTACCGGCGGGGGGAAACCGGACGGCCAAGAGAACGAGTTCTCTGCACGTCCGTGGGCGCTGCGACCGGAACCGGAAGTCGAATTTATCCATGTTTATTAATATGCACCACTACCAGCTAGCTCAGGGGTCTTCAAACTTGGCACTTTTAAGACTTGTGGACTTCAACTCCCAGAATTCCTCAGCCATCATGGCTGGATGAGGAATTCTGGGAGTTGAAGTTCACAGGTCTTAAAGTTGCTAAGTTTGTAGACCCCTGAGCTAGCTGGTCGGCCCTTCTTAGCTCTCCTTCCACAGTGTAGTAAGAATGCACACACACACACCCAATCCCTTCCCTGTACCCTTAAAAACACAGGAATCAAGTGCAAAGCAAGAAAGGCTCACAAAATAAACACATAAACTCCGATTTTTTTTTCTTTAAGCTGCCTCAGGCGTGTCACGTGTCACAATGTTGCAACCGAGACTGAAAGGCTCCGGCAATTGCAAAAAGCTTTAGCTTTAAAATTAAGCCTGTTTACCTTCAAAGAAAACTTTCTAAAAGCCATAGACAGACTCAAGATAAGGGGGTAAAACTAATTACATTTGTTTAAAGGGATTAAACCTACAGAAGTCAACACTTTGGACTCATTGCTAGCCTGAAATACAGACTAAAATATTCCACTAACCAAAGCACACAAAGGAGCCTCTGAATTACAAAACGCTGTAAAAACTATACAAAAATCCTTATGGTAACCCAATCAAGCTGCCAGCTGATCCAGAACTAAATAAACCCACCTCCTTTCCGACATGCCGGCTTTTCATTTCATCAGCACTGATTGCATTCTCCTGGCTGGAGAAAACGAACTAGGGCAGGGCTTTTCAACCTTTTCACCGATTCTACCACTTTTAGGATATGGCAATATTCGAGTACCACCTAGCAAGGTGTCAAAAACGTGATGACAAAAAAAAAACCCTGTTCAAAGTTGCAATTGCACTGAAATGACTTATGACCATTTTTCACACTTATGACCATTGCAGCATGCCCAGGGTCATGTGATTTATATTTGGATACTTGGCAACTGATTCATATTTATGATGGTCGCTGTCCCAGGGTCCCAGCCTTTTGACAAGCAAAGTCAATGGCAGGGCTGCTGGTGGCCAAGTGCTAAGTTCCCTCCCTCCCTCCTTCCCTGCCTTCCTCTTTCTCATGCCCACCTCCTTCTGAAGGAAGAATTTGAAACCCCCCCATATTTTCTCTCTTCCATATATTCATCAAACAAGGAAAAGCCTCCAGAAACAGAAAAGACAAACTGCTGAGTGAACTAGCTTAAAAAGGCACATTCCCCTTTAAGAATTAGCTACTGGCTAAAAAGGAAAGTAAGGAGCCGGCAGCCGGCACTTAAGGAAGAAAAAAAATGTAATAAGTATTGGCTGCCGGCTAAGGCAGCCTCCCCAAATGGCTCCATTCATAAGTAAAGGAATCTACAGGAAAAATCCATTCAGGAGAAAAATACTTCAAAATCCCTTGCAGCAAAACGTACACCTAACAATAGCAGAGCAATAGAAGCTAACACGAGACATCAGCCATCAGCCAAATAGAAATTGCCAAACACTCCTTAAGAACACAAAGCCCACATTGCACAAATCCCAGAACTTCAAAGTCACAAAAGCACATAAGAATCTTTCCATTCTCCATCTCCCTCCCTCCCTTCTCCGTGCCTCACCTCCAGCCATTGCTGCTTTTCATTCCTCTTGGAGGGCGACCCCTCCCCCATTGCATTTCTTGCCTGTTTGCTGCTGCCAGCACAGGTGGCTGCCACAGCAGTTGCAAATCAGCTCATGGCCAGCCTGCTTGATTTGATCTCCTCTCCTCTCCCCCCTACCCTCCTCCTCCTTCTTCCCGACTCCGCCTCCTCCCAAGGCTGCTGCTTTTTTTTCTCTCTCCCTCTCCCGCCCAAACTGCCTCCTTTTATAGGTCTCCACCCCCCTCCTCCTCCTTTCTCATGGGGGAGGGTGAGCCAGAAGTGAGCCTGGGGCCTTTACCTCGCCCACCCACTCTGCAGCTCCAGAGGACTCTCTCACTGTAAGTCCTTGCCTGTGCTGGCTCTTTCCCTCCCCCACTACACTTGGCTAGGCAGGGCTGCGTACCACCTGCCACTTGTTAATGTACCACAAGTGGTACGCGTACCACAGGTTGAAAAGCCCTGTCCTACATCACTTTCCACTCCAACTTACCACCCCCCTCCTCCTCCATGGGCTCCTCAGAGCTTCTGTCCCCTTCCTCCATAGTCTCTTCAAAGTCTGAGTTCCCATGGGAACTTGGCAAGGGTGGGAGAGGAGCAGTCTCAAAGAAATCTTCCTCCCCCACTTCTGAAGGGGCTGGCGAGCCAGGTGGCAGGTATTAAAACACAAAAACAGCATTAGAAGGCCCCTCCCCTCCCCAGTCCAGGAATTGAAGACCAGAGGTGAAAGGCCCATAGTAAGCAGGTGCCCTGTCTCCCCCTGGAGTGATCCAGAGGGGCTTGTTAACACCTTCATCAATGGGTTCCTCAGGTGGTGTGGGGTGGGAGACTGGGAGCTTGGCAGGTTGTGGTTTCTCAGGGAAGTGTAGGTGAAACTGGCAAACTAAATCAGGGGCATGAATATACCATGTATTCTCCCAGGATCGATCAGCAACAGGGTAGCCTTTCCAATGAATCAAATACTGAATGCCTCTGACTCTGTGTCTAGAGTCCAGGATTTCCTCCACCTCGTATTCTGTTTCTCCTTCCACGATGACTGGTGGTGGTGGTGGGTGCTGGGATCTTAGCATGCTTGGAGGGGCATCTTTAGACAGCAAAGATCAATGGGTGCACTTTAATAGATGGAGAAAATTGGAGATGGAAGGTGACAGGATTGATCTGTCAGAGAACCTTGAATGGCACCACAAATTTAGCATCTAGCTTCTTGGAAGGTCTTGAGGATGCTAAGAACTTGGTAGAGAGACAGACCTTGTCCCCTACTGTTATTAGTGTTCCCTCTCATTGGTGGGTATTCCACAGCCTTCTTCTAAAACTGCTTTGCTTGGTCAAGCTGCTGCTTCAATAGGACTTGGGCAGCGAGTTGCTCCTGCAAAAAGTCAACAGCTCCTGGGATGGGTGAGTCTAGTGCAGGGTGGTCTGGCAATACTTTGGGGTGTGTGCCATACATAGCTTGAAAGGGTGTCATTGAAATCGATGTGTGGAAAGAATTGTTATAAGAAAATTCTGCAAGGGGCAATAATGATGGCCAGTTGTCTTGGCTGTAGGTGCAATAACACCTCAAATATTGTTGGAGAAGCTGGTTAGTCTTCTACACCTGACCATTTGTTGCTGGGTGGTGGGATGAAGAGAGGTTGACTTGGACATTCAAGAGGTAGAACGGTGCTTTCCAAAACATGGATTGGAACAGTGGGCCCATCTGAAATTAATGTGGACACCATTCCATGATAGCGAAAGACCTGGTCTAGGAAAAGCTGTGCTGTTTTTTTGGTGTTGGGTAAACCTTTGCAGGGAATAAAATGAGACATCTTGGTGAAAAGATCTATCACCATCAAAATGGCTGTGAAGCCTTGGATGGGGGTAAATCAGTAATGAAGTCCAGTGAGACTGTATGCCATGGGCGGGGATGTGTGGGGAGTGTCTGTAAGAGGCCTACTGGATTTTGTCTGGGAAGCTGAATTTAGTTGGGGAGGAGCCAAGATGGTGAACAGGCAGCAAAGGCTGTAAAGAGCTCCTCCAAAAGTAAAAGCTTTTTCTTTTCTTTTTATTTTAACTTTTTAACCCTTTTTAACACTGCATTTTAACCTACTTTTAACCTATTTTAACCCATTTTAACCTATTTTTAAAACTGTTTTAACCCTTGTTTGACTTTTTATAATAGTCAAAGACTTTTATAAAGGATATATACTGGAGAGGCTACCATTGTTTTACCTACATTTTAACAACTCTACAAGCCAGGATTACCAAGAATGGGGAAAAGGAGAAAGAGACAGCGTGTTCACTCGGCAGCACAGAGTTCTTCCAAGCCACTGAAGCAGCAGAAAATGGAAGATTTCACTGCAAATAGACAGTCTGCTCCTGTAAGTAACTCATCTGTATGTGACTCATTGGAATGGGATTTACAAACTGAACTTGAAAGCAAACAGCATATAGAACTTTCTGTTTCTCTCACAGAAAATAGCTCCCCTCCCTGGAATTCAGCACCCGCTTTTCCTGCACAGGATGGGATAGTAACAAACTTAGTAAGGGAGAATGAAACAGATCTCCTTTCCAGACAATGTTTGCTCACAGCTCAAACCGTAAATTCAATCTACGAACTTTTATCAATTGTCACAAATAAGGTTGACTGCTTGAAAGTCTTTTGCAAAGTTTATCAGCAGTCAAACAAACATTGCAGAAGGACCCAGGAGGAAACATAATGATAGACATGGGATGGCTAATGCAGAAATGGAAACTAGAATAGGCCCCTCTCTCCCTTCTATAAACAAGAGAGGAAAGAATATCTACAAAGAAAACAACACTCAATCAGATAGTTCTAGAGGTGACCATTATAACCTCAGTTTACAGACCAACCAGGTTACCTTGCAAATCTACGACAACAGAAGGAATAGAGGACGTTGGAGTGATAGAAAAGCTGTTAGGCAATCTCTGAGCCAGCTGCTCCGCTGCGAGTATACTCAGATTGATTTATTACATGCAGAGTGGTTGCCAGCAAGAAGGCAATGTATGCGAATTTTGTTATCCTTCAAGCAGTCCATAATTCCCTCAATGCTTTTTAGAATGAAGCACTTCCTGAGCAGTTTTTCAATATTTCCAATACGTGTCTTCCGCTCAGGGAACCTGTGCTCACTCCTGGTTCAGTCTCTCCATGAGGGAACTATTGCTTTAAATCCAAGCGGCAACAGACCTCATACTGATATGTTTGAAGCATGGGCAGCTGAATCGACTTTGAGAAAGCAGAGAAGTGATCCACAGTTACCCACAGTCACTGATTCTGCTGAGGGCGTGCCAGAAGAAATGTTGATAGACTTTAACGATATATTGCCAGAACCTGAGCAAGCTAATAATACACAGAGACTGGGCTTCCGGTTTGCCAGTCGGCCGCCATGGACGCCTGGAAGACGAGCTCAGTCTTCCTCGTCCAGTTTCGCATCGCTGGGGGCCCCTGAAAAGGGTCAAAAGTCGCCCTGTAGGGGCAACCAGCAAGGAGGGACCCTCGCTGGATCGTAGGAGAGTGGTAGCTCTCTCACTAGAGCTGGCGCAACCCTCCAAAGCGGCGAACGAAAGACCGGCCATAGTAATATGGCTCGTCACTAGGCTGCAGACAGCCGAAGTCACACTTTCCATCAGGCAACTTTAAAGCAGCGCGGAAGAGACTGGGTGAGACTCTCTTAAATCCTAATTATCTTTTGTACCTGCATAAGCTGCTTAAGTACTTTCCCCCTGTGGAGAGGGAAGGGGGATTTCAGCCCTCCCTCTAGAAACAGCGGCGACTGACTACCCAGGGGAGTTTTAAAACGTTGAAAAAATAAATTGGATCCCAATCGGAATTTTATTTCCTAAAGTTTGTGGACTAAAAGATTTTCTATTTTCTACTCTTTATTTTCTATTTTTACTGAAGATCTGGGTTTTTCCCTAAACTGAAAATTGAAAGCTGAAAAGATTAAAATAACTTTGGGACTTAAATTTTATATGGTAGGAGCGACATCATGTGGCTAAACCTGATATTGCAATTTGTTATTGTCTAAAAGTGACTTGGTTGACAGTCTAGAAAATAGATAAGATTTAAATAACCTTGAAACACCAGCTGTGCTTTTTACTCAGTGAAAAAGATAAAAAGATTTTTTTTTTTTTGGACTTCCTGATTGTAAAGCTTTTAGTCTTATACATCAGTATGGAAGATCAGGAACAGACCTCTTTTATAGATGATCAAGAACAAATCCTTGTTATATTGAAAGCAATGTATCAAACTCTTCTAACAGCTGGTGACAAAATAAGAGCCTACAGAAAAAAACAAGAAAGCAGCCCGGATATGCAAACTCAAACTCAGACTACAACTACAAAATTAACTATACAGAATGTAACAGAAAAAGTGGAACAATCAAACATCATGACAGAAGATTTAATTGCTCAACAAACACAGATAATGGAAAATCCAGAAAAGAAACTGATAACATGGAAAAAGGGAATGACTTCCTATATAAACCAGAAGGAACCGGAGAACCAAGAAGAAGAACAGAAGGAAGAAAAGAGAAACACTTCAGGACAACTACGTCGAGATGGAAAAATAAAGAGATCTGCTAGACCTGCCAGACTTGCTAGTCCTCTCAAAAAAATGGAGACCAGATGGTTTTTTCTACGGCAAATAATATATATAACAACACAAGGAGATTTGTTGGATGACTCAAAGGCACGGACATGGAAGATGATTTGGCAAAGAAAGAAAGCTAGAATAAGACTGAAGAGGAACGGGGTTTTGACTTACTTATGAGAATTAAAGTAGAATATACCCAAATAGAGAAGATGTGTACTTTGAACATAAATATTATATGGAGATAAAGAAAAACTTTGGTCATTTAAAATTTAGAAGCATAAATATTAACAGTTAAATTTGAATATTGATTTGCTCATAAAGGTTATGTAAAGGTGATTTATATATAAGCTAAAAATTTATTGATGAATGTAATAAATATATCTTGACGTAGCGGTAAGAATGAAAATTGTTAGCTTAAATATGAGATAGTAAAAACAAAGAGAAAGAGAGAGGAGGTATTAAACGTTGAAACAAAAGAAATTTTGGTTACGAAACTTAAGATATTTGGAAACTAGTAGAGAATAAGAATATTTTATTGTATTATTGTATTATTAATTTGTTGATGTAGATGGTAAGAATTTAAATAGATAAGATGTATACTCTGAACACCAGATTTTGTGAGGAATTGTGATAAAGGGAATTGGGAACATTTAAAACTTGGAAATGATAAATATCAAACGTTAATTTTAAATATCAATGGAAAATTAAAATTGGGAAAAATTCACTAGGTCATTGATTGTCTCAAAGATTGAACATTAAAACAATTAAGATATATATATAAACTAAAAATTATTGATGAATGTAAGAAAGTTATTTTTTATTTGATTGATAGAATAAGAAGTGTATTAATTAAAATATGAGACAGTGCATATTAAGGGGAAAAGAGAGGAATACTTGCTATAATGGTTTGAGATTTGTATTAATGATATTTGTATGTAACTGAATTATGGTGACTCAGCCGCCACGTTGCTTTTCAAAGATATAAATGTAATATCAGAAAATCAATAATTTTTTTTTAAAAAAAATACAGAGACTGGATGGTTTAAAAGAAGCATTGACAACAACTACTCAATCTAATGCATCAAATAACAATTATTATAACTATCCTCCAACAAGTGCCCCTATGGAGAACTTGAACTGACTATATGAAGGCCAGTGCAAGAAAAACACTTTAAATATCATGTGACAAGATATCTGGCAGTAAAATCTTTGTGCCTGGTACATATTGAATGTAGAAATCAAACCGTGAGCAGAATTGACTCCATCTAATATGTCTGGGAGAAAGCGGCTTAGTCTGTTGCAACACATGCAGGTTCTTATAGTCTGTGTTGACTTCTATGGTAAAATGTGTGCCTTCCAGGAAGTGCCTAGTTTGGAACACAGGGTTCACCACCAAGAGTGCACCAAAGGGGGTGAACCAGCGAATAGCGTGCATGTGTGAACAAACAAACAATTGTAGGCTGCCAGAACTACTCTGTGGTAAAAAAGCATTGTAGACTTCCCTGGCTATGTACGTCATATGCTATAAAAAAAACAAAACCATCAAGAGTTCCTTGTTGAAAATGTCATAATTCTGTTCTGGGGTTGTTAATGCTTGTGAGAAAAAGGCACAGGGTAATAGATTGTTCCCCTCCTTGCAGTCTTGGAGAAGAACAGCTCCAATGGTGATATCTGAGGTGTCCTTGTGAACAATAAATCTCTTTGATGGATCAGGATGCTGAAGGAGGGGTTGCCAGACAAAAAAAAAAGTTTTAACTCTTCAAATGCTGTCTGGTGTGTAGAAGTCCAAGCAAGCCTAACCCCCCAACATCATGCCAGAAACCAAACCCTTTTCAAACAACTGGAGGTGCATTACCCCCACCTCTTTCTCCTAGGCTGGAGTGAGAAGGGGCGTTGTCTTACCTGAACGCCTTTTCTCAGCGTGATGAATGGAGAATCCACCAATGAGTTAACTTGGACCTCCTGCCCACGTAGACCAAATCAATCAAAGCTGCCATGCCCGTCTGGCTGAGGGCACGCCCCCAGTTTCGAAAAGGGCGAAGCCAATGACTGTACGACGTGTTGGCTCCCAGATCCTAAACACTGGACCTGACTGCGCATAAGGGATGGGTGTGGATTCTCCATTCATCATGCTGAGAAAAGGCGTTCAGGTAAGACAACGCCCCTTCTCCAGCGTGAAGAATGGAGAATCCACCAATGGGACTTACCAAAGCCCTTCTGTCCCTATGGGAGGGGAGCAGACTGGGCCAGTGTCCCTGCCGCCGGCACTACCTGTTGCAGTACCCTGCGGCCAAAAGAGGCCTCCGCCGAGGCAAACTTATCAAGTCTATAATGGCGCACAAAAGGGGAAGGCGAGGACCACGTCGCCGCCCTGCAAATGTCATCTATGCTGGCCTGTGTGGCCCATGCTGCAGAGGTAGCAGCACTGCGAGTGGAATGGGCCGTCAAGTGACCTGGAACTGTTAAGGAAGACGCCTGATACGTCTCGGAAATACAGGCTCTAATCCACCTGCCAATGGTAGAAGAAGACACCTTCTTACCCTTGGAGGCCGGATGGAAGGAAACAAAGAGGGCTTCAGATCTACGAAAAGACTCCGTCCGCTTGATGTAACAGCGTAACGCCCTGCGAACATCGAGAGTGTGCCATTGCCGTTCCAATGTATGAGACGGATTAGGGCAAAAGTTCGGTAACACGATCTCCTGTGCCCTGTGAAAAATGGTGTTAACCTTAGGAACAAATGAGGGGTCCAAGCGCAGGACCACTCTGTCCATGTGAAAAACACACAAGTCCTCCCTGACAGAAAGAGCTGCCAGTTCCGAGATACGCCTAGCCGAGGTAACTGCAACCAAGAAAGCAACCTTAAGAGACAAGGACCTAAAGGTGCAGGACCTAATGGGTTCGAAAGGCGCCTGAGTAAGGGCCTGTAAGACCCGGGGTAACTCCCAAGTGGGATACCTATGTACTACTGGTGGTTTACTGTTGGTGACCCCTTTGATAAAGGATCGTACCATGGGGTGATGGGCCAGTGGCTCCAAAGTGTCACAGGTAAACACCGTGGCCAGAGCCGCGACCTGTCGGCGAATAGTGTTGGGCGCCAAGCCCTTATTAACACCCTCCAACAGATAGTCTAATATCCGTGGAATGGTTACCTCTGAGATAGCTAAGTGATTGCTGTCGCACCAACTGCAGAAATGTCTCCAAGTGGAGTCATAAATTCGATTGGTCGCCGGTCTCCGGGAGGCTTGAATCATAGAAATCACTCCCGAGGAATAAGATTCTTGGGCCAAGGCCCTGCGTTCAAGTGCCAGGCGGCTAACTGAAGCCACTGAGGCTCCGGGTGTTGTATGACTCCCTGCACTAGTCGTATCCGATCTGGAGGAATCCTCCACGGAGGGACCATGGAGAGGCTCACGAGGTCGGCAAACCACGGTCGCCTCGGCCAGTGCGGGGCAATGAATATGACCTCTGCCTGTTCCTGCAATATTTTCCTGATAACTGCTGGGATCAGAGGGAGAGGTGGGAAGGCATACAGTAGTCCCCCTGGCCAAGGGCTGCGAAGAGCATCCGTCCTCTCCGCCCCCGGAGAGGGGAACCTGGAAAAGAATCTTTGAAGTTGGGAGTTCACCGGAGAGGCGAATAAGTCCAGGACCGGCAACCCGAACCTCTCCGATATCTCCCTGAAGAGATCCGGATGTAGACTCCATTCTGAATGGTCTACTGTCACCAGGCTTAAGTAATCTGCCTGACGATTTGCCTCCCCCGAGATGTGTTCGGCTTTCAGGGAGAGGAGATTGTTTTCTGCCCAGGACCCCAATAACATGGCCTCAGCCATGAGAGACCGGGATCGGGTACCGCCTTGACGGTTCACATGGGCTTTTGCCGCCACGTTGTCTGTGAGGACCAGCACGTGTTGCCCCGCAATCTGGTTGCAGAAGTGGCGAAGGGCCAGATGAATGGCTCTCAGTTCCAGCCAGTTGATATTGTGTGTCAGATCTGCTCTGGATCACCGACCCTGAGCCAACTGAGATTGGAAATGAGCCCCCCAGCCAAACAGACTGGCGTCTGTGGTCAATGTTAGCCTGCTGGGCTCCTTGAATAGTGACCCTCTTGTCACCTCTGGGGAAGCCCACCACAGAAGGGATCTTAGGGTCTGAAGAGGAACCCGTACCCTTTGGTTGGAAGAGCTTGTGCCCAGTCTTTGGAATGGGAGCAAGAACCATTGAAGGTGTCTGGAGTGTAGTCTGGCCCAAGGCACTATCTCTAAGCAAGATATCATCTTTCCCAATAACTGGGAGAGGATAGCCAGTGTTACTACACGTTTCCTGTGGATTTTGAGAACCATGTCTCGAATGCTGTTTTGACGGTCTCGAGACAGATAGACCCGGCAAAGGTCTGTGTCTATTATCGCGCCCAAGTGTAGTAGGCGTGTTGAGGGAGCCAATTGACTTTTTTGAAAGTTGACTGAGAAACCATGGTCCTGAAGAGTCCTTATGGTGAGGGCCAGTTCCGCCTGGGCGGCCAGAGCGGAGGATGACTGGATGAGAATGTCGTCCAGGTAACATTGGACGCGCACCGGTACTAACCGTAGGTGTGCGGCAAGTACCGCCAGGATCTTGGTGAAGACCCTGGGAGCCGAGGATAGGCCGAACGGGAGGGCTCTGTATTGGTAATGGCTGTTGGAATAGCAAAACCGGAGATATTGCCGATGGTTTGGGTGTATAGGGATGTGGAGGTACGCCTCCGTAAGGTCTATGGACGTCAGAAAGTCCCCCCGTCTTACGCTTGCCAAGATGGACTGAAGCGTCTGCATCTTGAACCTTCGGTACGACAGGTGAGAGTTGAGGCCCTTGAGGTCTAGTATCGCCCTCCATCCCCCTGAGGCCTTTGGAACAACGAATAAGATGGAGTAAAAACCCTGTTTCAGCTGATCGACTGGTACCCGTTCTATGGCTCGTATGTTTAACAGATGCAGAATGGCCTCCCCCAGGAGGTTCTTCTTGACTGGATTCCTGGGGAGGGGACAGGAAACAAAGCGCCGGGGTGGCCTGGCCACGAACTCCAGAGACAGCCCGTCCCTGATGGTGCTTAGCACCCAAGAGTCTGTGGTCGTGGTCTCCCATTGGTGGAGAAAGTAAGTTAGTCTGCCACCTATGGGAGCCTCCCTCCCCGAGTCACCTGGATCTACGGAAGGGACGGCCGCCCCTGCCTCGAAAGGACTGCCTACCCTGGGCCTGCTGTCTGTATCTGTCCCTGTACCCGGACCGGTCAAATGAACGGTCCGGGCCTGCGGGAAATGGCTGGGAGACCTGTGCTGAGGCCGAATCTGATCCCGTCCGAAAGGGCTGTCGACGGGTATACGGGGAGAAACGACGGCTAGGTCTCCTGGAAAGGTGATAGAGAACCCTCCGTTTCTCCCTGTTTTCAACTAAGTAGGGGGTCAGGGTCTCCCCAAAGAGACGGGCGCCGCGGTACGGGGCGGAAGCTACGCGCCATTTGTGTCTCGCCTCGGCCTTCCAATTTCTGAGCCATAGAAGTCTGCGTGCAGAGACGTTGGATGCTATGGCACGGGCAGAAAATCTGGCAGCCTGCAAAGATACGTCCGCCATGTACTGCGATGCGGCCCTTATTTTCGTCAAGTCCTGATGGACTCTTACCTCCTCCGGGGGAATTCTAGCCTGTAATTGGCGGAGCCAGATAAGAGAGACCCTTGCGAAGAATGAGGCTGAAGTAGAAGCTCTTATTGACCAAGCTGAAGCTTGGTGTGTCCTGCGGAAAGAAGCCTCGGATTTCTTATCCTCGGGCTTCAACACCTCCGCCATATCTCCAGGTACCCTGGAATCAGAATATAAAGGCATTAAAGACTCATCAACCTCAGGCACCTCCAGGGCCTCATTCAGGACCGGTTCCGTGTCAAGCAACTTACGGTCGATTCCCCCAGTAGAGGGAGGAGCACTTGGGGCCTCCCATTGTCCCCTAATGGATTTCAAAAACATGGGGGGGGCAAGGTATTTGTTTGTGTAGCACCACCGGTTCTGAAAACAACGGGTCCGTGTCCTGGCCAGGAAGCTGTTCAGGCACCTGCTCAGGTACCGATGGCTGAACCGGATGTATCTTACCGGTCGCACAGGCCTTGCGGAGCAGGGATGGAAATAGCGAGGGATTAAACAGTCCTATTAGAGGAGGAGGTTCCTGAGGAGGCTCCTCATCGTCCGACCACTCTTCCTCCGCCTGACTATACTCCGCGTATTCCGAGCCCCCGCTGGCAAAGGAGTGAGGAGGTGAGTCAGAAATTGGGTACTGGAGGGCACCTGACCTCAAGGGGTCAGGTGATGGCATGGGGATCATGGGAGCGGGAGCCACTTGAGGACGCCTCATGGGCGTCATGGCTTGAGTAACTGCCTGAGAAATCAATTCTTGCAGATGAGCTTTGAAGGATGGATCCTCCAGCTCACGAAGCCCCACTGCTGTGGGGGTAAAGGTGGCAGTTGGAGCCTGGCCCGCCAGGGGCAATCTCTCAAGGGGTCGAGGCCCTGCTGCAGTTGGAGTAAATGTGGCTTCTGGAGCCTTAGGGTCCTGAAGCCCCTGTTCCTCTTCAAAGAGGGAAAGGAGTTCCTGATAAGGACCAGTTGAAGGGGCCCCCTCTGAATCCCGTTCTGGGGACCATGGGGCCCGGGGCTCAGGTTGAGGGCCACAAGGTAGTGTCACCGTTGTGGTAGGGGGCAGCTTAACCGTCTCCCCTACAGCCAGTCTTTGTGCACGGGAGAACTGCTTGTCGGCCGCCTTGGAGGCTGCTTTCTTTGAGCCGGCCTTGGTCTTGGCCTTGATTTTTGCAGCTGCCTCCTGACTAGAGGACTTACGCTTTCCATGTCCACTGGAAGTGGAAGCCTGTGGCTCGGTGTTATCTGCCATTGTAAAGCGAGAGTTTTCAGTGGGGTGCTGAAGCGTCTCGGTTTGCAAGAGATGCGGCTGTTAACCACCGAGGTGGGACTGGCCTGCACGTGGATCAGTGATGGTCCGGCCCACCGGCAAGCACGGACTCACACTTAGCGACGGATGTCGCGGGTCACTAGCGATGATGAGACTGAGCGTGAGACCTACTTTGAGGCCAATTTCGCGTTTAGTGACGGGATCAACACGTCTCACTTAGTGACGGCAAGCTCAGTATTGACCGTTCAATAGATGCAGACTATGGCAACAGGCTATAACTGGCATAAACCAGCAACCAGGATGGGGCCAGCAGCAGCAACAGCCACAGTGGGGGCCCCAACAACATATAATTACTCCACCATTCAGAGCAACCTTCGATGGGGATCCAGAGAAACTGATTTTTTTCCTCAACCAAGTACGCTCTCACTTGAATCGCTGGGCTTATCTCTATCCAGACCCAGGGGCTATGGTCGATGTGATTGCGTCCAGCCTAGAGGGAGAAGCATCCGAATGGCTGAACAATTTATATAATGAGCAAGCCCCAGAATTGGAAGACCCCCACCTCTTCCTCCTGGGTCTGAAAGAAAGATTTGAGGACCCATCCCTTGACTTAAAAGCAAGAGAACAAATCCACAAAATAAAACAAGCCGGCAGGCCTGCCCTGGAGTACGTGCGAGAGTTTTGCAAGATAGCAGGTCGGATAGAGGGGTGGCCAGAGCAGTCCCTAATCCATCACTTCATTGAGGGATTAGATGATCACCTCTCCCAGGCCTGCATTATTCGAGCAGTACCTGACCGACTGCACGAGTGGTACCAGACAACGGTGAAGCTAGATGTTCAGCTCGCCCGCTATAAAAAGCCTTCCCCACCTGAATCTGAGCAGCAACCAGAGCAATCCGAACAACAATCACCCCCACGAGACCCTCCGGCTACCACGATGACTGAAAGAACCGGGCCACCTGCAAGCGCGTCAATAAAGTGTTTCCGGTGCGGAAAGAAGGGACATCGAGCAGCAAACTGTCCGGTCCCCTACCCCCAACTGCAGAGCAGTCCGGAACCAGCGACGAGAAGGAGACCTGCCCAGCGGCTAATGAGAGAAAAATCCAACCGGGCCACGCAAGCACCTGTTACCCAGATTACACCTCCCACACAAGAGAACGCCGGGACTCCAGGTGGACCCACCCCTGCTCTACCCTCCTTTGACGGCGACGACGAAGGGGAGAACGACCCGATGGTGAGTCGACAAATCCCATCTTTTTCACTGGCCGCCAAGCTTACAATCCCTAAGTCGGGGGCACAAATAGACTTAAACGTACTAATTGATTCTGGATGCACCCGATGCATTATTAGCCTACCCTTTGCCATGAAAATGGGCATACGGGCAAAACAACTCTCCAACCCTGTGAGGTTCGAGCAAGCTGACGGCTCCCTGATGGGAGGGACTTTAGTCACACAATTAACTGAGCCCTTACGCCTAGAAATAGGGGCACACTGGGAATTTATTCGGTTCCTGGTGGCCCCAAAAATGACTGAGACTGTGATTCTAGGCTTAGCCTGGTTGGACAAATGGAAGCCATTTATCTGGTGGGAGAAAGGAATGAGAACTGTGAGACTACCTATAGGGCCTGAGCCTCCCACTGATTCAACTGACGTTGCAGGACACTTTAGGCCACCTAATGAGCGAGCACTCATAGCTGCCTTACCGTCATCAGATGAATCACTCATCCCCAATGAATACCGGGACTTAGCAGAGGCATTTAGTGAAAATGAATGCGATGTCCTACCCCCTCACAGACCCAATGACTGTTCTATCGAACTGGTGCCAGGAGCCAAACTTCCACGCCCGAAAATGTACGCCATGTCCCCCCTCAAGATGGAAGAGATGCAGCAATACATGAATAAAAACTTAGCGAGGGGGTTCATTGAACGGGCCAAATCTACTGTGGGAGCCGCCGTGTTATTTAAAGAAAAAAAAGATGGGTCTCTTCGTCTCTGCGTAGACTATAAGGGCCTCAACGCTGTGAGTGTGGAAAACAGATACCCCCTCCCCCTCCTAAAGGACTTATTAACTCATCTGGCTAAGGGGAGTGTCTTCACTAAATTAGACCTGAGAGAGGCGTACTACCGAGTGAGAATAAAAGAAGGAGATGAGTGGAAAACTGCCTTCAACTGCCCCATGGGGAGCTATCAATTCAAAGTCATGCCATTCGGACTACAGGGGGCCCCAGCCAGTATTCATGCAGTTGATTAATGAGGTCCTACATGAACACTTGTACAAAGGGGTTCTGGTGTACCTTGATGATATTCTGATATACAGCACGAATATGACTGATCACATAAAGCTGGTGAGAGAAGTGTTAAAGAAACTATTGAATGCCAAGCTTTATGCCAAATTGTCAAAATGTGAATTTCACCAGACCCGATTAGATTACCTCGGCTACAGAATCTCCAACTAAGGCATTGAGATGGATCCAGCTAAGGTGAAAACTATAATCGAATGGCAGCCCCCAAAAACCCACAAACAACTCCAGAGCTTTCTAGGTTTTGCCAACTTCTACCGTCAATTCATCCCCTCTTTTGCCAAAATTGCCCTACCCCTTACAGATTTACTCAAAACAGGGAAAAAAGGAGGGAAGCTGCGACTGGGCCAACCACTAGCATGGACTATGAGCTGTCAAACAGCTTTTGAGAATTTAAAAAGACTATTTGCTGCTGAACCGGTCCTAAAGCACCCCTGTCTAGGGGAGCCCTTTGTAATTCAAGCCGACGCCAGTGATGTGGCAGTTGGAGCTGTATTGCTTCAAAAGAACAAGAATGGAGTCCTGCAACCCTGCGCCTACACCTCCAAAACATTTACGGAAAGTGAACGGAGATGGGCAATATGGGAGAAGGAGGCCTTCGCAATTAGATGGGGGCTGTTAAACTGGTGACACTACCTGGAGGGGAGCAAGGTGCCATTCGAAGTATGGACAGATCACAAAAACCTAGAGGCACTGAAAACTCCTCGCAAATTGTCCCCAAAGCAAGTACGGTGGGCACAGTACTTTAACCGCTTCAACTTTACTCTAAATTACATACCAGGGGAAAAAAACTTCCTAGCTGATGCGCTATCGAGATTGCCCCAATACAAAAGTGAACGTGAAGAAGTCAACGAGGCGATTATCTCCAATCCACAACCTGTTGCACAAATCACGCCTCACAAGGTCCCAAATCCGGATGACCCTGGAGCAAAGAAAATAAAATGAGAGCTCCTCACCAATCAATGGTTCAAAGATAACCAAACCTCCTTGACGTGCCGGGATGGTTTGGCTTACAAAGGGGGGAAACTGTATTTGCCTGAATCCCTCCGTCTCAATGCTCTCAAACACAGCCATGATGTAAAGCAGGCTGGACACTTTGGATATCTAAAAACACTACATCTCACCCGTCGGCAATTTTGGTGGCCGGGACTGAAACGAGATGTGGAAAACTATGTGAAGAGTTGTACCGTATGTGCTACAATGAAAAGAATACCGGGGAAAACCCCTGCATTACTGCAGCCGGTGGCAGACCCTTCCCAACCCTGGGAAGAAATAGCTATGGACTTTATCGTAGACCTACCTGAGAGTAGAGGAAATACTGTCATCTGGACTGTAATAGACTTGTTTTCGAAGCAGGCTCATTTCATTGCCTGCAAAGGACTCCCATCCGCCCAACGACTGACTAAATTGTTCTTGAAACATATCTACCGACTGCACGGCGCCCCTAAGCGAATAATCTCAGACAGGGGGACAGTTTTTGGCTTCACTTTATTCGTACTGAAGCAATGTTGCATAAATAGTTTTCTAGGTTAAAATGCCTCCGAATTCCTTGAATTGCATCTTCACTTCGGAACATAACATCAAGCCAAAAACCCACAAACTTTTTAGACGTTTAGGGATCTGAATTCCTAGTCACTATTCCAAAAATAAAGGAACATCATGGAAGGAGAGGAATTACCGGAGACTAGCTTTCCTGCAGCTGTAAGTCCCTCAGAGATGGGAGCCGCAGCGTGCGAACCTGTTGAGAGAGAACCCTCGCAAGTCCCCCAGCTGGGAGCAAAGCCAAAAAGATTAAAAGAGCTGATTTGGTCTTCAGACTGGGACAAGACAAGTGTGGAATCCGGAGATTTCGTAACAGCTTCTCCATCTTCAAAGACTTCCAAGACGGAGGAGTTAGAACCACAACAAAGAGATCTTCACAGATTACATCCCCCACGCCAGTGGAAAACTGCCAAGCCTTCGGCAGCTGAAGACTCGGGTGAGTGGAGATGTCAATTTACAACTCATAGTGAGTCTGTGGAGAATTCAGCAGAGAGATTTGAAGCATTAGAAGTAAGGGGTGCGGAACAGTCCCTGCTGAGAGAGGCCCCCAGCCCTTCCCTTGCAGATCAACCAGTTTTCCGATCCCTGGAACCCCTTGCCAGGGCCTCCAGCCCCGCAGAGAGAGGGAAACCCAGCCCGGGGGCCCTGCCTCAATGGGGAGTTTGGCTGCCCCCTCAGACGGGAGATGAAAAGCCTCTGAGCATGCATCAGCTAATGGAGGTCTTACAGCAGCTTGGGATAGTGCAAGGGCAGCAGAGGGCGCCATCACCCCCCACAGGCCAATACCAGAGAAGGCAGCAACCGCCCTCACCTATTCAGCAACCCTTGTCCATGCAACAGCAACAAGGCTGGGGCCAATCACAACTGAGAGAGCCACCACTGCAGCAACCAGCCCCGAACGTGCAACCCTTGGGCATGCAACAGCAACAAGGCTGGGGCCAACCACAACTGAGAGCGCCACCCCTGCAGCAGCCAGCCCCGAACGTGCAACCCTTGGGCATGCAACAGCAACAAGGCTGGGCCCAGCAGCAACAACCCCAGTGGGTCCCACAACAGCCTATGATTGGCCCACATCTCAGAGCAACTTTCGATGGGGACTCAGAGAAGCTAATTTTTTTCCTCAATCAAGTACGTTCTCATTTAAATCGCTGGGCCCACCTCTACCCAGACCCAGGTGCGATGGTCGATGTGATTGCGTCCAACCTAGAGGGAGAGGCATCCGAATGGCTAAACAATCTATACAATGAGCAAGCCAACGAATTAGGCAATCCCCACCTCTTCCTCCTGGGACTCAGAGAGAGATTTGAGGACCCTTCTACCAGCCTTAGAGCAGGAGGACAAATCCACAAAATAAAACAAGCCGGTAGATCTGCTCTAGAGCAGGGCTTTTCAACCTTTTCACCCATTGTACCACTTTTAGGATATGGCAATATCCGAGTACCACCAGTCGCCTAGCAAGGTGTCAAAAACTTGATGACCCCCCCCCCCAAAAAAGGAAAAAAGTGATGAAGTACAGGTAGTCCTCACTTACAACAGTTCGCTTAGTGACAGTTCGAAATTACAATGGCACTGAAAAAAGTGCCCCCCAAGCCACAGCCGAGCAAGACACCTGCCTGCCCACCCGGCGGCGCTCTTCCTCCTGTCGAGGTTTTCATTGTTGTGAGCATTTCTGTTGAGGATTGGCAGCGGGGGTGGTGGTGGGGTGTTTGGTTTTTATTCCCCCCGTCTGCTGGGTGGTTGCAGCAGGTTTTGGTCACTTCACATGACCCTGGGACACTGTGACCGTCATAAATATGAATCAGTTGCCAAGCATCTGAATGTAAATCACAAGACCCTGGATATGCTGCAACATTCCAGCTGATCGGCACTTCTTCTGGGCTCAGCAGAAGTGCCAGGATCAGCCCCGAGCTCCAGCTGAAGCCTGGCGCTGATCCTGGCGCTTCCGCTGAGCCCTGACAGCCCTGTAGCTCCAGCCATCTCTCGCTCAGGCTTGTGCAGTGCTGCCACCGGTTCAGCTCATTCCCCTCTCCCGCTACCACTTTCCTAGGATGGTCGCATACCACCTGCCAGGTGCCAATGTACCACAGGTGGTACCCGTACCACTGGTTGAAAAGCCTTGCTCTAGAGTATGTGCGCCAATTCCGCAAGATAGCTGGTCGAATAGAGGGGTGGCCGGAACAATCCCTAATCCATCTTTTCATTGAGGGGTTAGATGACCACCTCTCCCAGGCCTGCCTCATTCGAGCAGTACCTGATCAGCTACATGAGTGGTACCAGACAGCGGTGAAGCTGGACATTCAACTCACCCGCTATAAGAAGCCTCCCCCACCTGAACCCGAGATAAGCCCTGAGCAACCCAGACGACAACCGCCCCCCCGAAAACCTCCAACGGCTACGACCACTGAAAGGCCCAGACCACCAGCAGGTCCACCGATCACATGCTTCCGGTGTGGACAACAGGGACATCGAGCATCGAACTGCCCGGTCCCCTACCCCCGACAGCAGAATAAACTGGCACCTGCAGTGAGGAAAAGACCTAGCCAACAGCCGTCGAGAGAAAAATCCAGCGGGATCACACAGCAACTGGTTGCCCAAGCTACCTCCCCTACACAAGAGGACGCCGGAGCTGAGACTGGACCCGTCACTCTACCCTTTTTTGACAGCGATGACGAAGGAGAGAACGACCCAATGGTGAGTCAACTTGTCCCTCCTTTCAAACTGGCTGCAAGGCTAATCAGCCCAAAGTCAGGAGCACAGACAGACTTAAAAGTGCTAGTAGATTCTGGATGCTCCCGATGTATCATTAGCTTGCCCTTTGCCATGAAATTGGGAATACGAGCAAAATCGCTCTCCCAGCCAATGAGGTTTGAGCAAGCCGATGGCTCCCTGATGGGAGGAACTTTTGTCACGCAACTAACTGAGCCTCTACGCCTAGAAATAGGTGAGCACTGGGAGTTCATACGTTTCCTAGTGGCTCCAAAACTAACTGAGGCTGTGATCCTAGGATTAGCCTGGTTAGACAAATGGAAGCCATTTATCTGGTGGGAGAAAGGGATGAGAAGTGTGAGGTTACCAATTAGATTACCTCGGCTACAGAATTTCCAACGAGGGCATTGAGATGGATCCAGCTAAGGTGAAAGCTATAATTGAGTGGCAACCCCCATAATCAAACCTCCTTGACGTGCCGAGATGGTTTGGCGTACAAGGGAGGGAAACTGTATTTACCCAAATCCCTCCGTCTAAATGCTCTCAAACATAGCCATGAGTAGCCACAATGAAAAGAATCCTGGGGAAAACCCCTGGGTTACTGCAGCCGGTGGCAGACCCTTCCCAACCGTGGGAAGAAATAGCTATGGACTTTATCGTAGACCTACCTGAGAGTAGAGGAAATACTGTCATCTGGACTGTAATAGACCTGTTTTCGAAGCAGGCTCATTTCATCGCCTGCAAAGGACTCCCATCCGCTCAAGGACTGACTAAATTGTTCTTGAAACATATCTACCGACTGCACGGCGCCCCTAAGCGAATAATCTCAGACAGGGGGGTGCAGTTCACAGCAAGGTTTTGGAGGAGTTTTCTTAAATTAATTGGATCATCTCAAGGCTTATCATCCGCTTTTCATCCGGCCACCAACGGAGCTGCAGAAGCCGCTAACAAAATGGTGGAGCAATATCTCAGATGCTACGTGTCCTATCAACAGACGAACTGGACTGACCACCTCCCTTTTGCAGAGGTGGCGTACAATAATTCTGTGCACAGCAGCACCGGCTACACACCTTTCAGAGTAGCCACAGGCAAAGAGTTCGGTCCAATACCTGAATACCCCCAGATGCCAACAGCTTCCCAGACACTTGACCAATGGGTGAGGGGATGGGAAGAAGTTTGGAGAAACACGAAAACTGCTTTAAAAAAGACTTTTGAAACCTATAAAAAGCAAGCTGATAAAAAGAGAGCTCCCCAAAGAACGTTCCAAGTTGGGGAAGAGGTTTATCTGTCGACCAAATATTTGTGCCTCAAATTACCCAGTAAGAAGTTAGGACCGAAATTCTTAGGGCCTTTTCCTATCGTAAAGGTCATCAATCCGGTCACAGTAAAACTGAAACTCTCTAGGCTTTTGGGTAAAATCCACCCTGTCTTCCATAGTAGCTTGTTAAAACCTTATCGGGGCTCCACTTTAAGACCTCCCCCGAAGAAAGCACCTGGGCCCCTCGTAGTTGAGGGGCAGACCCATTACGAAGTGAAACATGTTCTTGATTCTAGAATTTTTAAAGGGAAATTGTAGTACCTAGTACAATGGAAGGGATACCCGTTGACTGAAGCTACTTGGGTGAAATCCAGTGACGTGAAAGCTGACAGGCTCGTCAAAAGGTTTCATACGAAACACCCCAACAAACCGAAAACTAATCATTAATATATGCTTTTGTTTACATTACAGGATCTGTCCTTTTTGTAAGGGGGGCCGGATGTCAACGCTGTTAATATAGGATATTATTGCTTTGACAAGATATGCAGAACTGTCTGGTATTTTTAGAGTTAATTCAGATGACAGAAAGGGAGGAGATTCATGAGGAAAGCCCGAGAAAGAAACGGAAGTAAATCTTTGGCCTCCAGCCTAATTGGAAGACGTAATTCATGACTGTAAAATAAGGGAGGGATGTAGCAAGAAAAGAAAGACGCAAGCCAGAGAAATTCAGTTTCTGGCATCCGTCCATGTAAGTGCCAAGGTTATTGTCAAGGCTGCTAACATCGAATGTTATGCTTGACAATATATATGGATGCAGACATTCACTATTTAACCTGTGTATTACTTTAAGAGCCACTATTAGATAGTATGGGGGGAGGGAGTGAAAGAATGTGCTGAGAACTATTTAGCCATAACAATATTTCAGCAGAGCGTCTTCAAAGGATGAAATGTGAGAAGATAGATAGTATGGCGGGAGGGAAAGCTCACACTTTAAACTAATTGGGGAATGTGATTAATGACTTGTTACATGAGGGAGGAGAATATGCTTAGACACTGTGGGAAGAAGTAGGAGGGTTTAGTTTTTGGCTTCACTTTATTCGTACTGAAGCAATGTTGCATAAATAAAGAGTTTTCTAGGTTAAAATGCCTCCGAATTCCAAATTGCATCTTCACTTCGGAACATAACAGTTATGTTTGCAATAAAAAGATTCAAAGAGGAAAAATGCCTCATGTTTCTTTGAAAAGCAATCTTCCTTTCGAACCATAACATCAGGAAGTTATCCAGGATCAGGTCATTACACTCAATGAGAGGAAGCAACCATCTGGCGGATGAAGCTATCAGGAGGCTGAGAATAAAAGAGACCCACAATCTATCTGTTGGAAACTCCCCTAGTTGGGTGCCGATGAAAATATCGCACTGAGAAAGGAATGTTCTCATTGTCTCCTATAAATCTCTCCAGTAAAAAGCTAGGAGTCTTGGGAATAGGTGCACCAGCTGCCAGTAGCAAAACTGGTACAGGTGTGGCAGGTGGCAGAGGTGGTGGAAGAGACAATTGTTGAGCTAAATTTTGTAGCTACTGGAGCATCTGATGCATATTAGCTGCTAAATTCCACACTTGTTTCCAAGCCTTCTTCACGTCTGCGGATGCTGTCCACCTCTGAATTGTCTGCCATCACTCCAGCTTGTGGATCCGATGCCATGCTGTGGTTCTGTTGTAGTCCCTGAAGATTTTTGTGAGTAGATCAATGTCAGGTGCAAAAAATCAGGAGCCAGGACAGGGTTCAAAAGTACTACAAGTTTATGCATCTGACCCCGCCCTTGGGCTCAGCCTGATCATCTCCTACAGCTAGGAAAATCACCTCACCCACTGGTTTCCCCAGCAGGGCCGCAAGAACTCTTCGCCCCTTTCCTCACAATACTGTACTGGATTGGCATCCTCTGCAAAGCTCAATCGCTCAGGCTTCATAGATACTCAGACTTCTCAAACCCTGGCAGAAAGCGACATTTCCTCATACCTCACTTCTTTCTCTCTGGCCCCGTGTTAGCTGGAAATGCCAGCTTTCTGTTTAGCCTGCTATGCCTATGCCCAAAAAGCTGGAAAGAGATTAAAATTTCTCTTTATTTATGTACATTAAGTACAGAGGGCACCTCACTGGCCAAAAGAGGAACACCTTAAAAAGGTGGAGAATTACTTTATATACAGTTCAAACATATTGGGTTTGGAGTGAGTTCTTTCATTGGTTATAGTCATTTGACACATCTCTGACATTATGTATACATGCAGTAGCTCTAGCATGTAACATACCATCATTCCTTATTATGATCTTGTTAATACTCATCTAAATATTCAGGAGTTGTGGTTTTCACATTATAATGAGTTTGCAGAGCACAAAAGTTCAAGTCAGTGTCCATGAGGCAGGTTTGAACCAGTTCTTATTGTGCTGTACAGTCCTCATTCACAGTTTGCTTTGTTACTTCAAAAACAACCTAATCTACTAAAAATATTAATGAAACTCCTTGTTACTGAAAACATTAATCAAGCCCCCCACCCCACATGTTGCTTCCATCACCTGGGCTAGCCTGCTGCAACCACAGCCCCTCTCTTTGCCCCAAAACAAGTTACCGACTTGCACTATTGTACCCATATCTTTAAAAAATCCTGGAGCACGGGGGAACTACCAGAGGATTGGAAAAGACCTGATGTGGTTCCCATCTTCAAAAAAAAAGGGGGGGGGGGAACAGATGCAGGAAACTACAGACCAATCAGCCTAACATCAATACCTGGGAAGATACTGGAAAAAATAATCAAAAAACAGATGTGTGAACATCTAGAAACAAATAGTTATAACTAGTAGCCAGCATGGGTTTGTTAAAAACAGATCATGCCAAACCAATCTTATTTCATTCTTTGACAGAGTGACTAAATTAGTAGACCAGCGAAATGCTGTGGACATAGTATACTTAGACTTCAGCAAGGCATTTGACAAAGTAGACCACAACCTACTTCTTGGTAAACTAGAAAAATGTGGGATAGACAGCATCACCACCAGATGGATTTGTAACTGGCTGACAAACCATACTCAATGAGTAGTCCTTAAGGGTACTACATCTACATGGAGGGAAGTAAGCAGTGGGGTACCACAAGGTTCTGTCTTAGGCCCAGTACTCTTCCATATCTTCATAAATTATATGGGGGAATAAATGATGAGGGAATAGAAGGGAAACTCATCAAATTTGCAAATGACACTAAGCTGGCAGGAATAGCCAACATCCCAGAAGACAAACTCAGGATCCAAAAAGGTCTTGACAGCCTTGAACAATGGGCCCTATCCAACAACATGAAATTTAGTGTGGAGAAAAGCAAGGTTTTACACCTAGGCAGGAAAAACCAAAGGTACAAGTACAGATTAGGCAAAATCTGGCTCAAAAACAGTAACTCTGAGAGGGACCTTGGAGTCTTAGTGGACGATCACTTAAACATGAGCCAGCAGTGTGCGGCAGCAGCCAAAAAAGCTAATACAATCCTGGGTTGTATAAAGAGAGGCATAGAATCAAAATCACATGAAGTATTAGTACTGCTTTATAAAGCCTTAGTAAGACCACACCTGGAATACTGCATCCAGTTTTGGTCACATTACAAAAAAGATGTTGAGACTTTGGAAAAATGCAGAGAAGAGCAACTAAGATGATTAAGGGCTTGGAGACAAAAACATATGAAGAACGGTTGTAGCAATTGGGTATGGCCAGTCTAGAGAAAAGAAGGACTAGGGGGGACATGATAGCAGTATTCCAGTATTTGAGGGGCTGCCACAAAGATGAGGGGGTCAACTTATTTTCCAAAGCACCAGAAGGCAAAACAAGAAACAATGGATGGAAACTAATCAAGGAGACAAGCATCCTGGAATTAAGGAGAAACTTCCTAAAAGTGAGGACAATTAACCAGTGGAACAGCTTGCCTTCAGAAGTTGTAGGTGCTTCTGGAGGTTTTTAAGAAAAGACTGGACAGCCACCTATCTGGAATGGTATAGGCCTCCTGCTTGAGCAGGGGGTTGGACTAGAAGACCTCCAAGGTCCCTTCCAGCTCTATTCTGATTGATACTTTCTTTGAACCCAGGTGTCTTACCCGTTCACGCTTCATTCCGGCTGCCCTGCTTCGTTAACCCTCTTTACGGGTCCCCATAACACCCTGAAGTGTGGACACATCCTTTTCGCGCTCCCACCCACCGACACCGTCCTTGCCTTCCCCTCTCCCGCCGCCTTGGCAGCCCTGCTAGTGCAATAACTTAGGCGGACGGCAGCGCGTTGATGGCCCGCGGAGGTTCTGCTTCCATTTTGCACCTTGCTCAGCTTTGGCCCGTGTGAGCGTGATTGCGAGGCTCCGACTCTTCCCCCGCCCCTTTTTTTTTTTGAGAGTGGGGGAGGCGGGAAGAGACTCTTTGGCGCGGAGCACTGACAGCAACCATGACCTCCGACCCAGCCCTCTGCCAGCCAATAGGAGTGTAGCTCGTCTCCAAACCCAAAATTTCCACGTCGGCAAAAGTCAAAAGGGAGCAGGGCTCACGGATGTGAAGAGGAGGTTACGACACTGCCGCGATAAGTCCGAATCGCGGCAGCTCCGTTATACATTCCCCAGGCGCTTCCTATTTCTCTTTCTGCGGGCAAGGCGGGCGCTGTTGCAGCAAGAACAGTTGGAGGAGGCACTTCACGGACCTGCCGCATTGGGTGCCCCGGTGGTTCCAGGTGGTATGGGGACGATGTTGGTGAGTTATTTTTAATTCACCTCTCCCCCCGTGCAGCGTGGAGGGCTTTTGTCTCCTGTGCGGGCTCGTTTTTGCATGCAACGCTCCTATGATCGCCTTCGTATGCTTAAAGTCATCTGAGATGAGGTGGAGCAGGTCGGTTCCTGGATCCAGGGGATCCCCTTCTCTCCTATACATCAGAATCAGCGCGTAGAGAGAGCAAAGCAGGTGGGCTTCCTGTTTCTTGATGGGGGTTACTGGTCTTGCTTGCAAAAGTTAGTTTCGATTTTCGGAGCTTACAGTAGAGAGGAGAAAGTGGGCATAGATATTCTTCTTTAAGCGTTGTATATTTGGTGTGTTTTCTCTCCATTGTGGATGCATACCTGGCCTAATGGGGTCTTCTACATAACTGCTTTGTTACTTTGCCCCTGAAGTAAACTCTGTCCCTAGAGAGTATGGGCGCTAGCTTTTGCTTCCCTCATTCCATCTTTTCCCAATTGGTCTCTGTTTTGCGGGGGGGGGGGACGATTTCGGGAAGTTCGCAAGTTCAGGGAAAGGCAAGTTACCAATACAGAATGCTACCATGTCATCTCATGTGACAGTTGGGTGGAGCATACCTGAGCGTAGACCAGCAATCGTTTAGGAACCCAGCTCAGGATGATTGTTTTTAACAATTTGGGTGCTGACAAAGAATATTTGTAGCTCAGGGTTGAAATGAGGGGGTCCTTGGTGCTCTTTGAGCTTGCTTGTTTTGCAGAGAGGAGAATCAACTGTGGGGTGGAGAGGAAAGCCGACTAAAAGACCGGCAAAGAGGAGAAACAGGAGAGCTGGTGAGATAGTGGAGCAGAGAGGAGAGCCAGCCAGGGAGAGGAGAGCTTACTGTGAACTGTGGGAAGAATCCAGAGAAAGAAATATTCTGGGGAATATTAAAAAGGCAGAATATATTTCCCCAAAGGCAGAAACTTCTCCCTTCCCCCCACCCAGAAAACTCAGCAGAAACCAGCTTTTAGAAATGCAGATGTAATAATCCATTCAGGAAGGTTGGCACCAGGAAGCTTAGAAGCTGATGAGATTAGGAAGACAAGGATCCCTAGAATCAACAACCCCTCACCCCCCCCCCAAAAAAAAAATCCAACACAGGACATAGCCATCAGCCACAGCCTCAGAGAAGCAGGATATGACCTTTAGGACATAATAGGATTAACCCACCACCATCAGAATACCAGAAAGGCACACTCAGACTCAGGTCAAAGTACATGACACAGGAAATACAAAGCCTCAAACAGGAACATCTCCAAACAAAAGCCCAGGAAGGTATAAAAGCCCACCACTCCCAGCAACATGTGGTCAGCTTTCCCAGAGCCACCTTTCTGTCTGGCTCTGCTCTTCAATAAACTACAACCTTCTTTCTAAAGCAGTCTCCATTTTGTTTATTCCCAGGTTGGACTGGACCCTGATGAAGATTTTTCTTTCAACAGAACCATCCAGGCAGCCCTGTTTGCTGAAGGAAGCAGAACACTGGCATGGCGGAGCGGCAGATGGAGGCAGTTGGTAGGAAGGCCCAGCAGAGAAAACCCAGCTATTAAACCTGCTCAGAGAAAAACCAACTAGCAAACCTGACCAGCTCAGCACAGAAAATCTAGCTGAACATAGAAGAGACCTCAGAGGAGCAATGGCTGGAGACAACTGGGGGCAATTAGAAAGACCGGCTGAGCACAGGAAGGCAGTCAAAAAAGCAAGGCAGAGAGGATAGAGATAAATAAGGAGCAAATTAAGAAAAGGATAGGGATGAATTTTTAGGCAGAGAGCAGAAAGCTAAAAGCAAATCCCCAACCAAATAACGAACAAATGACACCCAGTGGATTTGACCCTACTGATAAACCCTTGGAGGAAGACAAATGGAGGTATGTCACACATAGAAGGAAACACAATACTCAAAGAAGCAGCATACAACTAACCCCTTCTGCCCAATCCAACCAAACCAGAAGCAGCCCCATTAAAACTGAGCAATTGATTTCTCCCCTTAGATGGAAACATGCAGACCCACAACCTCCCCCTCAAAGAAAACATGCAGACAACTAGCAAAAAAACTTCAAATATCCCTTAAAAGGTCACTTCAAATATCCCTAAAAAAGTCACATCAACAAACACACCTGAGATAAACAGAAAAACACCCCAGACTGCAGCCCCCCAAAAAGGAAGGTGAGTGTTGGTAATGGGAGATTCTATCCTCAAAGGAACAGAATCATCCATCTGCAGACCGGACATACAATCCAGGGAGGTATGTTGTCTCCCTGGAGCAAAAATCAAACGTGGCTGAGAACCTAACCAAAATAATTAGGCCTACAGATTACTACCCTTTCCTCCTCCTCCACATTGGGACGAATGACACAACAAAGAACCTGAGTACAATAGTGTGAGATTATAAACAACTAAGAAATAAAGTTAAGCTGGGAGCACAAGTAGTGTTCTCATCAGTACTCCCAACGAAAGGCCAACACCCATTGAGGGGGAAAAAGAATTCTAGAAATAAACCATTGGCTAAAGGGTTGGTGTCGCCAAGAAAACTTTGGTTTCCTGGATCATGGACTGCATTTCCTACGCGAAGGACTCTTGGCAAGGGATGGGCTGCACCTTACGAAAATGGGAAAATGTACTCGGAAAACTCATCAGGAGCGCTTTAAACTAAAATTGAGGGGGAAGGGTGACCAATCTTTAGAATCTCTAGAACCCAAAACCAACCATAAATCCCAAGAAAACAATGAGGTAGGGAGTGATGAGAAAAAAGAAAAACTCAATCAGGAGATGCAGGAAACATACCCACGGACAGGCATAAAAGTCTTAAATGCTTATATACAAATGCTCAAAGCTTGGGGAACAAACGGTGAACTAGAAGCAATAGTACACGAGGGTAGGTATGACATAGTTGGCATTACAGAAACCTAGTGGGACGAAACCCATGACTGGAATGGACTGATGGATGGATACAAATTGTTCAAAAGAAACAGGTCTACAAAAAGAGGAGTTGCACTATATGTAAGAGAACACTACATATCAACAGAAATACACATGATCAAAGATAAAAGCCCTCCAGAATGTATATGGGTCAATATAAAAGGGGGAAAAAGTGACATTGCCATAGGTGTATACTACAGGCCACCCAACCAATGAGAAGAAATAGATGAATTCTTTGCCAACCAGTTAACAAATGTATGTAGAAAGCATACCACAGTAGTAATGGGACACTTCAACTACCCAGATATCAGCTGGGAGACCAACACTGCAGCGAGCGGGAGATCAGATTCCTAACCAACTAGCCGACAACTTTGTCATCCAAAAGGTGGAGGAGGGAACTAGATGTAAAACTATAGTGGACCTAATTCTTACTAATAGAGAAGAAGTGATAGAGGGAGTTGAAGTTGCCTTGGGTGAAAGTAACCACGTCATACTGGAATTTAATATAATGCAAACACTAGTAATAGTAAACAATCCAACCAGTGACTTAAACTTCAAAAGAGCCGATTTTAACAAACTCAGAGAGAACCTAGGAAAGATTCCATGAATGAAAATCCTAAAGGGGAAAACAACCCAAGAGCCGTGGGAAACTCTGAAAAATGCGATCATAAAAGCCTAAACCAGCACAATATCACTGAAGAAAAAAAGAATTTCAAGAAGAAACCAGCATGGCTGCACAAAGATCTCTGACAAACTGAAAGACAAAAAGGACAAATACAAAAAATGGAAAGAGGGTCACATAACTAAGGCCGATTATCAGCAGACAGCCAGAACATGCAAAGATGAAGTCAGGAAAGCAAAGGCTCAGAACGAACAAAGACTTGCAACAGAAATCAAGGATAATAAAGTTTCTTCCAACGTATTAACAAGAAAAAAGTTAAGGAAACTGTAGGTCCACTAAAGAGAGAGGATGGCAAGGAAATAACAGACAATGGAGAAAGCAGAGCTGCTTAACTCATTCTTTGCATCAGTCTTCACACAAAAAGAAACTACAGCCCAACATACCAAAAAAACCACTGCAAAAGACAAACTAGAAACAAAAATTAAAATAAGCAGCAAAATGGTAAGAGAACACCTGTCCGACCTTGATGAATATAAATCACCGGGACCCGATGTCAAGCCCCTGCGGGCTCGACATGAACGGGCAGGGGGAGGGGTCGAGAACAACATGCGGGGCGGCAAAGGAGACCAGCGGCCGGCGCCGACAGCCCTTCCCGTTCTACCTGGCAGCGTGGGTGTCGGCTCCGTGGTCGTCCTGACAAACAGCTGAGCAGATCCGTCTCCTGGCCGCCAAACAGCTGATGGGCGCGAGGCCGCGGCAGGGAGTCAAGAGCCGTCGGCGCGGCCTGAAGCACAGCCAAACGGCGCAGGGACGCTCACGGGACTGGGAGGCTGCAGCGCGTCTTGCCTGGCCGTCTTAAGACCGTGCATACCGGATGCTGGTTAGGTGGGCGGGGGGTGGGGTCGGTTGGAGGATGTATGTAAGGCGCTGGGAGGCAGTTGCTCCCAGCGTTGACTTTGATAGCTGTTTACTTGTCTAAATGCATGCCAGAAGTTCCTTGATTAAAGCCAGCCACCTGTGAACTCGTGGATTCGTGTCTTCTTGCCAGGGATGTGGTAAGGATTTCTGACACCCGACAGACTACATCCTAGAGTTCTGAAGGAGCTTCGGATGGCCAGTCCAAAGCTGAAGCTGGATGCCAGCCATGGATTTGACACGCCGCAGGTGAGGGGCCCCGCCCAGAGCGCACCCTTGCCCATACCAGTGGGAAGCCCGCAGGCTGCGTGGGGAAGCGGACCGCTGTCGGACCTAACCGGGGTCGCCACCAGGCGTCCGGTTCCAGGGGCTGGGACATCGACCCGGAGGGGTGTGGGTGCCGGGGAGCCATGCCCTGTGCCTGTTGCAGATGCCATGCATGGTCCAGGATGGGCCATGGGTCCTTGGCCCCAGGGCATGGTCTGGGGTCCCCCACCACTACAGGTAACATTCGACGGGAATCCAGACCATTTGGCATTATTCCTCAGACAGGTCTTCAGCCATCTGGACCAATACGCCCACCTTTACCCATCCCAGTGGGCTATGGTGGGAGCAGTTACAGCAGTGTTGCAGGGGGAGGCAGCAGAATGGGTGGCGGATCTCCATAGCGACCATGCTAGGGAGCTAGCAGACGCTGGGTTGTTCCTGGAGGCTCTGCGATCCCACTTCGAGGACGTCTCTTGGGTCCAACGTGCAGAGGGGGAGCTGTTGGCACTCAGGCAGCGAGGCCGACCAGCAGCTGAATATGTGCGGGAGTTCCGGCGAGTGGCTGGCAGGCTACGGGCCTGGCCGGAGCGCCTGCTGGTCCACCAGTTTCGGATGGGTTTGGATCGTGACCTATGCCAAGCCTGCGTGTACCGTGGGATCCCGAGCAGGTTGCAGGACTGGTTCCGCGTGGTGGTGGATCTGGATGCGGGACTCCAGGAATTCCGGTCCAAAGGGGATGGTCCAACAGGACCACGCAGACCCACGGAGAAACCAAGGACCCCAGGGCCAGGTCCATCTTCAGGTACGTCCCGTCCGCCGCTTCGTTGCTTTCGCTGTAACCAGCCAGGACATCGTGTTGCGGAATGTCCAGTTCCTGTTCCTCAAGGGAAGCCAGGAACCCCTGGGAGAGTCAACCCCAAAAGGACCCCAGAGAAGTCGAGGGCTGCACACCAGGCAGAGGGTCCCACCCCTCGCGGAGGGGGTCCGGAGGATGACGCAACCGCTGCAACGAAATACCAGCTGGTCACCTACAACAGCGAGGAGGAGGCAGCGGAGGACCCCATGGTAAGCGAGCCCATACGTCCATTCGCCATTCCCATTGTGTTGACGGGCCCGCAGACAGGCTATCGCGGGGAGTATAGCGCCCTGATCGATACTGGCTGCACCTGTTGCCTAATCAGTAGAGCAGTGGTAAAGCAGGTGGGGATCAGAGTGAGGCAGTTGGCCAATCCATTGCGGTTCGAGCAGGTGGACGGCTCCCTTTTTGGGGGGGGCTCCAGCCACCCTTATAACAGAGCCGGTGCGGATGGAGATGGGGGGCCACTGGGAGGTCCTTCGCCTTAGTAGTCCCTTCGATGACAGGCCGTCATATTGGGGTTAGCGTGGCTGGACAAGTGGGGCCCCACGATTTGGTGGGAGGGGGGATATCGGAAGATACGTATAGGTGTTGGTCCCCTGCCGCCTCCTCACGAGCATGCACAGTTGGGCATAGAGCGTAATAAGGGGGATGTGCTCGATCCCCCCTTCCCGTCGGTGTACGCTGACCTTGCTGAGGTATTCAGTGAGCGGGAGAGCGACGTGTTGCCTCCCCATCGTCCCACTGATTGCGCAATTGACATTCTACCGGGTGCCAAACTCCCGAAGCCCCGGATGTATGCAATGACACCCAAGGAGATGGCAGAGCTACGGGAGTATATTGATAAGAACCTGGCACGGGGATTCATCCATCCTGCACGGTCACAGGTCGCGGCCCCAGTGCTCTTCAAGGAGAAGAAGGATGGCACCCTGCGCCTGTGTGTGGACTTTGGGGCATCAATGGAGTGTGCGTTGAGAACCTGTACCCCCTGCCACTTATGAAGGATTTGTTGGCCCATTTAGCGAAGGGTAGGGTGTTCACGAAGCTCGACCTACGTGAGGCATATTACAGGGTCCGAGTAAAACGAGGGGATGAGTGGAAGACTGCGTTCAACTGCCCGTTAGGAAGTTACCAGTTCCGGGTGATGCCGTTCGGGTTGCAGGGGGCCCCTGCAGTGTTCATGCAGCTGATCAACGAGGTGCTTCATGAACATTTATATCGCGGGGTCCTCGTATACCTGGACGACATCCTGATATACTCCACTGATATGACAGAACATGTCAGCTTAGTGAGACAGGTGTTGGAAAAAGTACTGCGGGCGCACCTGTACGTGAAGCTGTCCAAGTGTGAGTTCCACCAAACCGGGTTGGACTATCTCGGTTATCGGATCTCAGGGGACGGAGTGGAGATGGATCCCACCAAGGTTAAAGCCGTGCTCGAGTGGCAAGCACCACAGACCCGCCGACAGCTGCAAAGCATTTTGGGATTTGCGAACTTCTACCGGCAGTTTATCCCCTCGTTTGCCAAGGTGGCCCTACCCTTAACGGATCTGCTCTGTACAAAACACTCAGTGGCTACACCACGCCCCGGTCACCCGGTGTCATGGACTCTCGCCTGCCAGAGGGCCTTTGAGGACCTTAAAGCCCTCTTTGCACGAGAGCCGGTCCTACTACATCCCAACCCCGACGAACAGTTCATTGTACAGGCGGATGCAAGCGATATAGCGGTGGGGGCAGCGGTGGGAGACCAGCGGCCGGTGCCGGCAGCCCTTCCTGTTCTACCTGGCAGCGTGGGTGTCGGCTCCGTGGTCGTCCCGACAAACAGCTGAGTGGATCCGTCTCCTGGCCGGCAAACAGCTGATGCGCGCGAGGCCGCGGCAGGGAGCCAAGAGCCGATGGTGCGGCCTGAAGCTGAGCGGCTCCATATCCCGGCCGCCGGACAGCTAATGGGCGCGAGGCCGCGGCAGGGAGTCGAGCCGTCGGCGCGGCCTGAAGCACAGCCAAACGGCGCAGGGACGCTCACGGGACTGGGAGGCTGCAGCGCGTCTTGCCTGGCAGTCTTAAGACCGCGCATACCGGATGCTGGTTAGATGGGCGGGGCGGGGGGTCAGTTGGAGGATGTATGTAAGGCGCTGGGAGGCGGTTGCTCCCAGCGCTGACTTTGATAGCTGTTTACTTGTCTAAACGCATGCCAGAAGTTCCTTGATTAAAGCCAGCCACCTGTGAACTCGTGGATTCGTGTCTTCTTGCCAGGGATGTGGTAAGGATTTCTGACACCCGACAGACTACATCCTAGAGTTCTGAAGGAGCTGGCAGATGTTATCTCAGAACCACTGCACCATATCTTTCAAAAATCCTGGAGCACCGGGGAAATACCTGAGGATTGGAAAAGGGCTGATGTGGTTCCCATCTTCAAGAAAGGGAAAAAAACGGACCCAAGAAACTACAGACCAATCAGTTTAACATCAATACCTGGGAAGATCCTAGAAAAGATAATCAAAAAACAGATCTGTGAACAACTAGAAGCAAACAACATTATAACTAGTAGCCAGCATGGGTTTGTTAAAAACAGATCATGCCAAACCAATCTTATTTCATTCTTTGATAAAGTGACTAAACTAGTAGACCAGCGAAATGCTGTGGGCGTAGTGTACTTAGATTTCAGTAAGGCATTTGACAAAGTAGACCACAACCTACTCCTTGGTAAGCTAGAAAAAGGTGGAATAGACAACGTCACCAGATGGATCTGTAGCTGGCTGGCAAACCATACTCAACGAGTACTCCTCAATGGCACTACATCCACATGGAGAGAAGTAAGCAGTGGGGTACCACAAGGTTCCGTCTTAGGCCCAGTACTCTTCAATATCTTCATAAATGACTTTGATGAGGGAATAGAAGGGGAACTCATCAAATTTGCAGATGACACTAAACTGGCAGGAGTATGCAACACCCCAGAAGACAAACTCAGGATCCAAAAAGATCTTGACAAACTTGAACAATGGGCCCTATCCAACAAAATGAGTTTCAATGTGGAGAAAAACAAAGTTTTACATTTAGGCAGGAAAAATCAAAGGTACAAGTACAGATCAGGCGAGACCTGGCTTAAAAACAGCAACTGTGAGAGAGACCTTGGAGTCCTAGTGGACGATCACTTCACTATGAGCCAGCAGTGTGCAGCAGCTGCCAAAACTAATACAATCCTGGGTTGTATAAACGGAGGCATAGAATCAAGATCACACAAAGTATTAGTACCGCTTTATAAAACCCTAGTAAGACCACACCTGGAATACTGCAACCAATTTTGGTCACCATATCACAAAAAAGATATTGAGAGTTTGGAAAAAAAGCAGAGAAGAGCAACTAAGATGATCAAAGCCCTGGAGAGTAAAACATACGAAGAATGGCTGCAGGACTTGGGTTTGGCTAGTCTAAAGAAAAGAAGAAATAGGGGAGACAGTGTTCCAGTATTTGAGGGGCTGCCACAAAGAAGAGGGGGTCACGTTATTCTCCAAAGCACCAGAGGGCAGGAAAAGAAACAATGGTTGGAAACTGATCAAAGAGAGAAGCAACCTGGAATTAAGGAGAAAGTTCCTGACAGTGAGGACAATTAATCAGTGGAACAGCTTGCCTCCAGAAATTGTGGGCACTCCATCAGTGGAGATTTTTAAAAAGAGGCTAGACAGTCACTTGTCTGAGATGGTATAGGTTCTCCTGCTTGAGCAGGGGGCTAGACTAGAAGACCTCCAAGGTCCCTTCCAGAATTCTATTCCTATTCTATTCATCATCAGTTCTAGTAGGGAGTGGGGTTTGCTCTTATTTATATTCTAGTGGCTTGCCCTGTCAGTGTTGGTGGCAGTGGTCTTGGTAGTTCCTTGTTTGGGCTGTTGTTTAATGTTAGCTTGAGTTGTGTTTGTGCTCATAAATAGTGTTCTTACACAGCTTCTCTTATTCTCTGCTGATGAGGATATCCCGGAAGAGGCAGTGATGGCAAATTGATTAGGCTGCTTTTTACTGTTACCTTCTTTGTCTGAGTTGGTAGTTCCTTGATTGGGGTATTTTTTTTGTCTTGATTGTTGGTCTGATGTTAATCTTTGTGTTAAATCTCTGTTCACCTGGGTGTTGATTGTTGGGGAGGTGTTTTGATCTTTTTGTTCCCCTTTTGGTTTGTGTGCTACACTGATTCCATGTGGTTGCAGTAGTCTGTTGATGGTTTCTGAGAAGTTCTTTTTTTAAAAAATAATATTTTATTAATTTTCCAATTTTACATTTAAGTATTTAAAAAGCAACGTGGTGGCTGGGTTAATCAATAGTTCAATAACATACAAAAATCTTTAGTACGAATCTCAAGTTACAACATCAAATATTTCCTCTCTTTTTCCCTTAATATCTACTATCTCATATTTAAGCTAATACAGTTCTTATTATATCAACTAAGTAAAAACATCATTATTACATTTATCAATAAATTTTTAGCTTATAAATATCTTAATTACTTTTACATTCAATCTTCATAGACAATCAATGTCCTGTTATTGATTTTTCCCCAATTTTTAGTTTCCCATCAATATTCCAATTTAACATTTGATATTTATAATTTCCAAGCTTTAGGTAACCAAAGTTTCCCTTATCTCAATTCATAACAGAATCTAATATTCAAAATACACATCTATTTGAATATAGTCTTGTTCTATTTCCTAAAAGTTATCTATTTCCCACCATATTAAATCATCTACTTAATAATACAGTATCCCCTTTAATAAATCAAAACCATTATATATATTGTCTGGGTTAATAAACATTTATAATATATTTTTTCTCTTTTGGGTCTAATTTTTAAATATTAAACAAATAGAATCCTTATTTTCAACTAGTTTCCAAATATTTTAAATTCAATGACCAAAATTCTCCTTATCTCAACTTCTCCCTTTAACCCTCTAATTAGTAATATGAAATCCCCTCTAATAAATCAAAACCCCAATTTTCTTCAGCCTTATTCTGGCTTTCTTCCTTTGCCAACTAGCCTTCCATGTCAGTGCTTTTAGATCATCAAATAGATCTCCCTCTATTATTATATATATTATTTGAAATAAGAGAGACCATTTAGTTGCCATTTTTTTGGAAGGGCTAGCTCATTTGCATTCATTAAATCGTCTCCCCATTATTCCAATTCCCCATGATTGTCCTGATATGTTTATCTTCCATTCAATCTGTTCTTCTTCTTTCTCAAATTTCTTCTGATTTATATAGAAAGTCTTTTCCATTTTCAGAGTTGTCACTCCGTTTTCTGGATTTTCCATTAACTGTATTTGTTGGTCAATTGAGTCCTCTGTCTTAGTATTTGATTGTTCCACTTCTTCTGTTATCTTCTGCGTTGTTAGTTCTTTGGTTGTAGTCAAAATTTGGGTTTGTGTATCTAAGCTGGCATCTTGTTCTTTTATGTTGGGTCTTATTTTGTCACAAGCTGAAAGAATGGTTTCATGTATTGCTTTCAACATGGAAAGGATCTTTTCTTGGTCTTCATCCATATTCTCTTAATAATGTGTTAAGTTGAGGACTTTAAAATCAGACATTAAAAATAATTTTATAACTAGGTATGGGACCTTTATTTCACGTGCTTATAGGTAGTCTTTATAGTAGAAGTCGTTTGTCGAGTAAGATTTTATAGTCCAAGGTATTTCATCATCTCATATAATAACCAATGTTCCTCAGATAGGAAGGCAATTCCCCACATATAACTCTGAAAGTCAGTAAAGGTTTACATTCATAGTTCAAGCGGGCCAGTTATGCCGCCCAGAAGTTCTCTTTACAGCTGAGTTTCTCACAGGTGGTATTCAAGGTCGAAAGAGTTTTATCTGTAGTCTGGGCTTCAAGCCAAGTCTCTTTTAGGCAATAACAAGTTGTAATACCAAACTTCGCCACAAGATGTCACCGATGCCATTTAAAACCTTTTAAGTCCCCCGTTTTTATAATAGTTTTTCAAAGTTTATTTCTTTTCTTTTTAGATAAAAATCAGCGTATCCAGTAGGAATAGGAATAAGAAAATTTTTAGGAAAACTTTTTAGTTCCTAAATTTCAAAGTATATGCATCCAATTAGATTAAAGTTGTTTTTATAATTGCTTTGTTTCCCCTGGGTAGTCAGTCGCCGCTGTTCTTAGAGGGTGGGGCAGGAATTCCCTTCCCTCTCTCCTCACAGGGGGAAAAATACTTAGGGCAGCTTTTTCAGGAAAGATATTTAGAGTCTTAGAAGATCAGATCTCACCCAGTTTCATCTGCGTTGCTTTTAAAGGTGCTTGGTAGTAATTTTGACTTCGGCTGTCAGCAGCTTAATGACGAGCCATATTGCTATGGCCGGTCTTTCCCCCACCGGTTTGGAGAGCTGCCCCGGATCAAGCGGGAGGGCTGCCGCCCTCCCGCAATCAAGCGGGGATCCCCTCGTCGCTCCTACAGGGTGACTTTCGACCCTTTCCAGGGTCCCCCAGTGGGATGAAATCGGACGCTGAAGACGGAGTTCGCCTCCATGCGTCCGAAGGCGCCAATGGCAAACCGGAAGTTCTTGATGTATGGCAGTGATATCCTTTTTACGGCTTGTGTTGGTTGTGCTATAATGGGTTGAGTGGTCAGGCACTTTTTGATAAAGTTGCGTGGATATCAATTTTGTTGGAAGATGATATATAGATGCTCTGTTTCCTTTTTCTGCTGTTCAAGGTTGCTGCAGTGAGTTTGTGCTCATCTAAATAAAATTCTTACGCAGCTTCTCTTATGGGAGGTTGGGTTATTGCTTTGGTAGTGGAGCACTTGGTTGGTGTGGGTGGTTCTTCAGTACACTTGTGTTTCTAGTTTGCCATCGTGGTTTCTGCTGATCAGGATGTCCAGGAAGGGTAGTGAGTTATTTTCTTTTCTAGTCAACTGGATTCCTTTGAAGATGGTTTTGTGGGTGTTCTCTAATTGGTCCTTTATTATGGTGAAGGTGTTGTCTACATATCTGATCAATAGTTTGGGTTGTATTTGTGGAAGTGCTATGGCTTCCAGATGTTTCATAACGACCTCCGCTATAAGTCCTGAAAGCGGTGATCCCATAGGTATACCTTTAATTTGTTGATAAGTTTGTCCATCAAATTGGAAGTATGTGGTTAGACAGAGGTTAATGAGATCCATAATCCTGGGTGTTTCAATCTTTGTGTATTTGGTTAAGTCAGGTGTGCTGTGGAGCAATGTGGTCATAGATTCTTTGGCTATTTCCAGATCTATGGACATGTAAAGGGCTATGACATCAAATGAGACCATGATTTCGTCATCTATAGTCACGTCTCTGTTTGAAGGAAGGCGCTATAGTGGGGAGTTGATGGACTGTTTGCTTCCCCTTGTGAGGTGCCCAAGCTTTTTTTGTTAATTCTTTTGTGATGTTGTAGGTAGGGGTCACTGCTTCTCATCCGCCACTGTTCCTCTTTGGTAATTTGGCCTTTCTTTATGGGGAATGGGACTTTTCACCTCTGCCACATGCTCGCACCCCCTTCACCCCTGCCCTCCAGCCACAGCCAATTGACAGCGAGCCTTCAGACTCAGCTGAACCTCTGCTGGCATTTCTCTGACGCCAGTGGACCCCCAGCCCTCCACCTCCATCCCCCCCATCGCGGGTGTTTCACAGAGGGATCATTGTAGTCCAGTGATTCGCCCCAAGGGACAAGCAGCCGTGCCTCCCAGCAGCCAACTGGGGCTCTGAGGAGTGGGCCTCTGCTGAGCTTTGGAGGCGCTGACCAGTGGCAGTGGCAGGCAGGGTGGCAGCAGCAGCGGGATGCTCTGCCCAGGATTGGGCTCTTCATGAAGGCATTGGGGCTGCGTTGGTAGGCAGCAGCATTCTCTCTCTCTCTCTCACACACACACACACACTCCACTGCAGGATCAGGCAGGCTATCCTTTTCTGTTGGAAGAGGAGTCTCTCTCTCTCTCTCTCTCTCTCTCTCTCTCTCACACACACACACACACACACACACACACTGTTTTAATCCCCTGGATTCTGTGTGGATGCCTGGCAAGTGTGTGTGTGTGTGAGAGAGAATGCTGCTGCCTGCCAACACAGCCCCCTCCCCAACGCCTTCACGGAAGCCCCAATCAAGGATTGCCTGCCTGATCCTGCAGCGAAGTGTGTGTGTGTGTGTGAAAGAGAGAATGCCGCTGCCTGCCAACGCAGCCCCCCCGGCACCTTCACCGAGGGCCTGATCCTGGGCTGAGCATCCAGCTGCTGCTGCCCCCGTCTGCATGCCAGCACCTCCACGGCTCAGCAGAGGCCCACCCCTTGGAGCCCCAATTGGCTCCTGGGAGGCACGGCTGCTTGTCCCTTGAGGTGAATCGCTGGAGTACAATGATCCCTCTGCAAAACACCTGCAAAAGGGGGACGGAGGTGGAGGGCTGGGGGTCCATTGGCATTGGAGAAACCCCAGCAGAGGTTCAGCTGAGTTTGAACGCTTGCTGTCAATTGACTGGTTGGCGGGCAGGGGTGAAGGGGGTGCGAGCATGTGGTGGAGGTGAAAAGTCCTAGACCCTCTTGGTGAGGTCACTGAGAGTTCTCTTGATCAGGTTGTCTAGTTTCTGTATTTTGTTGGTGTTCACTGGGATGTAAGTTTCTTTGTCTTCTAGTAATTCTTTCACTTTTTGTATATATTGATGTATATATAATTTTGCTGCTGTTTGGAGTCAAAAGGTGGAATACCCATAAGTGGAAACTGGCCCTGGCCAAATTATTTGTTTACTTTAAAAGTACCAATTTGTACGCATAGTTTCCTTGATATCTTAATATATGAATTTCTTCTCTCATTTCTGTTGTAGTGGACAAGAAATGGATGCCTTGTCTCGCAGCTAATGGAGCTCCTTTAGTAGAAAAAGTTTTGGTTTCTGGAAGCAAAGTTCTGTGACACTCAGACTCTGATTATAATAGAAGTCAGTGCACTACAGAACTTTCTCTTCAGGGGCTGCAGCAGCCAAGGAGTTAACACAGTACTCCTGAAACTCAGCTGGACAAGTCACTACTAGCTGCTTTCAATAGGATGGGAAGACTGAAAGCAACTCTTGTGGGAAGGTGGCACTTCTCTAGTGGTTATGCAAAATCACCTCAGCATATTCCTGTGTTTAACACCTTAGTTCTTTTGAAACTTGACCTTCTAGTTTCTGGTATTTTAAATAGCACAACATCTGGGTGTTATTTACATGTCCTATTTAATTGAAGCCTGAAAGAGGAAGTTTGATAAAACGTTGTAAACTGTTAAATTTAAGAAGTTGTCTTAATGATTGTATGGTGCTGTTAAAGAAATCTTAAGTTTACTACTTGCCTTTGAATTTAAGCTTTTATTAAACTTTGAAATTGTTACAGCATTGATTAGTTGTATAATGGCTTGAGTTTTTATAAACGTACTTAGAAATCTATGAAGTACTATGCATGTTTCTGAATTAAGTGATTGTGCTGCACTGAATGTGCTTGTTACTTAATTACTTAAGAGGGTTGAAACCAATTACCTGTTGTTGTGAATACTATGAGGACTTTTTAAAGTTCATATTTAATGTGTTGTGGGAAAATTTTGTATTTCACACCTAGGTTATTAGACCAGGTCTTCCTGATTATCATCTTTCCAAAAGCCTGTTAATAAAATGAATATTTAAACAAATAGTACAAAAATAGAGGTATAAGTAATTCATATTTAAAATACAAAGGGCAGTTCCTTTAGAAAACACCTCTACTTTGATAAAGACACAGCTGATAGCAAATGGCATTTGCACTAAAGCTTGCTTAGAAATAATGCATTAAATCCAACTTTTGAGTGCATCTTTTGGTGAATATCTTTATAGTAGGAGAGGGCAACTATGGCAATTTTACGATCTGTGGACTTCAACTCCTAGAATTCCTGACCCAGCCAGCAATTCTGGGCGTTGAAGTCAGCAGGTCATAAAGTTGCCATAGTTTGTCCACCCCTTTTATAGCAGATGCTTACAGCTTCCTATAAATTAGAAACAAATTACAGAAAAAATAATTAGGGTAACAATACAATTTTTGTATTAACCTGTTTCAATAATATAAAATTGTAAAATTTGTATTCTGCACCTTCTGCAGTTTACATTTATGCAGAATTGGTTCTGTAGCAAAATATAAGTATAAACCTTGTGACTATTTTCTGTCCTTTATTGTGGGAGGAATTCATGTTTTGCTTAAGTGTGGATGTAATCACAACACTACTTAAAACTGGATTCAGTAAAATGCTAAAAAATTCAGTTACTTGCTTATGTCAATAAATTTTCTAAACACTGTTGATTTATTTTATACAGGTTGAACTCTTAAAAGTTTAGAATTTGGGAAGGCAGTTTTCTTTGGTAATTGCATTGAAATGTATGAAACTTGTACCCAAGTTTCTTTTTTAGTACAGTTTCTTTCACCCAAGCAGAACATATAGACACTGATCAACTGTGCAAACATGGTTCAGCCTTGTTCTAGTGTAGCAGTTGGTAGAATACATACCATTCCTCTGCTTGTTTCTCCCACTGTTTATTTTAGTGAGTCATGTGATATGTAGTCTAGATACTACTATACTTAAAGGAACATTTGGATTAAATGTTAATAGCAGGAAGCTGTTGGATCTTGAAGTAGGCCTGGGAAAAATATGTACAGTAATTCTAAAATGTGAGATAGTTATCTATAGAGTGTCATGGTTCCGACAGATGAAACTCTTCAAAAGAACTTCGAGGCATTGTTTACCTTAAAGAATCTTTTATTTGAGAAACAAAGTATCGGCACTACATAGTTAAAGCCAAAAACTGAATTCCCCTCCCCTTGGCACAAAGTAGTAAATCACAATTCCCTCCTCCAATTAACAGTCATAAATCACATTTCCCAATTAGCTTGAAGCGCAGGCTTTCTCCCCAGCTCTCCAGCCCACCAAATCTTTATCAACTCTGGGCGTAATAACCTTGGATTCCCACGGCTGAGTTATTATTGTTATGACTAGCTGGACTCTCATCCACATTCCCCCTCCCAGCATCAACGAACTCTAAAAGCGATAGAGAAAAGATGGCTACATTTCCATCTGTTGTCAAAGCAAGAACATCCGATGTTAGCAGCATTGATGTCAGAGTTGTTACCAACCCCTGGTTCCCACAGAGAGAAAAAAAAATGGTAGACGTCAAGGTAGCTGGCAAAAATCCGGAACGGTCTGACAAGCCTTTCAATGACAGCAAAACAAAGCTCTGGGAGTGGTTTCCTCCCAGCGCCTTACATACCATCCTCCCCACCAGCTCCACCCCCCCACCTAACCAGCATCCGGTGGCTAGCGTTCAAAACGGGGACGCAGGCCTCTGGCTCTCTTCCCCATTCAGCCATTCAGTCCACACTGATCATATGCCATGGTGGATGGTTTAGTCGACCCCCCCTCTTGGCTTACTGGGACACAGCTGGTGGAACTTCTGCAACAACCAGGGGGCCTGGATGTCAGCTCCCCCCACTCAGCATGCCTCCGTAACAGGGTACCCCTTCCAATGTACCAGGTACTGCAACCGACCCCGTCGGATACATGAGTCCAATACCTCCTGAATCTCATAATGGTCCCCTGTGACAGGACCTGGTACCCTTTTCACGGACCTAAAGGAGGTCCCCTCCACTGGTTTCAGTAGGCTGCAATGGAACACTGGGTGTATCTTCCCCAGAAGCCGGGGTAGATGTAGTCGCGCAACTACAGGGTTAATAACCTGTGTAATGCGGAATGGCCCTATGAATTTTGGCCCTAGTTTCTTGCAGGGTAACCTCAGGCGTAGGTATTTAGTTGACAGGTATACCATGTCTCCCACCCGAAAAGGCTTTGGGGGCTTCCTTTTCTTGTCCGCCTGCGCCTTTGAGGCCTCCTCTGCTTTTAGTAGTGCTTTCTTCACATTCCCCCAACCCCCCCCCCCCAATGTGGGTTATCCAATCTTGGGGTTAACAGGGAGGGGTCCCCTGAGAGCACTCGGGAATCGGGACAAAGTCCAGGCCATGTACCACCCGGAAGAGGGCGAAGCCGGTGCTGCTGTGAACATCGTTGTTATATGCTACTTCGGCAAACGGTAATAGATCAACCCAGTCTGTTGGTAAGAGACGTAGCACCGCAGATACCGTTCCACCATTGCGTTGGCCCGTTCCGGCGGCCCGTTGGTACTGGGATGAAAAGCCGAGCTGAGTCCTTGGGACGATCCGATGGAACGGACGAACTCACGCCAAAAACGAGCCGTGAACTGCACCCCCCGATCCAATATGATCCGTCTGGGCACCCCATGCAGGCGGTACACCTGTGTGATGAATAGTTTGGCCAGCTTATCAGCGGACGGCAACCCTCAAGCACCCTCCGCTTCTCAGACACTTGATCAATGGGTGAGGGGGTGGGAAGAGGTTTGGAAAGCCACGAAAGCTGCTTTGAAAAAGACTTCCGAGACTTATAAAAAGCAGGCAGATAAAAAGAGCCCCTCAAAGAACATTCCAAGTTGGGGAAAAGGTTTATCTGTCGACTAAATATTTACGCCTTAAATTACCCAGTAAGAAATTAGGACCGAAATTCTTGGGGCCTTTCCCCATCGTAAGGATCATCAATCCAGTCACAGTAGAATTAAAACTCCCTAGGCTTTTAGGGAGAATTCACCCTGTCTTCCATTGCAGCTTGTTGAAACCTTTGTGAGAATCCACTTTAAAACCTCCCCCTAAGAAGGCACCCGGCCCCCTCGTAGTGGTGGGTCAAATTCACTATGAAGTAAAGCGTATTCTTGATTCTAGAATTTTTAAAGGGAAATTGCAGTACCTAGTACAATGGAAGGGATACTTGCTATCTGAAGCCACTTGAGTGAAATCTAACGATGTGAAAGCCAACAGACTCATCAAAAGGTTCTATAAGAAACACCCTAACAAACCGAGAGACAGTCCCTAACATATGCTTTTGTTTTCGCTACAGGATCTGTCCTTTTTGTAAGGGGGGCCGGATGTCAACGCTGCTAACATTGGATGTTCTTGCTTTGACAACATATGAAGATGCAGCCTTTTTCTTTCTTATACTTTACTCTTAGAATTAGATGATGCTGGCGGAGGAGGCAGAATGTGGTGGGAGTTAGTTAGACATAACAATATTGTACTAGTGTGTGAAATAAGATATGATAAGAATTGGTGGGTAGCAGAACAGGAGGGAAAGCCTGCATTTCAAACTAATTGGACAATGTGATTTATGACTGTAAATTGAAGGAGGGAATTGTGCTTTGATACTATGTGCTCAGGGGAGGGGAATCCAGTTTTTGGCTTCAACTATGTTAGTGCCGAAGCTATGCTACTCCCATAAAGATTCCTTAAGGTAAACAATGCCTCGAAGTTCTTTGAAGAGTTTCATCTGTCGGAACCATGACAGGTGGCTTATTTTAACTGAATTTCTAGCAGAATTTTAAAATTCTTGTCTCTAGGGATTAGAGACACCCAACAGTTAACATTTACCTCGAGGACACAAAAAGACTTTGACAAACATACACAAACAAAGACAAAGAGAAAAGGAGAGGAAAACAGAACACTCAGTTTTCACACCCTGGTCATTCCCACTATTAATCTCAGTTAGCTCAAATTAGGGAAGGCACAAATCTTAACAAACATATCACATAGTTACATAGAAAGAGAGAGAAAAATATCACTATTCCTATATTTTATTTTCCTTTTCCTTTTAAGTACCTTTATTTAGCCAAATTGGTTTTTCCTGCTTCATCCCTGAGCAGAGTCCACTCCTGCATAACTTGCGTGCACACTTCTTACTCATTCCCGCCTGGGTGGGCAATTTGGCCCGGCCCCAGGCATCCATTAGCCTCCTTAAAGGAGACCTCGGTGGGATCCTAGATCCTGAGCTTCCCATGCTCTTTCCCACCATCCGCGATGAGACTACAAGGCTTTCTCCTTGGTCCCTCGCAACCTGTGGAACTACACCGCCCATGGAACTACACCGCCCCTAACAGGTGGAGGTACCTTCCAACCTGTGGTATCCCCTCGGTTTTTCCGGCAAATGGCCTGGGAGGACTCTGTCCGCCGAAATTAATTCAGAGTACGGGTACCTCCTTTCCAGAATAGGGCTCTGCTCAGTGATTCTTAGCTAATTGCCCAAATCCAATTCTCTCATTTTCCCTTCCATTTCATTTTCACACAGCCTCTCCCTTTTCCCTAACAAAAGGTCCTGCGCTCTGGCCAAACCCCCATGCTTTCCAGAGTCTGTTACTTGAACAGATCCTTTCTGTGGTTAGGAAAGGCCAGAGGGAGCAAAATCAAACTGTGATTGGGAAAAGGGTCTTCTCACTCACACAGACATACACACATTTCCTTCACTCCCCTGGGCTTTAAAGTTAAAATTTAGATGTACTCACCTTCTTTCCAAAGCAGCCCTTGAACTCAAACTCAAAACTCCCTTTACTATCCTCACTCCACATGGGCAGGGCCTGGGAAACCCATCCACAGGCACAAGGGGTCTGCTGCTGGCAAGAGGGGGCTTACCAGTCTCAGTCCATTGGAGGGGTTAGCTTGGAGTCCCATCTGGGGTGCCAAATTGTTGAAAGAAAAATCTTCATCAGGGTCCAGCCCAAGCCAGGAATAAACAAACATGGAGACTGCTTTAGAAAGAAGGTTATAGTTTATTGAAGAGGAGAGCCAGACAGAAAGATGGCTCTGGAAAAAAAACAGACCACATGTAGTAGGGAGTGGATTTTTATATCTTCTTGGGCTTTTGTTTGGAGTTGTTCCTGTGGCATGAACTTTGACCTGAGTCTTGAGTGTGCCTTTCTGGTATTCTGATGGTGGTGGGTTAATCCTATTATGTCCCAAAGGTCATATCCTGTGTAAGGACCCACCTCAATTTACATCTTAAGAAGACAGAACTCTTGGAACGGGTTTTCCAACAGGAATCTTTATTAAGAAAAACTGACTGAAGGCGTGCTAGACAGGATCTGGGGGACCCCCCTGATCATTCAATGTTTTAAAGTATTCCCAAGCAGTTCCACCCCACATTCCTTCCGGTCAATCCAAATTGGCAGATGGCTGGGTGTTAAATCCATCGGATCCCAAACATTGCAATCTTCCCCCCTTTTCCTTGCTGCCGGTAAAAGGCGGCTTCATAGGGAGTGAGATCAAAGGCTGATTGCCGTATTGTTATGGTTAGTACTCCAGAGAGGGAATCCACAGAGGATGTTTCTTTGTAGTTGATAGGAGGAATGCCAGTCATGAACACCCGTGTTTACTCCCCCCCCCCCTTTGTAGTATGACAGAATCCAAAAGAGAGTAAGAATTGGGTTTTCCCAGAGTAGATTAGTTAGAAATAAAATATAATTGGATTCTGACATCCGGCTCCCCTTAAAAATGAGAGAGGTCCACCTGTAGAGAAAACAAAACAGGTATAAAAGTTAGTCTGGCTTGTTAGGATACTCTGTATGAAACTTCTTTAAAAGCTTCGGGGCTTTGACATGACGTTTATGGACCCACTCGTTGTGAGAGGCGGAGAGGTGCTTCCATGTTACTAGGTATTGAGTTGACCCATGATATTTTCTAGAGTCCAGGATTTCCCTTATTTCGAAGTGTTGTTCGCCTTCTATCATGATTGGTGTTGGTGGGGGGGGGATTTTTGGCCGTAAGGGTGACTGTTGTTCTCTTTTCAGCAAACTGCAGTGGAAAATTGGGTGTATTTGCCTAAGATTCTTGGGTAATTCTAATTCTACTGTTACTGGGTTTATGATTCTTTTAATTGGAAAAGGCCCTATATATTTTGGTCCAAGTTTTTTACAGAGTTGTATAGATTTTAAGTATTTTGTAGACAGATACACCATTTCTCCTATAATGAATGGTGTGGGCTCCACCCTTTTCTTATCTGCTTGTGCTTTGTATGCTTGCCTAGCTTCCTCTAGAGCATTTCTCACTATTGGCCAGGTGTTTTGTAATTGTTCCATCCATTCTTTCAGTGATGGGATTGCCGGTTCGTTTGGGGTTAGTTCTGGCATGGGGTTGAAACTTTGGCCGGTAGCTATTTGAAAAGGAGTGTAACCTGTGCTGGAGTGGACTGCATTATTGTAGGCAACCTCTGCAAAAGGCAACAGGTCCGTCCAATCTGACTGCTGGAAATTTAGAAAACATCTTAAATATTGCTCAAGTACTCCGTTACATTTTTCTGATTGACCATTTCCCTGAGGATGATGGCTAGACGTCAGTCCCTGGGTGGTCCCTAAAAGGGATAGAAATTCCTTCCAAAATGCCGATGTAAATTGCACTCCCCTATCAGATATGATGTGTTGGGGTGCCCCATGCAATCTGTAAATATGTTGCACGAAAAGTTTTGCTAAAGCTTTTGCGGTGGGGATCTTTTGGCAAGGAATAAAGTGAACCTGTTTGGAAAATAGGTCTGTGACCGTCCAAATGACAGTATTCCCATTGCTTTCTGGTAATTCCACTATAAAATCCATGGCTATTTCCCTCCAGGGGGCTGAGGGATTTGCCACTGTTTGTAATAGTCCTGGTGATTTCCCTTGCAGCCTTTTTGCCATTGCACACTTTGGGCAGCTGGCCACGTAACCTTCTATGTCTTTTTTCATGGATGGCCACCAAAATTGCCGTTTAATTAAGTGTAATGTTTTTACAAATCCAAAATGCCCTGCTGATTTTGTGTCGTGGCAAAGTTGCATGAATGTGATCCTTTGGGTGGTCGGTATATATAACTTCTCCCCCACCCAAGGCAGTCCGTCTTTCATTGTGCACACGTGTTTATTTTTCTGGAACCATTCATCTGTTTCCAAACTTTTCCGGAATTCAATTCCGGTCTGGCTATCCAGCTGTGGTTTTAATTTAACTTGGGCTCTGGTAGTCACTGGCGCTGCCAGTTGTGATTCTCCCATGATCGGTTTAGAGTCAGTGGCTTGCGTGCTGTTATATTGAGGCATGCGAGATAATACATCTGCCAGAAAGTTCTTTCCCCCCGGCAAATGCTTGAGCTTAAAATTGAATTGGTGAAAATGCTGAGACCAGCGGGCTTGCTTGGGGTTGAGTTTTCTGGGTGTTTTCAAGGCTTCCAAATTTTTGTGGTCTGTCCACACCTGGAAAGGGATTTTATTGCCTTCAAGGAATTGGCGCCATGTAAGTAATGACCAACGTATCCCATATGCCTCTTTCTCCCACACGGGCCAGCGCTGTTCCGTTTCAGTGAGTTTCCTGGACGTATACGCGCAGGGTTGCAACATTCCTTCATCATTTTCTTGTAATAGTACAGCCCCCACTGCCACATCACTTGCATCCGTCTGTATTACGAAGGGTTTGTCCATGTCTGGGTGCCTCAGTACTGGTTCGGCAGAAAAAAGCCTCTTTAATCTCTCAAATGCCGCTTGGCATTCCATTGTCCATTTTAGTGGCTGGCTAGGTTTCACTGAGGATTCTCCCTTCGTTTTTAGTAAGCTCGTGAGGAGCAGGGCTATCTGGGCAAATGAGGGGATGAATTGGCGATAAAAGTTTACGAAACCCAGGAAACTTTGCAGTTGCTTTCTTGTGCGAGGTGGTGCCCATTCTAATACTGCCCTGACCTTTTCTGGGTCCATTTCAATGCCTTGTGGGGATATGCGGTAACCTAGGTAGTCTATTCTTTCCTGGTGAAATTCGCATTTTGATAATTTGGCATATAGGTGGGCGGCTCGCAGTTTCTTTAAAACCGCTCTGACTAGGTTGACATGTTCTTCTTTTGATTCGGTGAAGATAAGGATGTCGTCTAGATAAACCAGGACCCCCTTAAATAGGTGCTCCCTTAGTACCTCATTGATTAATTGCATAAATACTGCGGGGCCCCCTTGTAATCCAAAAGGCAAAACTTTGAATTTGTAGCACCCCATTGGGCAATTAAATGCGGTTTTCCATTCATCTCCTTCCCTAATTCTCATGCGGTAATACGCTTCCCTTAGATCTAGTTTAGTAAAAATCTTTCCTTTCGAGAGGTGTGATAACATGTCCTTCATGAGGGGTAGGGGGTATAGGTTGCTTTCACTGATCGCATTCAGGAGCCTATAATCCACGCATAAGCGTAAAGAGCCATCCTTCTTCTCTCTAAAGAGGACCGGAGCGGCCACCTTAGGTTTGGCTGGTTCAATGAACCCCCTTTCTAGGTTTTTCTTTATAAATCTCTCCATTTCCTCCTTCTCCTTTGGGCTCATGGAGTATAATCTGGGCTTTGGGAGTTTTGCCCCGGGCTTGAACTCTATGGCACAGTCCGTGGGTCGGTGGGGGGGAAGCTCATCCGCCCTCTCCTCGCTGAAAACTTCAGCCAGGTCTCTGTATTCCTCTGGTATTTCTGGTAGCCCCTTTTCTTCACCCATGGACGCTATTTCCGTTTTTAATTTTGATAGATCCCCTTGGGGTTTTAAGTCTGTAGGGTCCTCCTTCAGGAAATTGATTTCTTTCGTCCTCCAATTTACCCAGGGGTTCCATTTTGTTAACCATTCCAGCCTAGGATCATCGGGCATTCCATGCCTGGGGTCACTACAAACGTTATGTCTTCCTCATGATTTCCCAGGGATAGGTGGATTGGTAACGTGGCTAGGGTAGCTGGCACCCCCCCTGCTATGGACCCATCTAACTGGCCAAATGAGATTGGTTGTTCTAGCCTCCTCACTGGGATGCCCAGATTTCCCACTAGGGTCGGGCTAATTAGGCAGCGGGTGCAGCCAGAGTCTATTAAGGCTTTCACTTTGACAGCTTCGGGCATGGAGGGGGCTAATATAGTCACTGTCTTGAGGATGGGTGGGATGGATCCACTTACCAGTGGTTCGCCCTCCGAGCTGCCATCTGGGGCCTCCACCGGCCCTGCGGTGTAGGCTGGGGCTCTTTCCCCACGATGGGCGGAGGTAGGGGATTCCACAGCCTCTATTCCTCTCATGGCAGATTCTTTTGACTTAGTTGGGGACTTCCCAGATTTGCTGGCCGGTGGTCTGTCTGGGTTGTGCTGGGGGGCTTTCGAGCGGCATTCTACAGCCCGATGCCCCTCTCTCCCGCATTTGAAACAGCCCATTGGTTTCTTGGCCATAGCCGATGGCTTCGCTGGTTCGCGTGTTGGTTCAGGCGGTGAGCGGCTCCATTGTTTTCCTCGGCGGTGCCTCTTCAGTAGGTCGATCTCTGCTTCCTCTGCCAGGACGTACCATTCGTCGAGTTGGTGTGGGTCCCCCCGGGGCAGGCAAGCGTCATATAGGTCGTAATTCAGACCATCTTTGAAATGGCTAAGGAGGATGTCTTCCGGCCAGTTCAGCTTGCTGGCAATGATTCGGAATTCTTGCGTGTATTCGGCTACTGGCCGTCTGCCTTGCCTCATCGTTTTGATTCTTTCGCGTGCTTTGCGATCAGCCAGGTGGTCTTCAAATCGCCTTCTCAGAGAGGACATGAAACGGTTGAAGTCGTTGAGCTCTGGGGCATTGGAATCATGCAAATTCACCACCCAATCGGCAGCCGGTCCATCCAGAGCAGATTGCACAATCCGAATACGGGCTTTGTCGCTAGGGATGTGTCGCCCGTGTTCCTCCATGTAGCCAAGGACTTGGGTTAGGAAAAACCCCAAGTGTGTCGGCTCCCCCTTGAATTTCACGTCCAACGGCGGAAGTCTTTGAATGGATCGGTGCCTTCTTCGTCGGTATTGTCTTCCATCCGGATTGCCATCTGCAGGTCGGCGGGGGGTGGGGACTACTGGATCAGCGGATGTCCCCGGGGCTGCAGGTTCCAATTCCCCCTCAGTGTCTCTCCAGTTGCGGCTCCAGGGGTTGGTGTGGCCGTGGGGCTCAGGATTCTCCTCTCCTAGGGAGCTGAGGGTCCTCTTCATCAAGTCGATAGCTTTCTCTAAGATCCAGTTCGAGTGCTGTGCCCAGCTTCCTTCATCTTCGCTTGTGTGCAGGGATCTCTCCATCTCCTGCTTCCATCCTGGTTGGTTGGCCCCCCGTCTCAGGGTCACCTTTCTTGATTTCTTTTCCCACTCGCCTTTCTTTCCAACGCCCATTGACCACCGAGGCTTGTGGTTACGCGTCTCCACCACCTCTTCTCCTGAGGAATCTGACCCTTCAGATCCGGATATTTGGCAGGTTTCCAGTTGGGGCAACGGCTCCCTCTCCGGGGGGCTTTCCCCCTTCCCTGCTTCGTCGTCTGACATGGTAATTTTTGCAAAGTCCCCCAGCAAGGTTCTTCCTTCCAGGTTGACTAATTTTGCAGATCCTGTCTAATGTAAGGACCCACCTCAATTTACATCTTAAGAAGACAGAACTCTTGGAACAGGTTTTCCAACAGGAATCTTTATTAAGAAAAACTGACTGAAGGTGTGCTAGACAGGATCTGGGGAACCCCCCTGATCATTCAATGTTTTAAAGTATTCCCAAGCAGTCCCACCCCACATTCCTTCCGGTCAATCCAAATTGGCAGATGGCTGGGTGTTAAATCCATCGGATCCCAAACGTTGCAATCTTCCCCCCTTTTTTCCTTGCTGCCGGTAATAGGAGGCTTCATAGGGAGTGAGATCAAAGGCTGATGGCCGCATTGTTATTGTTAGTACTCCAGAGAGGGAATCCACAGGGGATGTTTATTCGTAGATGATAGAAGGAATGCCAGCCATAAATCCCCGTGTTTACTCCTCCCCCTTTGTAGTATGACAGAATCCCAAAGAGAGTAAGAATTGGGTTTTCCCAGAGTAGATTAGTTAGAAATAAAATATAATTGGATTCTGACATCCTGCTTCCCTGGGACTGTGGCTGATGACTGTTGGATTTTTTGGTGTGAGGGATTGTTGATTCTAGGGATCTTTCTTTCTAATCCCAGCTTCCTGACTTCAATCTTTCTGACAAGATTATCACATCTGCATTTCTGCAGACCTGGTTTCTGTTTGGGGCAGAGAGGGGGGGGGGGGGGGGGGGGGGGTTGGTTTCTGCCTTTAAAATCCTTTGGGGAAATATATTCTGCCTTTGGGGAAATATATTCTGCCTTTTTAATATTTCCCAAAATATTTCTTTCTCTGGATTCTTCCCACATAAGATAACTAGAAAGGTGGACTGTATTTACCATTTTAAAGCTGTCCTTTTTTCCCTCTAACTGATGCAATTAAAATAGGCTCCCTCAAGCTAGTGCACAGAATACTGTTTAGGGAAAAGGGGAAGTGGGTTCTCATCCAAAGCATATGCAAAGCTCTAGGTTAGGAAAAACAAAATCACAACATCTCTGACAGATGGCCATCCGTTCCCTGCTTAATATTTCCCAACAAAGGAATTCCAGACACTTCCAAACATTTCCAAAGATGTGCACATACAAGTGCATGAGTGCGTATGTTAGGTTTTGAGGTTAGTTAAAAGATCCATATGGTGGATTTCACTGTATTAGATTTAATACATATTTACTGTACTTTGATTTTGCCATTTATTTACCATTCTGATAATCTGTTTTATAAGACCACTAATATATTAAAGACCAGCTTCCTTGAATCTTATATTTTACAGATAGGCTAAAATTGCATCTGTTTCACAAATTGTCACCTATGAAGTCTGGGGATTCTGGGAACTGTAGCTGAAACCCATCTGGAGTTTGCTAAGTTGAGTGAAAGCTGGTCTATAAATAGACAGACCTGTAGAATTTAAGAACAGAGCCATTATTTTCATGGCTCATATCTTTAGCAGTCTCCTATAAGCAGCTGATACTTTCCCACTGCTCAGCAATCCTTAGTAGCATTGGTTCCTTACTGGACTTCCAGAGGTACTTGACAATAGGAGCCACACCACGATACAACCCTTTGTGCTACTTCCTGAAGAGTCGATGGATATCCTTGCCATTATGGCTGTGAATGGCACCCTGCACTTTGTTGACTCCGGAGACCCAGTAGAGTGCCTGCCAAAAATGAGAAGAGGGTTAAGATAGGTAGGCTTCCTACAGACTTTTTCTTCACCTGGTGAGAAGCCAAGGAAAAGATGTCTGGGAGAAGAGACAATGAAGATTGGAAGAAAGGGACAAATCTGAGGCTCAAAAGGAGGAAATGGAAAAGGGTGAAGACTGATGACTCCAAAAAAGAAGATGGGAGATGAATGTGGAATGAAGGCATTATGATATTGATCAGGAGTATTGATCAAGAAATTAAATGGGAAGAATGCAGGTACCACAAAGTAGGGCAACAAAACACAGGGAGATGTACCAAGGCAGAAGTGGTTTTTAAAATTCTACATTAGAGGGAATGGGCCATAGCTCAGTGGCAGTGCACCTGCTTTGTATGCAAGAGTGGCCCAGGTTTAATTCCCAGCATCTCCATACAGTATGGGGATCCTTTTTCAAATCTATCTGAACGTTCAGAGAACTACTGTCATGGCCAGGTTGGAGGCCAGGTTGGAGGAGGAGGAGGAGATGGAGCCAGGGCTGACGGAGATGGCGCAGTCCCTAGGGCCCAGGAGGAGGACGAGGCAGTCCCGGGTCCCTCGGGCTTCGGAAGAGTAGGCAAGGAGGAAGAGAGGGTGCAGGATGACTGAGTGAAGGGGGAGGAGATGGAAAGGGTGGGAAGTGAAGCAGAGGAGCAATGGAGCTCTGGAGACGAGCAACTGCCTCCCCCACCCAATCCCCAAGTGTAGAGAATGGAGAGGAGGTGGAGTCAGTGCAGGGCGACCCAACTACTCTGGAGGAGGGCGCCCCACCCCTCCTCACAAGGCTCACCTGGGGAATAGGATTTAGGGAGATGCTGTGGGGAGGGGCTTTTGTTGGGAACAAGTGTTGTACTTTTCAGCAACACTTTCCATGCTTGGATAATCCTTGCTGTTGCTGACAATTTGCTGCCTTGCCTTGCCGTTTGTGGGTACGTAGCAACGCGGCTCTGGTCCAGGTTTTGCCGCATTCCCGGCAAACTCTCTGTGCTGTGAAGACCTATGTTGCCAAGTTGCAGAGCTTGTTTTGCTCCAGGAGCTGTGCTGCTCCCTTGGACTTCTACTATCGAGAAACTGCTTGAGGTGTGTGCGTGTTCAAGCCTTGCTCGTTGACTGAAGGGTGAACTGTGGGGATTTTGGGGGGAAGGTTGGTTAAATAAAGGTGGACAAGCCACAGCTTTGCCTGTGTTGCTTGCGCTCCAACCCTGGGTCATAACAACTACTTCTAGTAAGGCTGAAGACAATACTCAGTCAGATGGAACTACAATCTACTTGCCAAGCTTGTCCTGACCTGAGCATTTAGGAAAGAAAGACCCTTGACTCCATCTCTGAAGTGAAAGGTTCACTTTTACTAAAGTCAAGTGGTAACAGCATAAGCAAAGCTGGATCTGAATATTCCCACACAAAGTCTGCATTTTTCCCTCTTCCCTGGCCCTCCCCCCTTGACCAGTCCATCAATGTCCAAAGGTATTCAAATTAGATGTTTGGGGAATGGCTTTGAGGTTTGGCGCCTCTTTGGTGGAGTTTTGCATTCCTTTCTCACAGCTCTGTCCTTGGTCAGCCGGTCCGTTCCGGATTTGACACCTCTGGTTCCTGTCACCCTGTCATCGCCTCTCCTTCCTCCCCATTCCTACTCCCTACTTCCCCAATGTTCTCCCCCCCCCTTGCATTTTATGGCAGATGCCAGCGAAGCAAAGTATGCTGAAATGGCAGACCTGACACTACTGTAGCTTGATATCGGACAGCTTCAGAGTTGACATTCATGAAATTAGAGAACAGGATGAAGTACCAGAAAGAGGGGTCAAGCAGAGACTAAAGAGCAACTGGACAGGGCAGGAGTGAGGCAGAACCAGGTCCACACTGGAATTTACTTTGCAGAAAGTAAGCTTGCAGTGATATCTACTATCTCTCATGTTTCGAATCAATACCTCACCATAATGCTCAATCCAACGCTGGGCACTCAGGATATTGTGAATGCAAGAATTCACCTTGTTCCATTCATAGTGATCCCCAAACCTTTTGAAAGGAGTATAAGAAAGGATAAACGGGGTACCAGAACTGGGAGTGTGAGTGGTGACAGAAGGATGATCAACAGGGATGGAACAGACTTCATGACTCACCTGGGAAGCTGGACATTCACTGTACCAACTGGAATTATCTCAAGGGATTTGCCCCAGAATTTATTTTTCCACTTCATGTCTAAACAAAACCAATTTCAGGGAAAAAGAATGAAGTCACAATACAGGTAGTCCTCGACTTACAACAGTTCATTTAGTGACCATTTGAAGTTACAACAGCACTGAAAAAAGTGACTTATGACTGTTTTTACACACTTACGACCATTGCATCATCCCCTTGGTCATGTGATCAAAATTTAGTTCTTGACAACTGATTCATATTTATGACAGTTGTAGTGTTCCTGGGTCATGTGATCACCTTTTAAGACCTTCTGACAATGGGGAAGCCAGATTCACTTAACAACCATGTTAAGTGGGTCTACAAGGGAGGTTCACCAAATGTGCTGCCACTAACACTCCAAAAGGTCTCAGACAGATGTGGTCCCAACAAATCAGTTCTATATAGCAGTGTGACCAATATGACACTTTTCTGATATTTTAGGCTACAAGTACCATCATACCTAACTCATATTGGAGACACCTGCTTGGGATGGTTATTCTAGGTGGTTGTGCTGCCCCACTCATTCACACATGCAAATAACTGTGGTTTAGTGAGTTTATTAATATTACCCAGCAATTCCCTTCACCAAAACTCAGAACTGTCCCAATTAAGTCCAGCCACGAGCAGGCCAAGATAAGTCCACAGAGCAGTGGCCTAATAGTCCACAAAGCAATTGAAAGATGCTCAAACAAAATAACTCCACCAGGCAAAACTTAAATCCACACACAAGAGAGCTCACGAGGCAAGATAAGTTCAGAGTCTCCGAGGCACGATTCAATTCCAAACACGGTGTCCATCCAGAGTAAAGCAGGAATCACGATGATGAAACAAACAGCTAGAAAACCAACATGTTGTTCCCAGCAATGCCTCCCTCTGCTGTCTGCTGTGATAAATAGCCAGCTTTCCAGTGCAGCCCATCAAGACGGGCAGGGTCTTCTCCTCTCAAGTAGTCTGGCTGACCTCCACTGCTCCTGCCTTTTCTCTGCCCTGCATGTTCTCGGATCAGGTGCAGAAGGCAGTTCCTCCTCCTCTTCGCTGGCCGTCTGCCACTGCAAACTTTCCCCAGCTGAAGCCTCCTCCAAATCTCTTTCGGACGGCCATTCAGAGCCATCAATCAACCCAGTTCCTGACATGCCAGGAATGGGCTCAAACTCTCCTGAGCTGACATCTGAGGAGGAATCTGGGGTCTTGCCCAATGGAAACAACACAGTGGCTGTGAATTTCTTTGAAAGCAAATAAAATTGACCTCTTGGACATCCAGGCCACCTGAAACTGGCCCATTCTAATTTAAAACTGGTTACCTCATGAGGCCAGATACAAGAGTTTCTTTTTGGCACTTACTGGGTAAAAGAATGCACCTTCCCCATAGCAGAAAACACTTATTTTATACTCCTTTTCATATTCAATGCAGACTTCTAAATGTGTAAAACCTACCATTAAAGTAACAGAAGGTTCTGGAGAACTTTGTAATGATCCATTTCTCCTCCAGATCTTGGGATCTAGAGCTGTTTCAGAGATGGTCTCTTTTTCAGAAGTTAATCCTCTGAACCCAAAGCAGTGACTAGTGCATTCAAAGAGTAGATTTTGTACAGAGCTAGTTCTGGGACCGAACTTTGGCAAATAATGTTGGTCTTTTTGATCAAAAGAGTATACAGTATTCAATACTGTTTTTATTAGAACAAATTCCACCCATTTTCTCCCCATTTTCCAACCACCAATAGCTTTTACCTCATCTTGCCAGAAAATGAAATGTCAGACTCTGCATGGCAGGCAGAAACAGGAGGACGATGGCTCACCTGCAGTTCGGGGGGGGGGGGGGGGGGGTCGCAGATGAAGACAGAAAAGTCTAAATCATGGTAGCCATTGGAATCATCTGGAATTTGTTCCTAAAGAAGCCTCTAAATTCCCCTTGCTTTTGTTTATAATTCCAAAATATTCACATTTACAGAGCATGAGAGACACTCTCACAAAATAGGTTGCATGAGAGGGAGAATCTTGCTTATTCCCATAACCATTGCCATATTGCCCATGGATAGACATGAAAGACTTATTTGTCAGAAAGCAAATTGTTCCCTACTTCCTAATTATTTTTCTTTCTTTCAAAGACTCTAAAAATATTAATAGAAGCTTCATGGGACAGTGGTGTGAGTTTGTGGGCATACTGGCATACACTCTGAAAAATGAGATAATAAAGGCCCAAACAAAGACAATACCACAGAGAAAGAAAAACAAGAGACATCAGAGAAGACCAGCATGTTTGCACAAAGAGCTCTCACAAGTATAAAAAATGAAGAGGGGCATATAACTAGAGCAGAATACCAGCAAATAGCCTGAATCTGCAAGGACAAATTCAGAAAGGCCAAGGCTCAAAATGAACTAAGACTTGCAGCAAATGCCAAAAATGACACAAAAAAAGTTTTTCAATGTAAGGACCAAGAAGAAAGTAAAGGTAATAGTTGGTCCACTAATGAGAGGTGGCAAGAAGGTGACAGGCAGCAGGGAGAAAGCAGAACTGCTTAATTCCTTCTTTGCATCTGTCTTCACACAAAAGGAAAAAATAGTCCAACCTATCAAAAGCAACACCATGGGAGACAGAACAGGAATGTAGGTCACAATATGCAAGGAATTGGTAAGAGAACACATATCTGCTTTGGATGAGTTCGAATCTCCTGGATCAGATGGTTTACAATCCAGGGTACTGAATGAACTGACAGATGTGGTCTTGGAACCACTGAATGAAATCTTTCAGAGCTCCTGGAGCATGGAGGAACTGCCAGAGGACTAGAAAAAGAGCTGATATGTTTCCAATCTTCAAAAAGGGGGAAAAAGAGGATCCAGGAAACTACAGACCAATCAGTTTGACATCAATACCTGGGAAAATCCTGAAAAAGATTATCAAGCAGCAGATATGTGAGCACCTAGAAATGAACAAGATGATTAGTAGACGCCAGAATTGGTTTGTTAAAAACAAGTCATGCCAAGCAAACCTTATTGCCTTCTTTGATAAAGTGAATAAATTAGTGGACCCAGAAAAATGCTGTGGATATAGTATATACTTCAGTAAGGTGTTTAATAAAGTAGACCACAGCCTACTTCTTGATAAGATAGAACAATGTGGGATAGACAATACCACCAACAGATGGATTCACAGTTCACTGACTAACCACACTCAGTGTGTGGTCCTTAATGGAACTACATCTACATGGAGGGAAGCATGCAGTGAGGTACCTCAAGCTTCTGTCTTGTCCTAGTGCTCTTCAACATCTTCATAAATGACCTAGTCCTAGATAAGGATATTGAAGGGGTGCTCATCAAATTTGTGGATGACACAAAGCTGGGGGGAATTGCTAGCACTTTGGAAGATAGGTTCAAGATTCAGAAGGATCTCAACAGACTTTAGCATTGGGCCCTATCCAACAAGATGCAGTTCAGTGGTGTGAAAAGTAAGGTCCTGCACTTAAGGCAGGAAAAAACAAATTCACAGGTACAGGACAGGCAGTACCGGGCTCAACAGTAGTGCCTGTGAGAGGGATCTAGGTGTCCTGGTGGACAACTGCTTAAGTAAGAGCCAGTAGTATGCTGCAGCTGCCAAAAAAGCCAGCACAGTCCTAGGCTGCATCAACAGAGGGATAGCATCAAGATCATGGGAACTATAATGCACTAGTGAGGCCACATTTGGAATACTGCATCCAGTTCTGGTCACCACAATACAAAAAAGATGCTGAGGCTCGAGAAAGAGGGCAGAGAAGAGCAACAAAGATAATAAGGGGTCTGGAGACTAAACCATATGAACTAGGTTTGAACCAAGGGAACTAGGTTTGTTTAGTCTAAAAAAGAGAAGGGTTAGGGGTGACATGATAGCTGTCTTCCGGTACTTGAGGGGCAGTCACAGAGAACAAGGTGTTGACTTATTCTCCAAAGCACCTGAGGGCAGGACAAGAAGCAATGGGTGGAAACTCATTAAAGAGAGATCCTACCTGGAACTAAGGAGAAATTTCTTGACAGTGAGAACAATTAACCAATGAAACAGCTTGCCTCCCAGATTTGTGGGTGCTCCATCTCTGGAGGAAACTATATCTCTAAATTAGATAAGGAAGTAAATAGCAAAGCCCATGCTCCAAAACTTACTTCTAATTCACAGACAGCCCAAGTGGATTGGGGGGCCTCAAGATGGAGAAGACATGGAGGAGAGGCTAGTTCTACAGAGATATAGGATCCTACTCCAAGTTGCTGATATTCCTTTGAACAGGGGCAGGTGGCATAAAAGACGAGTAATACTGAACTCTCCCAACTTTTACACTGCAGGGTATATCCTAATGAACTAACAGAGATTTCTTGGCTCCCCAGCAGACATGGTTGTTAAAGAATATTGTCAACTTTTGGGCAGATTGTTCTTCCATCGATGTTATTCAGGCTTGAAACCTTTCTAAGGAAATACTGTGTTCGGCCAATACGGGTGTTTTATACCACCCAAATTCATCCTCTGCTAAAGTCTGGGCTGAGAGCCAAGACAGCGAGGGAGGCTGACTCCAACCTTGGAAATACTAAAACATTAACAGCCAAGCAAAGAATCCCTCTATTAACAAGGATAGAACAAGATAAGGATAATAAAAAGAGAACTCAGATCTATTTAACGGACAGTTACAGTTTATGAATGATGAGGAAGAATTAATCCATCAGTTTGCCACCCTTTGCCCAGGAGATCAACAGCTGATTTTAAAGAAAATTGGAATAATTAGTTCAATGTTGAAATCGGTAACTAATGCAACAGAAAGTCTGAACACTCTGCTCCCCTCTAGATGTTCTTCTGGGGAACTGCTATCAAGTTTGGTTTCTGAAAGCAACAAATCCCCAACAAATAAAAAGAGAAGGCGTGTCAGTCCAAAATAAAAAGTAAAGGAAAAGGACACTCAGCAGGATATAACAGTACAAGTCCAAATTAACATCCAGTATGACAACTAGATAATGAGAAGAATGGTCAGAGTTCATTAGTAGAAATGCCAGTCTTAGATCAAAATCAGGGGAATATTAGCAATCAAGATAAAGAAGAGCAACAACTGCAACTTATGAGGAGGAATATTGAATTTTACAATAATTGTGTTTACACAGGAAGTATAGTCAATATTGATCCAGCTCCAAAAACAAGTTGACATTCGGTACCCTTATTCCCTAGTCAACAAATCCAGTCAGAATATCCTGCTTTTGGAAGTCCTATACAAATTGTGACTTGGAACATAGCTGGCTGGAAAGAAGTGGTTAACAATGGACTAGTGCAGGGCTTTTCAACCGGTGGTACGCGAGCACATGGCTGGTGGTACGCGTAGGACGGGTTGAAAAAACGTTAAAAAAAATGTAAAAAAAATATTTCCGCTGGAGCTGCGTGACGCATTGCCTGCCCCCCCGCCCCCGCCCAGATGCCCTCACCTTCCCCAAGCGCTTTTTTTACTCACCTGCTTTCAGCAGCATTCCCTTTCTCCTGTCCTTCTCGGCCTTCGCCATGTGTTTGTGAGACAAAAAAAAAATTCCATGAGACTTTCTAACTTCTCGCGAGAAGTTAGAAAGTCTCATGGAACTTTTTTCTTCTTTTTTACCCCAAACACGTGGCGAAGGCAGAGAAGCAAACAAAGGCAGAGAAGCAAAAGGAGAAAGGGAGTGCAGCTGAAAGCAGGTGAGTAAAAAAATGCTTGGGGGCTATGGGGGCTCAGGGAAAGCGCCAGGATCAGCCCCGCTTTCCGGCTGATCGGAGCTTCTCTGGTGCTGTGCGGGGGGGGGGGGCTCAGGGAAAGCGCCAGGATCAGCCCCGCTTTCCGGCTGATCAGCGCTTCTCTGGGGCTGTGAGGGGGGGCTCAGGGAAAGCGCCAGGATCAGCCCCGCTTTCCGGCTGATCAGCGCTTCTCGGGGCTGTGGGGGGGGGCTCAGGGAAGCACCAGGATCAGCCCCGCTTTCCGGCTGATCAGCGCTTCTCCGGGGCTGTGGGGGGGGGCTCAGAGGAAGCAGCAGGATCCGCCCCGCTTTCGGCTGATCAGCGCTTCTCCGGGGCTGTGGGTGGGGGCTCAGGGGTAGCACCAGGATCAGCCCCGCTTTCCGGCTGATCAGCGCTTCTCCGGGGCTGTGGGTGGGGGCTCCGGGGGAGCACCAGGATCCGCTCCGCTTTCCGGCTGATCATCAGGGGAAGCGCCAGGAGATCAGAGCTTCTCCGGGGCTGTTGGGGGGGGCTCAGGGGAAGCGCCAGGATCAGCCCCGCTTTCGGGCTGATCAGAGCTGTTGGGGGCTCCGGGGCTGCTTTTGGGTGGGGGCTCAGGGGAAGCGCCAGGATCAGCCCCGCTTTCCGGCTGATCAGAGCTTCTCCGGGGCTGTGGGGGGGGGCTCAGGGGAAGCAGCAGGATCAGCCCCGCTTTCCGGCTGATCAGCGCTTCTCCGGGGCTGTGGGGGGGCCTCAGGGGAAGCACCAGGATCAGTCCCACTTTCCGGCTGATCAGCGCTTCTCCGGGGCTGGGGGGGGCTCAGGGGAAGCACCAGGATCAGCCCCGCTTTCCGGCTGATCAGCGCTTCTCTGGGGCTGTGGGGGGGGCTCAGGGGAAGCGCCAGGATCAGCCCCGCTTTCCGGCTGATCAGAGCTTCTCCGGGGCTGTGGGGGGGCTCAGGGAAAGCGCCAGGATCAGCCCGTCCAGATGATCAGCGCTTCTTAGCTTCTTCTGGCATTCACGGACCCGCCGAAGCGAAGGGGAATGCCAGATCTAACCCCAGGTCGGTTCGAAAGGCCAGCAGGCTGGCTGGGGGTTTTGGGGTGGAGACATGTGAGCCTTCCTCCGTCTTCTTGAATCTGGCATTCACGGACCCAGCCGGAGCGAAAGGGAAGCAGGATCAATGCCAGATTCAAGAAGACGGAGGAAGGCTCACATGTCTCCACCCCAAAACCCCCAGCCAGCCTGCTGGCCTTTCGAACCGCCCTGGGGTTAGATCTGGCATTGATGGACCTGGCCGGAGCGAAGGGGAAGCAGGATCAAAGCCCTTCTTTCGGCGGCAAAGAATGTAGCCAGGCGGGATTCGCCTGGGGGTTGTGCCGGCTCTTCCTCAGGGCTGGCTGCAGCAATGAATGAGCGCTTCCCCGCTCGCTGCTTTTCTCCGGCTGCGGCCGTGCACAACGCACCAGAGGGAGTCTGGCAGCCACGGCCCTTCCCCCGCCCCTGTGCGCTCCTCCGCTGCCTGCACTCTCCTCCCCCTGCGGAAGAACGGCGGCTGTGCTGGGCTCCCGGCTGCACCGAGCGTGACCGCAAAAGGAAAGTGATTCAGCAAAGGAACCAGCATCGAAGAAATTAAAACTGAGTGATGGAGGGAGGGAGGGAAGGACAATGAGAGGGAGAGAGGGACAATGGAAGGGAGGGAGGGAATGAGGAAGGGACAAAGAGGGAAGGAAGGAAGGAAGGACAATGGGAGAGAGGGAGGGAAGGAAGGCACCCACCCCAGTCCCACCCCCCTCCTCCAGAGACCCATGGATTCCCTCCCCACAGGCACCCTGCAACCTGAGGGAGGGAGGGATGGACAATGGAAAGAGGAAGGGACAAAGAGGGAGGGAAGGAAGGAAGGAAGGAAGGAAGGAAGGAAGGAAGGAAGGAAGGAAGGAATGGACAATGGAAGAGAGGGAGGGAAGGAAGGCACCCACCCCAGTCCCACCCCCCTCCACCAGAGACCCATGGATTCCCCCGCCCACAGGCACCCTGCAACCTGAGGGAGGGAGGGATGGACAATGGAAGGAGGAAGGGACAAAGAGGGAGGGAAGGAAGGAAGGAAGGAAAGAAGGAAGGAAGGAAGGAATGGACAATGGGAGAGAGGGAGGGAAGGAAGGCACCCATCCCAGTCCCACCCCTCTCCACCAGAGACCCATGGATTCCCCCCCCACAGGCACCCTGAAACCTGAGGGAGGGAGGGATGGACAATGGAAGGGAGGGAGGGAAGGAGGAAGGGACAAAGAAGGAGGGAAGAAAGGAAGGAAAGAAGGAAGGAAGGGACAATGGGAGAGAGGGAGGGAAGGAGGGCACCCACCCAGGTCCCACCCCCCCTCCACCAGAGACCAATGGATTCCCCCCACACAGGCATCCTGCAACCTGAGTGATGAGCTGCCCCCCCCGCCATTGACTTTGTTTGTCCAAAAGTTGCAAAAGATGATCACATGACCCTGGGACACTGTGAATGTCATAAGTATGAATCAGTTGCCAAGCATCCGAATGTAAATCACATGACCCTGGGGATGCTGCAACAGTCATAAGTGTGAAAAATGGTCATGTCACTTTTTTCAGTGCTATTGTAACTTCGAACAGTCACTAAGCAAATTGTTGTAAGTCGAGGACTACCTGTACTTTATCATTTTTTTCCTTTTGGGGGGGGGGCGTCAGGTTTTCGACACCTTGCTGGGCGAGTGGTGGTACTCGGATGTTGCCTTATCCTAAAAGTGGTACAATGGGTGAAAAGGTTGAAAAGCCCTGGTATAAACTCTACAGTGCATATAATACTAAGATTATAATACACCTGAGATACCCCCGTGCTCTGTTTCCTTTCCTCGGAGTCCCCACAGCCATCTCTACCCCTCACTATCCTTTGCTTACCTTCCGGAGATCTGCAGAACTCAGTATTGTGGGCCGTTCTTACTGGGCCACATAGAGCAGCTGTTTGCAAACTGACCTCAGCAAAGTAGCATTTCCCCCACCTTCTGACTTTCTGCATGGCCTCTTTAACTCAAAACAGGATAATGAGCCACAGTTTGTGCTTTGCAGTTTCTATATTTCCTCGTGAATAAAAGTTTTAAAAGGAGAAACGGCATGTTGCAGTGAGACAGAGAACAGCAATGAAGGGTTAAATGTTAAAAGGGCAATGCAGAGGGAGGGGGAAAAGCAACTTTGCCTTCCAAATCAGGTTTCAAACAAGGCAAAGCAGCTTCTTCTGCATCACCCACAATACTGAGAATGGCCCACAGTACTGAGTTCTGCGGATCTCCAGAAGGTAGGCAAGGGCTTGTGAGGGGTGGAACAGTGGGTCAAAGCAGGCCCATGCCTTTGGGGATCTAGCAGGGCAAGGAAGGGAAGAGATAGGTGGGCATGCTGTAGCATCTCTGCAAAGTTATGAAGCCACCTGGTCAAATGCAAATGACCAGATGGATAACTTTTCTAAAATTCTTATCTTCGAATCATGGTCGTATATGGCTTTAGGAGCTCTGTTGTAACTTTGAACATTCGCTAAATGATCTGTTGTACCTCAAGGATTATCTGTACTACAGTCAAGCTAAACTAAAAAAATATTCAAAATTTTCTTGCCAAACTTCTGAATGATATTTAGTAAAGCCATAGTGATGTATAAATGCAGTGTAATAATTAAAACTTTAGTCACCCATTTTAAAAAAAACTTCCTAAGCAATTTATATCTTGTTTCTCTACATAATTTGATTTATTAATCAGATTTTAATTTTTGACTAATTATAACCCAAGTTCTATAAAAAAAACTCTTTAAAGATATGTTTTCCTTTTAAAAAACAGTTTTTAATCTGATCAATTTAATAAATGTCTATTCTTGGAATGATGATTTAATGAATTTTACAATACAGGAAACAAATGGCATGAAAAAACTACATACATAAGCAAGTTTCTCTATAGATCAAAAGAAAAAAAATTATTTAACTTCAACTTTTTAAAAGAAACAAAGGAAAATAGAAAACAAAAAGATAAACTATTAAGTAACAAAATTAACATGACTTGGCCCAGCTCCATTTTTAAATGCAGGTAATCCCCAAGTTATGAGCGTTCACTTAACGCTCGTTCAAAGTTACGCAATAAGCACCTCCTAGTGTTTACGAGAAAATCCAAAAATTACGAATGTTGCCGCACCACGACAGTTGTTCGCCCTTACAAATGACTGAAGAGGCTCTGCTAAATTTACTCTATTCCCTCCCCCACTCCCCACAACTGCTTCCCCCTCCCTTCCAGCTGCCCCGGACTCACCTTGAGATGATCTGTCTCCTCTCTGCCGTGATTTCTGCCTTTGAGGGAGAGAAGAGTCAATGGAAGCTCCTGGGTGCCGTAATATCGCATGAGTTCAGGCACTGATCCTCTTTTTCAGAGAATGGGTGCCTAACTCTCGCAAGATCACGGACCCCAGAAACTTTCATTTTTGGTGCAAACTCTGTGCCTGTCTCCTGCTCTCCCCCAACTCCTTTCCGCCACCACTGGAACACTTTTTATCCGAATGGAGACCTTGGGGAGATGGGGAACTCCATCTGTGTGCAAATGCAATGCTTGAAAACGCAGTGATTCACTGCATTTTCAACCACCCCATTTGTTCACAAACGGAGCTCTGCATCTCCCCAAGGTCTCCGTTTGATAAAAATGTTTGAGCGCCTATGGAAGACTTGGAAATGCAGTGATTTACTGCATTTCCAAGTGTCCCTAGGCGCTCAAACACTTTTTATCCGAATAGAGACCTTGGGGAGATGGGGAGCTCCATCTGTTTGCAAATGCAATGCTTGAAAACGCAGTGAATCACTGTATTTTCAAGTGTTGCATTTGCACACAGAAGGAGCTCCCCATCTCCCCAAGGTCTCCATTCAGATAAAAAGTGTTTGAGCAGCAGCAGCTTGAGTTTCTCCGCTCCGCCTGAGTGGAAGGAAACGGAGGCGCAGAGCACGATTGCTCTCAATAAGGCCGGCGCATATGAGTGAGCAGTGCACCCGTGTCTTCTTTAGAGCAATCCTGCTCTGCTCCTCTGGTTTCTTTCAGACGGAGCGGAGAAACTCAAGCCGCTTGAGTTGGGAGAACAACAAGGAGAAGAGTGGTCAGGATTTGGATTACCGGCCAGTCAGGCAAGGAGTAGGGTGGGGGGGTTAGGTGGGAGGGAAGATCGCAGCCGCTCAGGTGGCTGCCGCCACCACAAGCAGCTTGGACGGAGGTGCAAGGGGACTCGCCCCGCGATGCCTCAGTTGAAGGCTTTGTTCCTGCCCTCAAACTAAGGCCAGAGCACACGAGCGAGCCGCACACCCAGGCCATGGATGGCATTGGTTCCTGCACCCGGCTAACTCCAATTCCACGCTTTGCCCCATAGGCAAGCAAACGAAGCAAATACTCCCCCCCCCCAGAATGGAAGCTTCTGGGGTCCATGATCTCTTTTGAACTTCTGCGATATTACAGCACCCAGGAGCTTCCATTGTCGCCGTGAAAAGCATTTCCAAGCCGACTCTCCTCTCCCTCAAAGGGAAAGAATCCGCAGCAGAGAGGATTTTTGCAAGATAAGTGAGTCCGATGGAAATCATGAGAAGGATAAAGCCATCTTCTTTTTGAGTAACATTCTCTACTATATTCTCTTTTGAATCAAGAATAAACTCAGATCTCAAGTATTTTTCAACTCATAATTCATCAGCACATCACAAAGATTAAAACAAAAAAAGAACACAATTTCTGATTACCAATGAATATTTACTAATTACATACAATATCCAAGGTGTGATAAATTAAAAAAAAACAGTAATTACACATTTTTATCCAATATTTCATTTGCAATAGCCAAACCAGCACATATTATTCATTAAAACAGATTAAATACAATATCATACTTATGTCAAACATTGTCTTCCAGTAGAACTAAACATGTATATATCTATAATTAAAACAACGTAGGCATTAAATCTAGGAACCACTTAGATTACAGTAATTTGAAATAACCAAGCCCTACACCTATTCATAAGTAAAAGAGTTTAAAGTTTTTAATGAAAAGCTAAAAATTCATAAAACTCCTTTTAAAAGTCCATCAAAATTCCACAGACATGAAGGAAACAAGGACATTAATTCTAGATTGCAGGGCTTCACGTTCAGAACCTGGAAACCACAAACTTAGAACAAGGAACTCAAGAAAGACGCTTGAGAGAGAAACATAAGGGGCAAACAGGATTATAGGAAGAAATAAGAGCAGCTATACTGTGGGGAAATGATGATGGTGACTGAACAGCTCTGAACATAAATACCAGTAGTTTAAATTGATATCTGGCTCACTACAGAGGCAGCGAATAGCCCTATATACTAATGAGAATAAAGAGAAGGTATAGAACAGCCTAAATGACACTGTCTGGGCTAAGATCAGGTGACAAAAAGAAAAATTGGGATCATCTAAGGAAAACGCAGTAATCTAGGCATGAAGCAACTAGGGTGTGCATCAATAAAACCTCAGTCTCCACCATTTCCTGGAGGCAAAGAAATGAAAAATACAATAGAAAATGAAAAGAATGATTAAGGCAAAACAGGATGATTTCTGTCTTACCCATGTTTTATCTATATGAGCAGAATAGAGAACATTCAAGAAGAAATAATTAGGATAGGATAGAAAGAAATAGAAAAATATAACAAGCAATGAGAGGAAGGAAAAACAATATAATGAGTCTTTCATCGTTTGTTGACCCTCTACTTCCAACATAGGGATAAATTCAAATATAGAGAAAGTAAAAAGGAAAGAAGAGCTAGTCGATATAAACAATATTCACTACTTTATTAAAAAAAATACTCTCAAGCTTCAGCTGAAAGCAAGTTTCTAAGAGATAGCATGCAGTATTCCCTTGTTCAGTGACAGGTGTTGCTAATAGAAAATGAAGGGTGGAGAAAAATTGGTTACGTACCCTGACCAGAAACAAATGGTAGTCTGAAAGAAAGACTGCTCCTACACACAATGAAGATATTAATCCAATATGATTCTCTGTGAGTTTAACTCTGGAGCAAGGGCATGTCCCAAATGCCTTTCTAACCAGCATTCCTTCTTAAGAGCTGCAGACATCCATTGCCCATAGCACACTTTCATGCCTAGGCTCATGCCTCTAATCCAGAACAATCTGGGTGGTATTACGGTAATAAACAAGCCAGCTAAGAATCAACACCAATAAAACCTACCATATACAAAGAGCTTGGGGAGGATAACATGTAAAAAACAAGAAAAAAGTTAAGGAAATGATTGGTCCATTAGTGGAGAAAGTGGCAAGAAGGTGACAAGCAACAGGAAGAAAGCAGAACTACTTAACTTGTTTTTTGCATCTGTCTTTACACAAAGGGAAAAAACAGTCCAACCTATCAAAAACAGTACCGTAAAAAAAACAGATTAGAAACACAAAATGGTAAGTGAGCACCTGTCCACCCTAGACGAGTTCAAATCACCAGGACCAGATGGATTACACTCCAAGGTTCTGAAGGAACTGGCAGATGTGATCTCAGAACCACTGAACTATATCTTTCAAAGATCCTGGAGAACTACCAGAGGACTGAAAAAGAGATGATGTAGTTCCCATCTTCAAAAAAGGGAAAAAAATAGATCCATGAAACTATATAAGGAACAGTTGCTGGAATTGGATATGTCTAGTTTAATGAAGAGAAGGACTAGGGGAGACATGATAGCAGTGTTCCAATATCTCAAAGGTTGCCACAAAGAAGAGGGAGTCAAGCTATTCTCCAAAGCACCTGAAGGCAGGACAAGAAGCAACGGATGGAAACTAATCAAAGAGAGAAGCAACCTAGAACTAAGGAGAAATTTCCTGACAGTTAGAACAATTAACCAGTGGAACAACCTGCCTCCAGAAGTTGTGAATGCTCCAACACTGGAAGTTTTTAAGAAGAGACTGGACAGCCATTTGTCTGAAATGGTATAGGGTTTCCTGCCTGAGCAGGGGGTTGGACTAGATGACTTGCAAGGTCCCTTCCAACTTTATTATTATCATTAGCTAACACTGAGAACTGAGGAGATGTCCCTAAACACACAGCATGAATCATAAAGACATCAGGATAACCATATACATGCACTATCTGCTAAATGGAAGTTATAGTGGTCTCAACAGTAAAAAAAAAAGACCAAGAAATGATCCAGTAATCAAAACTAAGTCCAAAGAAGCTGTAATCATTGAAGATGTTTACTATTTAAAATTTACAAAGGTTTAAAATCCTGCGCCCTCTAATATGAGTTGGGGGAAATAAAAATCTTGTTAAGATTACTGCATTTTCATTTTGGATGCAGTCTTCGGAACTAAGGCAAAAGGTGCTCAATCTGACAGAGACTGTAATTTTCAACAGATAGTGATTACTAAATGTTAGTCCCAAGTACTGGTAGTCCTCGAGTTATAACCACTCATTTAGAGACCGTTCAAAGTTACAACAGCACTGAAAAAAAGTGACCTACAACTGGATTTTACACTTAGAACCATTGCAAGCATCCCCATAGTCACATGACCAAAATTTGGGTGTTTGGCAATTGGCATGTATTTATGACAGTTGCACTGTCCTGGTGTCATGTGTTTACCATTTGTGACCATCCCAGCCAGCTTCCGACAAGCAAATGCAATGAGGGAAGCCAGATTCGCTTGACAACTGCATGATTCACTTAACAACTGTAGTTATTCACTTAACAATGGGGCAAACTCACTTAACAGCTGCCTTTCTTAGCAATGGAAGTTTGGGCTCAAATTGTCATAAGTCGAGGACTACCTGTATTCCATATATTGCAGGGAGAGAACTGTGTTAATCAGCTGTGGGGGGAAATAAATGTCACAGAATTATGTAATTGAAATACAAGATCTGGCTTCTATTAGTTACTTCTTCCTCAGGTTTTCTGATATTTGCTGTCAGAATAAGAATTTTTACTCCAAGCAAAAGTTATGGAAAAAAACCTTGGTATCAGGATAACCAGACAGATTACTTTGTGTAATTATTCAGTACTCCAAGAGAAGAAAGAATCTGTGCCAATTCATCATTTGCATTATGAATTAATGAGCTTAGCATCAATTAGTCATAATTTTCCACAATTAAAACTTAATTTTATTATCCTAATGACCAATTATAACTTAAAATTATTATCTCAATGTGAAATTTAAATAGTATTACAATAAAGTTATGGCTACCCATTTGAAAAGAATTATGTGGCTGATTAATAATATTGTCAAGTATTAAATAAGTCAGCAAAAGTTACTATCAATTATACTGCAGATAAAAATAGTAATAAACATGAGCAATTTAATATTTTGATTATGGTTGAAAATGGTTTTTTAGAATTACAGAATTATCTGGCCATACAATCATTCTTATGTTACATTAAAGTGGAAAAATCAGGCTGTACAAGTCTCTTTTTTCCCCATGTTAATTCTTTTATTGCGTTATAAAATATGAATAATACATTATAGAATAGAGATAATACAGGTAGTCCTTGACTATCACAATTTATTTAGTGACCATTTGAAGTTATAACGGCACTGAAAAAAGTGACATAACCGTTTTTCACACAACTGTTGCAGCATCCCCATGGTCACGTGATCAATATTAAGATTCTTGGCAACTGGCTCATATTTATGATGGTTGTAATGTCCATGGGGAAACCCGATTCACTTAACAACTGTATTACTAACATAACTGCAGTGATCCATTTAACTGTGGCAAGAAAAGTCACAAAATTGAGCAAAACTCACTTAACAAATGTCTCACTTAGCAACAGAAATGTTGGGCTCAATTGTGGTCGTAAGTTGAGGACTATCTGTAAAAGAGTACAGAGGTATTTATACAAAAATCAGGCTTAGGCTATCAACATTTCAGGTAGAAGAAAGTACAACATAAAAATTAGGTATCTCTAGAGGAGCTACTTTATTAAGATAGGGTCAAATCTAGTTATTTACTGGCATTCAATTCAACCCACTTTCTATAGGTGGTCCTTGTTTAATTGCCACTTTTTCAAACTTACAATTACACTGAATGAGTGGTAGTTATTACTGGACCTGCCATTGTGGCATCCCTGCAATCATACAATTGCAATTTGTGACCTGCCAGTTTCTCACAAGCAAACTCAATGGAGAACCAATCAGAAGTCAGGTTCACATGAGATCCTCATTTAATGACCTGCATGGTCCTCATTAATGACGGTAACCAGAACTGCCATCACTGATGGATTGGCCATGTGGTTTTTAAATTTACAATTATGTGACTTAACAACAGAGTCTACAGTCCCAATTAACTGTGAAATGAGGACTAGCTATATTTAATAACTACTATCTCTTCTAATACTAGTCTTGCATTTCAATCAAGCTACTCTAGATTAGCTCTACCTACTGTATATAAAAAGAGATAGGAAATAAGACAATAGAGAGAACCAGTTTATAAAGGTAGGAGATTAGGAACTGCCGTAATCCAACACTCCAAAATGAGCAAGATTTGCAGGATCCAATCTGGGTCGGTCACCGGGACCAGAGGCTTAGTCTTTTGAGCTTTCAACTCGTGCTGGAGCCCATCATCAGGGAACTTCTCTCTACAAAATGTGTGCTTTGGGATACTCTATGCTAGCATTTATGTGCTGCGTGGTTGTGTGTGGTTTTTTTATTTGTTGATTGGAGTGTTGACAGCCGCTATTAAGTCGTTGGCTGTAATAGTGGCCATCAATACCCCAATCAACAAATAAAAAGCCACACACAACCAGGCACCATGTAAATATTAGCATAGAATAGCCCAAAGCTTACATTCTGTAGAGAGAAGTTCCCTGACAATGGGGTCCAGCATGAGTCCAAAAGTTTGGAAAACTAAATCTCTGGTCCCAGTGACTGACCCAGATTGGATCCTGCAATATTGTCTTGGGATACGTATATTTGCCTTCATTCATGAACAAGATTTATTAAAGCTAACCAAAGAAAATGGTAAAAGTCTAGACTTTAGCTTATTTATAACTGCATTCTCTCTTCAGATGGAATCCTCTCTTAGCCTATTTTTTAAGAATACAGATATCTGTAAATAAACAATTGGTTGTTTACAAGCAACATTGCGTTCAGGAAGGAATGGATGACTGTAAACGGAATGTTTGTTTATATTAACCATACAGTGTAAGTTGGCCCCACAAATGTAAATTCTATCTTCTTAGCTCCAAATAATATTTTGTGTTTGTGTGTGTATTGTTTTTGTAGGCTGGATGAAAATTTCACAGTCAAGGTTGCTGATTTTGGACTTGCGAGAGATGTATACGATAAAGAGTACTACAGTGTACACAATAAAACAGGAGCAAAATTGCCAGTAAAATGGATGGCTTTAGAAAGTTTGCAAACCCAGAAGTTCACTACAAAATCAGATGTGGTAATATATCTATCGTTATATGGGTCTTGCTGATTCTCCATATTTCAACAGATTACTGGAAATATCAAAGGAAAAGAATTATATAGTAGATTAATGCAAGAAAAAAAACTTAAACCAAAACTAGCCTGTTTCTTAATTTGCAAAAGTAAATGGGTATTATTATTTTTGTGTCTTTATTTCAGATGATCAAATCTTAAACCTACAACTAAGAAAACTTTCCAGTCTTAAAATACTAAGCTTGAATGATTTCTATGAAAAGCTTGATTGTGCTGACCCGATTTTGAAACTGTGTCCCCTTAATATATGGGTTTATAACCGCTCTCCATTTGAGAGCCATATCATGCTTCCTACAAGAGATTCAGAATCACTAGAATTGTGTGTCTGGAACTTTTTTTTCTTGGGAATGAATAGGTGGGATATATCTTTCAGAGCTAAAAAATTGAAATGGAAGTGTTAAATATCTGCAGGGTTATTTTGCTCTTAAGCTTTCCCGGCATTCCAAAATGGTCATTTAACTCTGATGATCACAAAACAGATGTTGGTGGACCCTACTTTCTGTTTCTCTAGTTCATTTTCAACAATTCTATTTTCCTTAAGACTTAAAACCCATTCTAAGTCATCTGTATGTTTGATAGATAAATGCCTATGTGTGTGCAGCTTACTGGGTTTTTTTCTTCATCAATTCCATACAACATTTCTTCAACAGGCTGTGTTTTATTCTTAGAAACCCCCTTTTCCCTTGAAATTTTATTTTGTTCTGGAGATTAATTTCTTATTTGCCCCTTATTGGCTTGAGGCCATTAACGCAAAAATTACAAAAGATTACTTCTGTTTAGCATGGAAGAAATCCCAGATTCAATTACTATCTTTCTCCATAAAAAAAAGTTAGGTAAAGAAAATCTGTCAAAATAGAGAATATTGGACTAGATGACTATAGCAGTTTTGTTGATGTAAACCGGAAGTGTATAACTTCCATCAGTTTGAGTTATTCATCTGGTTATGCACAGCATGTCAAAGATAGATGGGACCAAGAAAAATTCAGGGAAAGCATTTTAAAGGGGTATAATGACCACCTTACAACCCTCCAAGACTTAAGATTTGCCCCTTAATTCTGTTCTCACAAATTCCCAAAAATGCAACAAGAGAACAAAATATTTGGCCTTGTCTTGCTGATAATGTAGTATTTAGTTATGAATGCTTGTGGCTTTCTTTCACAGCCTTATGATTTGATTTTTATGTTTTGTTTGTTAGTGGTCCTTTGGTGTTTTACTTTGGGAGCTGATGACAAGAGGAGCACCTCCTTATCCCGATATAAGCTCTTTTGATATTACCGTTTACTTACTACAAGGAAGGAGGCTCTTGCAGCCTGAATACTGTCCTGATCCACTGTAAGAAAAGTCTAAAATACCTTCTAGAAATCTTGTAAAATCATGTTATTAAATGTAATAGATTAAAAATCATTCTTATGCTTTTATTGCAGATATGAAGTCATGCTCAAGTGTTGGCATCCAAAACCTGAACTACGGCCAGGATTTTCTGAGTTAGTTTCAGATATATCCATGATCTTCTCTACTTTTATTGGGGAACATTATGTTCATGTGAATGCCACCTATGTCAATGTGAAATGTGTGGCACCATATCCATCTCTGCTGTCATCACAAGATAATATAGATAGAAATGCAGATACATGATGAAGTTCATTAAACTGTGCTAAAGGGGACAGGGCATAAATAATGGCCAACTACTTTTTAAATGTTTTTCTGTGTGTGAAACCACTGCATATGTGTATATGTTGTTAAAATTGCACTATTTTGAGGCAACTCAGGTTGCTGAAATCAACAAGGTAAATGTATTGTTCGGATATAATTTTCAAGTGTTGTGGGCAATTGCGGTAACTACCACTGCAGTGGAAATTCTTCATTTACTGCCAAATATCACTCACTGAACAATATAGCTACTGTTATACTCTGCAGAACTGATGATTCAGAAATTTCTCAGCTACTTATAATACAAGACACTGAAAGAGTGAGTTGATATTATTAGTCAAGTGCTTTTCACTGAATAAGCACCAAACTAAATAAATATGCAAATATGCACTTCATTAAGTAGCCCAGATTCAATGGACATTAATTAGATAGTCCAGCTATCACTACACTGATTTTTAAAATAATTTTTGAATACTGATTGCAATACAACAGATAATTAGTATATCATATTGCGGATGCACCAGAAACATACAGAGGATAATGAATATTTAAAGAAAATGTTTCTGTACTATGACAAAAATGAAATACTTCAGAAATTCCTTTACCCAGTAGGCTGAAGAGTATGTTAAGTATGTGGACAAAATTCCACAGGAGGATACAGAACTGTGCAGGGAAGCAGTAAACGTTTAGTAAATGTGTCTCTGTGTGAGAAAACTACAGCAGAAAAAAAGGTGAAGAGCTTGAATCAGGATGCTGGCCTATTCAGTCAAATGGAGTACATCTTTATATTACCTTACTGCTGCTAAATTCAGCTCATCACATTTAAACATTTTTTTGTTAAAAAATGAAATAAAAATCCTGTAAATACAGATCACAACTGCTTAATGTTATCAACTGATTCTTAAGATTTTGACATGACATAGGCCTTTCTGATGACCAAAATATTTTTTAATGTAATTTTTTTTTAAAAAGGTTAATTTTTGACTGACCATCATATTGGTTCCTGTTCCTGTGGAATCCTGTGCATTCTACTGTATAGGCTATTTGATATAGAATCAACAGATACGTGAGGAATGTTGGTGTGTGTATGTGTGTAAACCTTTCAAATCATTCTATTTTTATACTGATTTTTAATTAATTTTATAGATGGGTATATAGATAAAAGCTTGGCTAGCGTATAAAATATTGCACTGTGAACTCTTCAGAAATATTTTATCACAGCTTTTAATATTTGTAAAGTTGTTTAAAAACTCTAATCCTGTAAAGACTGGAAAGTCAAGAACTGTTGCAAACCACCTATAACCCAACTGTTTAATCTCCTTTTCTGGAATCAGACATATTTTAATATCTTTGAGGAGACAATACTTATAAAGAAGCCAATTACACGGGAGATTTATTGTTCCAGAGAAAGGATACCACACTAAAAGTTTTATGATGTGAATGGAGTGGTAAGCAAACTACTTGCTGATAATACTGGATTATATTGAACTGCCACATCCATTTCAGTAGCAAATACTTCATGTCTGCTGACAAAGCAATATTACTTGTAAAAGGCGTTAGCACAAAAACATAATTCTCCTTCAGGCAAAGAGAAAAAAATGTTTGAAGGTTAAGGCAAATTATTATACCATAGTTTAATGTTGATTATACAAACCTACAAACACAAGGAATACAGGGTGCAGGGTTGAAATATTGTAATATTTATGTGGTAAAATTAATACCATGTCTGGGACCCATGTAAATAATGTCCAATTGTTGTAGGGATTTGATGTTTTACATTCATATACTTGCCAATAGGATAAATGGTACTTACCTTTTTAATTGTGATACCTAGTAAAAAATAAAACATTTGTATATTGGCTATTTGTGAAGTTATGTCTGTATTTATAATATGTACATATATGTAAATGTAGTTGATTATGTCAAGACTTGAATTTACAATCATTCTTGAAAATGTAAAAAGTATAGGCAAGATATGATTTTGGATGATTTTCACCTTTTAACTGGGCAGAAGCAGTTGTGTTGTGATTGAAACAAAAAGTAACAAAGGTGGCCAGCTCTAGGACACATCCATCATGTGGCTATCGACATATTGTCTGAGCTAAGATTACAGAGTTCCCTGCTATGCTATTAAGGTTGCAACCACATGATTGATGAGGATTACGTGCCATCAAGTCCTTGTCAACTCCTAGTGCATACATATTTTTCTCCATGATGATCTGTCATAACCTAGTACAGTATATAAGAAATATCGTCACCGTGATGTTGACAGTGAAACTACACAATATATACTTGACAGGTAGACCTGTGAAGCATTACTATAATTCTAAACACACTTTCAAGAAAAGATTTAATAAAACTAGACAAAATGCTGTTAAGCATAGCTAACTTATATAGGTATGGTGTTCAATCTGGGTGAGTTCATGTATTATGGCATAGCACATAATGTGGGAGTTCAGGCAATTCTAAGTTATTATGTGCTTTTTATGCTTATTACTGAAGAATTCAAACATTCAGAAGACTTGATTACATACAATGAAGCCTAAATAGAAATGATTCAACATTAGGAATTTCCACGCTAACTAAATTATTAATGCCAAAGAAAATAGGAAATTTAACTACTGTTAATTACTATGTAACTTAGTAATCTGGCTAAGCCTCAGATGAAGACATGCACTGCATAGATAAAAACCTGAATCTTAACATCAATGGACCCTATATGTACAAAGAATATACATATATACTTATCAGCAGGGTAATCAACCCAACATGTATTAACAATTATATTTATCAACATATTATTTCTGTATGGAATGCTAGTGGGTGGGACGTCCTGAAGGCACAGGGATCCAATTAAATGGAGCCCAAACTTGTACTGATTTGTTTTCATACTGTTGGAAATAATCAGCAACATTACAGTTCTTGCCAGTGCTTTTTTTTGTTAAAAAAAAAAAAGGTGCCGGTACTCACACATGTCATACAACCCGCCTTGCTTACCCTACAAGGTTCCATCCAAAAAAGGTGCCGGAACTCCGTTCTGGGCATTCTATGACAAAAAAAAGCCCTGGTTCTTGCCCAAAATGTGATTGGTTGCATCCTGGTTGTCAGTTTGGCTTATCTTGCTGTTGAGCCCTTCAGATCAAGATCATCTTGCTCAATGGTGTACCATAGTTTGAAGTAATCTAGCTCATGCCAGGAAACCATACATGATGGTTTGCTCTTTTGTAATGAAAGATAAGAATCATTAAAATGGAAGAAACAGTTTGGATTTTGAAAGTGATGAGCAATCTGAAAAATGCAGGGATTTTTTTCAAGCTAGCCCACAACCATTTACCGATCAAGAAAGATGCATTCTTGCCTCTGTTCCCCCACAAATCCTACTATGCTGCCTCATTTTGATAGGTGATGGGTGTTCCTGAGAGAAATGAGTGAAAAATGCAGGGAGTGTATAACGAGTATAACATTCTAGCATAAGACAAAGTCATCCCAGCTGCCCAACTAAAGGAAGCAGGCATGTATATTGGGTAAATGCTTTAGTGAGAAACAGCTTTAGTGACAATAGCAAAGGCATAATTTCAGAGATTGTAATGGTAATCTTTTTTTTAACTAAAAACCACATGGATAAACACTATGAAGTGATCACAACCCAGTGCTAGATGATGGACCCCTCAGGTCAGAGCTGAAGATCTTTCAAATTCTGCTACTTCCTCTAGTCTCCCTGCACTCATGCATGGCTGCAGTGGGCCTCCCAGAGCCTCTCCTGCCCAGCCACAGCATCCTACCACACTCCTTACCTGGGATTCCTGCTGCTTCCCACTTAAAAAACTCATGCATCTTGTGATACGACGGCAACCGGGACTACTGGGATTGTTGCTAAGTGATGAGATGAGGTGACATCACACTTTACCACAGCACCGCTTAGTGATGGCAATCCCAATCCCAATTTCTGTTCTAACCCAAGGACTGCTTGTAATATTAAAACCCTTTGTAGCCAATCCTTTAATACAGGGGTGTCAAAGTGCTGGCCCACGGGCCGGACGCATCACGACAAAACTGCCCACCCCATTGCCGGCAATGGAGAAAAAGCTCTGATACGTCGCACAACATCACATGTCTGCTTTAATATGACAATTATTCAAGACTATGTTCAAATTACTGATGAAGGAAAGAGGAAGTTGATGAATTTTATCATTAAGTTAAATTTGAAACTGACAGAAAATGGAAACAAGATGTGCTGCTTGTGATTGGAAGCTAGAATGGCAAAGATGGAAAAATTAAGGACGAAAATATAGTTCCATGGGCTAGGAAACTGAAATGAAGCAGGAGAACAATTTATCAATTTCAGCTTATCCAATGATTTCTACATTGCTAACATAGTGTTAAAACAAAACAAAACAATGTCTTTGTATATGGGCATTACTAAACAGAGAACAGAGAAATCAGATTAACTAAATTATTAGTAGAAAAAAGCTCAATTATAACATAATTTATAAATATAAAAATGTGACCAGGCTGACTAAGGAACAAACCACAAATAGTCCATATGAAAGTTCCAAGTTAAGCTAAAATAGCTGAAGAAAGCCAACTAATTTTTAGGATGTGACCTTGAGCATACACCCTCCATTTTTAAGGAGAACATCAGGGATTGCTTTGAAGTACTGAATCTCATTGACAAACAAAGAAAATGTGGAATGAACTTTAAAAAATAGTTAAGAAGACTGCCTAGAACAGAAAGCAAACTGAATGACAGACAGGCCATGGAAATTGCAAAAAGCGAAGTCAAAGACAAGAAACAAACATCTTGGAAAGAAGTTAACAAACAATTTCAGCAATCTGTTAAAAAAAAAAAAGACAAAAATAATATTGCCACATATGAAAAGTCATTGAAGATGAAGCCAGAAAAATAAATGTTTGGGATCATCTAACATAGATTAAAGCCCTTCATGGAAGCCAATGTCAGATGTTCAAGTTAGCTTTAAAAAATGTCAGGGAAGATAAAACACTATTTCTGATGCACACAGGATTAACTGAGAAAATCACAGAATACTCAGAAAAGTCAGCAAATGATTCTTTGATTATAGAAAGGCCTTTAATTATGTCAATCATGTCAAGCTGAAGAAGGTTTTAAAAAACAGAAATCACAGAACATATCATTGTTTCATGCAAAATCTATATATAGCTCAGAGAGCCAGAACATGAATAGAACATAATAAAACAGATTGGCTCTAGGTCAGCAAAGGAATGAGACAAGGTTGAATATTATCTTCTTATTTATTCAGTCTATATGGAATATATATGGAGGAAAGCTTATCTGGAAAAATGAGTGTAGTTATAACACTTGAGGAAAACATTTCAATAACTTACACTATGTTGATATTATTTTGATAGCTGAAAATGCAAATGATCTGCAAGCTCTAGTAATGAAAATCAAAGAGCACAATGAAAAGTGGGACTAAATATGAAGAAAAATATAAACCAATATAAAGAAAACCAAACTATCTGTTTCAAGTAGAATAACCAGTGTTAGAATTGAGAATACAGACGTTGAAGGGGTAGGTAGCTTTTTACCTTACAGTATCAACAATCAACAGTAGAGGAACAAACAGTCAAGGAATATGCTGAGAGTAGCACTTAGCAAAATAGCCTTGAGAAAGATATTCAGCTGCAGGTAATGGTACTCCCTGTGACATTTTATGGAAGTGAAAACCGGACTTTGAATAAGCAGGAAAGAAAGAGTATAGACATTTTTGAACTTTGGGGTTGGAGAAGATTCCTGAGAATACCATGGATGACAAAGAAGCACACATAGTAGGTTCATTGAACAAATCAATTCAGTTCTCACTCAAGGTACAAATGACCAGGTTCAAATTATCATAGTTTGAACATATTATGCAAAGACCTAGCTCTCTCAAGATGTTTAAATGCTGGGAAAGGTAGAAGGAAATAAAAAATATGATAAGTAGCAAGGTGAATTGACTCAACTGTCGTGTTGGAATAGTGGAAGGATCACAATCCTTTTATGTGATTGCTAAGAGTTGAAATTGATGTGATGGCACATAAATCAAAATCACAGCTGTTAAACCAGTTAGGACTATTTCCTGATCTCCCAACCAAATACTAATAAGAGTAACTCTTTGTAGTTTCTGAAATAAGCCTAGGTGAATTTCAGTGTGCTAAATACAGTGAGGGGGGAAATTATTTGATCCCCTGCTGATTTTGTACATTTGCCCACTGACAAAGAAATGATCAGTCTATAATTATAATGGTAGGTTTATTTTAACAGTGAGAGACAGAATAACAACAACAAAAATCCAGAAAAACGCATTTCAAAAATGTTATAAATTGATTTGCATTTTAATGAGTGAAATAAATATTTGATCCCATATCAATCAGCAAGATTTATGGCTCCAAGGTGTCTTTTATACAGGTAATGAGCTGAAATTAGGAGCATTCTCTTAAAAAAAGTGCTCCTAACCTCAGCTTGTGACCTGTATAAAAGACACCTGTCCACAGAAGCAATCAATCAATCAGATTCCAAACTCTCCACCATGGCCAAGACCAAAGAGCTGTCCAAGGATGTCAGGGACAAGATTGTAGACCTACACAAGGCTGGAATGGGCTACAAGACTATTGCCAAGCAGCTGGTGCGATTATTCACAAATGGAAGAAACACAAAATAACTGTCAATCTCCCTCGGTCTGGGGCTCCATGCAAGATCTCACCTCATGGAGTTTCAATGATCATGACAACAGTGAGGAATCGGCCCAGAACTACATGGGAGGATCTTGTCAATGATCTCAATGCAGCTGGGACCATAGTCACCAAGAAAACAATTGGTAACACATTATGCCATGAAGGACTGAAATCCTGTAGTGCCCGCAAGGTCCCCCTGCTCAAGAAAGCACATGTACAGGCCCGTCTGAAGTTTGCCAATGAACATCTGAATGATTCAGAGGAGAACTGGGTGAAAGTGTTGTGGTCAGATGAGACCAAAATCGAGCTCTTTGGCATCAACTCAACTCACCGTGTTTGGAGGAGGAGGAATGCTGTCTATGATCCAAAGAACACCATCCCCACCATCAAACATGGAGGTGGAAACATTATGCTTTGGGGGTGTTTTTCTGCTAAGGGGACAGGACAACTTCACCGCATCAAAGGGACGATGGACGGGGCCATGTACCATCAAATCTTGGGTGAGAACCTCCTTCCCTCAGCCAGGGCATTGAAAATGGGTCGTGGATGGGTATTCCAGCATGGCAATGACCCAAAACACATGACCAAGGCAACAAAGGAGTGGCTCAAGAAGAAGCACATTAAAGTCCTGGAGTGGCCTAGCCAGTCTCCAGACCTTAATCCCATAGAAAATCTGTGGAGGGAGCTGAAGGTTTGAGCTGCCAAACATCAGCCTTGAAACCTTAATGACTTGGAGAGGACAAAATCCCTCCCAAGTTGTGTGTAAACCTGGTGGCCAGCTACAAGAAACATCTGATCTCTGTGATTGCCAACAAGGGTTTTGTCACCAAGTACTAAGTCATGTTTTGTGAAGGGATCAAATATTTTTTCCCCTCACTGTATATGTGAAAATCCATACTTAAGCAGACAACACCAGTTTCTTATAGTTGGAGACAATTTCCTGTTGCAATACATTTTCTGCTAAAAATAGAAGTATGCATTAATCCTATATATTCCTATAGCATTTTCAGTATACAAGGAGCTTTAAATATTACTTCCCCATAATCTACCCAGGCCCACATAATCTGCTTGGATCAGATATTTTAAAATGTGTATTTCATAGTGAAAACTAGTTTCTTGATTATTCAAGAAACTTCTACACATGCCTACTCTGCTAATACAGTACAGATAGTAGTAGGTAGGACTGCACATTTATACAAAAAGGAAGAAACATCTGATATTTCTTTATCTCTAGAAACTTGATAAGTTTATATTGCAGATAACAACCTTCTGGAAAAGAATTCCAGAGGCTTCTGGCTTTATGAGGTCACTTGTTCTACCTTTGCTATCATGGAATGTGAAAGATTTATATTATTTATTTAGGGGAATGGTTAGCATTGCTGTTACCTCTCTTGGATTAAAAATATGAATCAGAAAGAAAATGAAATTTTCAGGCCACTTCTCACTGAATAGTTTGAAGTAATATGAAGATTACTGTTATATCACTAGGTCTTTTTTTTCACAATATTGAAGTTAATGGAAAAGGAATTGGTTTTGATTTTCCCCACAAAGAAAATTAAATTTCAGATGAATTATCATGGCTGAAGTGCCCTCTTCTTGCACTTACTTTAATTACAAAGTGGATAATGTGCACATCAGAGTGCCCTCTAGCTTCCCAATCTCCAACCTTCAATTAAATCCCAACAGGATCCATAATGACAATTTCACATGGAATTTTTTTTAGATCATGAACCAAAAGAAACCAAGGAAGTGCAGAGTTTATTATAGTTTAAAAATATAATTATTTATTGTACAGAATCATGGTCTATAAAAGGAACTGGGAGTTCTAGGATGGCATGTTTGGGGAAAAGAGAGCCAGTTTAGTGTAATGTTTAAAGGTACTATTGGTAGACTAGAAGGTGAAGGATCCTAATTCTGATTCTGCCTTAAGCATAGAAATTGGCTAGTGAGTCTAGATAAGCTCCTTTCTCTCAGCTGTAAGAAGAAGGCAATAGCACACAACTATTGAAAGTTCTTGGACCCGTCCACCAGGAAACAAGATTATCTGCAAGGCACAGAGAGACAGAGAGATAGAGGCAGAGACAGAGAATCTTGTTCTAGAATACCTATTAGGAGCAAGGATGTATAAAGACAGAATAAATTTTACTAACTACATGTTGCAAGTTCCTTATGTTAACAAAATGAGTGACAGTACTTCTTTGAGAATAATAAATCTTTTCACAAGCAGCAGGCATGGCATATGGACTGAAATCTGCAGGACTGGATTATTCTGAGGACCTGGCTTAGGAATGGTCTCACTGGAAGTAGGTCAAGCTTTATTTAGGCATGACTCTGGCTAAATGGGAATCAAGCAGAAAAGTTAAATTTATTTTATTTACTGTAGATCAGGATAGAATCATGTATTAGTCTACAGTTCATCAGTAACTCTATATACCAGTCTGCCAAAAGCTTTGGAAGCTATTTCCCCAAAGTGCAATGGGAGAGTAGAGATATATTTTCCAGAAATAAGCAGGATGGAGAAAGATTGGAGTGCTATGTCACAATAGAAAGAGTATAGAGAAGAGCAACAAAGATGATTAGGGGACTGAAAGCTAAAATATATAAAGAAAAGTTGCTGGAATTGGGTATGTCTAGTTTAATGAAGAGAAGGACGAGGGGTGACATGATAGCAGTATTCCAATATCTCAGGGGCTGCCACAAAGAAGAGAGAGTCAAGCTATTCTCCAAAGCACCTGAAGGCAGGATAAGAAGGAACGGATGGAAACTAATCAAAGAGAGAAGCAACGTAGAACTAAGGAGAAATTTCCTGATAGTTAGAACAATTAATCAGTGGAACAACCTGCCTCCAGAATGCTCCAACACTGGAAGTTCGTAAGAAGAGACTGGACAATCATTTGTCTGAAATGGTATAGTTTCCTGCCTGAGCAGGGGGTTGGACTAGAAGACCTCCAAGGTCCCTTCCAATTCTTTTATTACTACTACTACTACTACTATTATTATTATTATTATTATTATTATTATTATTATTATTATTATTATTATTATTATTATTATTATTATTATTATTATTATTATTATTATTATTATTATTATTATTATTATTATTGAGATATCTAACAAGCACATGCATTTTTAGAGAACTAGAAGATTCTGGGACAATAGGAACTGATACATAGCATTTCCACTTAGAACACTTTGATAAATCTCATCTAAAGCTAATGTTAGAATGTAGCATGGAGAAGATTGTAGCCCAAGTAATAACAACTTGGTTACAGAAGACCATATAGGAAGCAGATTATCTAGATCAGGGGTGTCAAACTCAATTTCACTGAGAGCCGCATCAGCATTATGGTTGCCCTCAAAAGGGCCAGGTGGGCATGGCCAGCTCAACATGGCTGGCTCGACGTCACTCACGTCAAGGGGCCCTGTGGGGAGCCAGGCAAGTTGGGAAGGGGCAATCCGGAGGTCTCCAGCAGAGGAAGGCAAGACCAGGGCAAGTGCCAAAGCGTCATCCACCAGAGGAGCCTTACTGTCCCCCAACGGGAGTGTGCATAGCAGCAGCAGCCTCAAGGAGGAGGTAAACACGGCCAGGCACCTCCTTGGGGAAACGGTGCTGGGCTGGGCTGCAGGGTCCCAGTGCCCTGAGAGATTGAGGGCTGGGCTGGGTGCTTGCTCTCTGCTGCCCAGAGCTCTGGGCAGCCGGGGTGACCATCAACACTGACCAGGCACCCAGATCCTCCTCCGGTCAGGTCTGTGCCTGGCCTCCTCTCTGCTCAGGCCATGGCATTCCATTGGCCCTGTGCCTCAGGGCTCAGGGCGCAGTCATCCTTCTCCATGGGGTGATTTGTGCATCATTGGGCGCCTGGCCATTCCAGGCCATGGCTCTGCATCCGGTGGTCTCTCTCCAGCCCTGCCACGCAGTGGAGAGGGCAATATAGAGCGAGCCCCTGCTGACACTCAGCTGCACTCCCATCTCCCCGCCTTTCATCCTATGGGCCAGGTCCCACCCGGGCCAGATCTAAACCCATCATGGGCCGAATCTAGCCCACGGGCCTTGAGTTTGACATGTCTGATCTAGATACTTTTCAGACAGATTTTAGAATTAGGCCTGGGATAGAAACACTATTGGTCAGTCTGGTGAACTATATCAGAATCCTGAATGTGGAATGTGATGTTTTCTAACCTGTTAGGGACCATCTCAGTAGCCTTTGATACCATCAATCCCAGTATCTGACAACTTATGGGGACTGGAAGAAGTTAGAAGAAATTTGATCAAGTTAGGACTCAGGATTCCTTAGAGTTCATCACCTCCAAGTTGATTTTGCCTATTCTATACATTTATCCACGTACAGGATGCTTAAAGTATTGTCATTATGAGAATTCTGGAGATGAAATAGGCTTTGGAACACTTCAGACTCTGATGTTCATCTGACACCATCCTAGATTTTTGCAAGTTGATGAGAATTGTTTTGTTTGAAGAGCATTTATGTCAGGTACAAATAAACAACCAGTCCACATGTGGAGTTCAAGCTAACTACTTTATTATGTTCCTGTAATACAGTATAAGAATCTCCCCAGACAGGTTCTCTTGTGAACCTATAGATAAAACTCCAAGGAATCTAGGGGAGGTCAGTCCAGCCCTTTTGCAGTTGTGCAGTGACTTCAGGCTAACTCCACACTTGATCCCTCCTCCTTGCCAGGTTGAGTGCTTCCCAATAATTTAATTGAATGGTTGTACAAGTAACATTTTTATTTTATTTAGTTTATTATTTATTTATTCCTTCATTATTTTATTTTATTATTTGTGCTATTTTATATTTTATGTAAACTGCCATGATTGACCTAAGTGGAATAAAAGTGCTGCAGTAAATAAATAAGATACTTATAAAAGAAAAAAGCACATATTTGGTTTAAAAGAGAACTTAGTGTCAAAGATGAGCTTTATATTGCTGGAATAGATTATTATTCTACCTTTAAAATAGTAAATATTTCTAAATATGTGATGCCAGACACAATCATCAGTGAGAACTGAACAGTTTATTCATGAAATAAAGGAAAAATAGAGTCAGCATCAAAATAGCAAATGGTTGCTGAATAAATCAGTAATCTCAGAGTCTCTAATCATTTATTTCTCTTGGTATTCTAAAAAATTCCTTTACAGAAATCTTCTATGTGGATACTGACTGTATAGCCACAAAAATCTATAGGTGTGGGCTGAAACAAAAATAATAACTGCCAAATCTTAGGAAATGACAACTCTGTAAAGCAATGAACTTTGTTGTAATCCTATAGTCTCAACAGCAGATAGAGCATGATGTATGACAGGAATAGAAAAAATAAGACTCAGACTTCCGGTTTGCCATCGCGGCGTTGGCGGACGTGTGAGGCGAGCGTCGTCTCCACCGTCCGGTTTTATCCCGCTGGGGGACCCTGCAAAGGGTCAGAGGTCGCCCTGTAGGGGCGACCAGCAAGGAGAGGACCCCCGCTGATTGCGGAAGGGCAGCAGCCCTTCCATTTGATCCGGGGCAGCTCTTCAGACCGACGGGAAAAAAGACCGGCCATAGTAATATGGCCCGTCACTCAGCTGCTGACGACCGAAGTCAAATCTACTATCAAGCACACTGAAAGCAACGCGGAAGAAGCCGGGTGAGATTTTATCTTCTCTACACCCTAAGTACTTTCCTGTAAAAGCTCCTTGAAGTATTATCCCCCTGTGAGGAGATACATTGATATGGAAGCCTAATTGGCAAAGGAAGAAAGCTAGAATAAGATTGAAGATTGGGGATTTGATTTATTAGAGGGGAATCTACCTTGTCAATTAGAGGGTTAAAAGGAGAGGCTGAGATAAGGGGAATCTGGGTTATTAGATTTAAAATAATTGGAAATTAGTGGGAAATAAGGCTCTGATTTGTATAATATTGAAAAATTAGGATTGAAAGGGAAATAAAAATTAACTATCAGGAATATGTTTGACTTATTAACCCAGGCAATATGTATAATGGCTATGATCTACTAAAAGGGGATATTTTATTATTAACCAGAAAATTTAGTATGGTGTGTAATAGAAAATCTTTAGGACATAGAATAAGATTACATTTAAATAGGTAAAACATGTATTTTGGATATTATAGTTTTTTATGAAGTGAGATAAGGGAAACCTTGGTTACCTAGAGCCTGAAAATCATGGATTTTAAAGATTGATTGGAATATTGGTGAGAATTTAAAAATTAAGTAAAAATTAATAACAGGATATGGATTGTTATACCCAGATTAATTAAAATATGTATAAGCTAAAAATGTATTGATAAATGTAACAATGATGTTTTTATTGAGTTGATTTAATCAGAAATGTACTAACTTGATTAAGGGAAAAAGAGAAGAAATATTTGATGATGTAACCTGAGATCGGTACTAAACTTTATGTTATTGAATTATTGTTTAACTCTGCCACCACGTTGCTTTTCAAATACTTAAATGTAAAAAGTGGAAAACCAATAAAATATTATAAAAAAAGAAAGAAAGAAAAAATAAGACTCTAGTTACAAAGAATGGGAAAAGTTCAAAAATATTAGAACATAAAATAGATAAACATGTTCAGATCCAGACAACCTTTAAAATAATTAACATCTTTCATATAATTAATCCATGGTAGATGTGATTTCATCAAGGTCCTAATTATTTGTGACCTTATATGATAAGAGATTATAGTGGGTGGGGGCCACGAGAATCTGTTATTTAACTAAGCAAGCTTTTGCATGGGAAAACTCAGAGCTGGTTTTGCTTCTTCAGTTCCAAAATGGTGTATCCAATAAAGTTTTACCTTATGGGACTCAATTGCCTTGAGGAATTCTTTTGTTGGGTCCGCTAGTCAGATTGTTGACATTAAACCAGCTCTCTTTACATTATGAATGCAGCTATTCGGATACCTCTGAGAGAGCAGTAGCGTAGTGATGTCAGGAACTGAGAAGGTTGATGCCATAGTGAAGCCTGGAGCAGTTCCTCCCCGGGAAGCACTGGCAACAGCTCAAGCAGACTCTGGAACGCAGCCGATGGTGCAAGGAAGGTGGTCCAGGCTGAGAGCTGAGAAATTGGAGCAGCCGCTGGTGCAAGGAATCATGGCAGGTTCCCTCTACACTGGCCTGAAAGCCCAATGGAAGGCTGCTGAGATAGAATTTCCTCTAATCCCGCCAAGAGTTGTAGTAACCTGGGGAAGCAAGGCTGCTGAATGGGAAAAGCCAGCAGAATGGAAACCCCTAACCATGGTCCACAGCCCTTTGGTGGAGGAGAAGTTTGGTGGGATGGAGATGTGGAGAACGGCACCCATGAAGTCACCACCCGGGGAATAGATCTTGGAACAGGCCTGGCATCGGCCACCTCATCCTCTTCTCCGTCCCAATCAATGGTGCTGGGGCCTGTATGGCAGGGAGAGGCAGGGCCCCAGGGGGCTGCTGGGCCCTCTGGTGGCTGCTGGGCAAACCTCATCAGTTCCAGTAGCAGGAGCTCCAGCTCAGGCTGCCCCGCAGGTTGTGGGGGTGATGCCAGGTTACGTTGGTCCATGACAACTGTGAGGCTCCATATTTGAAAGCCATGTTTGACGGTTGGCCGGAGAAGCTTACCTACTTCCTAAACCAGATATGGAACTACCTGGAGCGCTACAGAGCAGCATACCCTGATGAAGGTGCCTGTGTGAATGCCATCACCTCGAACCAGGAAGGTGAAGCCACTGAGTGGGTGGTGGTACTCCACAACGAGGGAGCTCTGGAATGGGGAAATGTCAATGCCTTCCTGGAGGGGTTCCAAGCCAGATTTGGAGACTCAGCAAAGGCCTGCTGAGCGGAGTCTGGAATTTGTTCCATAAGGTATCTAATCTATCAGTGACTGGATACATTCAGAAGTTCCACAGCCTGGCTGGGAGACTAAGAGGGTGGCCGGAATGCTTGCTGGTCTATCACATCTGAGATGGGCTAAACAGAGAACTGTATCAGAACTGCCTACCCCGGGGAATCCCAGATGACCTCCAAGCGTGGTATCAGCTGGCCACCACAGTGGAACTAGACTTGTTGGAGTATCGGCAGCATGCAGCACAGGAGAACCACCCTTGCTGAAGCCAAGAGAAAGGCCTACTAACATGCAGAGGAGGAGGGCCCTCCTTCAGCCACTAGAGAGGGTACATGCTGCCACACAGGAACTTGCTTCTAATGTGGGAAGGAGGGCCATTGGGCTGCTAGCTGCCTAGCCCCCCAGCCTGTGTCAGTGTCGAAAACCTGAGCCAACAAAAAACAAAGAAAACAGCGAAGAAGATGAAGGAGAAGGTGAGGGCAGCACAACAGGTTGTGGAGGTCTCCCCCAGTTCAGCAAAGGGGAGGGAACTCTGACCCCTGGCAAGCCTGGTCCGATTTTCTACAAGAAAAGAGAGACAGCGAGGGGGAAGATAACCATATGGTAAGTGGAGCCATCAACCATTGACTGACCAAGTAGAGGTTTTAGTGTTCCAATCAGGAGCAAGGGGGGGGGGGGTCTTTACTGCCCTGTTAGACTCAGACTGCACTTACTGCATAGTCAGCTGAGCCGAGCAAGAATACCGAGATTGGCAAAAGTATTTAGTGAGCAGGAATTGGATACGCTCCTCCCTCACTGCCCCACGGATTCTGCAATTGAATTGCTGCCTGGGCCAAAGCTCCCCAAATCAAAGATGTACTCCCTGACCCCAAGAGAGATAGAAGAACTCTGCAACTTTGTGGATAAGAATTTGGCTAGGGGTTTCATCCAGCCAGAAAGTCCAGGGTGGCAGCACCAGTACTCTTAAAGGAAAAAAAAGACAGTTCTCTGAGATTGTGCATTGATTTCTGAGGGATTAAAGGGGTTTGTGCGGAAAACATGTACCCCTTTCCCCCTCATGAAAGACATGCTGGAATACCTGTCCAAAGGGAAGGTGTTCACTAAGCTGGATTTCTGAGAGAAGCATGCTACCAAGTGAGGATCAGGGAGGGGGATGAATAGAAGACAGGTTTTAATTGCCCCTTAGGATGCTACCAATTCCGGGTGATGCCCTTTGGATTACAGGGAGCACCTACTATGTTCATGCAACTGATTAACAAAGTGCTGCATGAGCACCTGCACAAGGGGGTGCTGGTGTACCTGGATGACATTCTTATCTACTGAGATGATGGAAGATCACATGAAGCTAGCAAGAGAAGTGCTGAGGAAAATATTGAAAGCTAAGCTTTATGCCAAACTATCCAAGTGTGACTTCCATAAGACTAGTCTGGATTAGGGTATTGTGTCTAGCGAGGGAATGGAAATGGATCTTGGCAAGGTGAAAGCAATATTACAGGGCTTTTCAACCTGTGGTACACGTACCACTTGTGGTACATTAATGAGTGGCAGGTGGTACGCAGCCCTGCCTAGCCAAGTATAGTGGGGAAGGGAAAGAGCCAGCACAGGCAAAGACTTACAGTGAGAGAGTCCTCTGGAGCTGCAGATTTTACTTATGAATGGAGCCATTTGGGAGGCTGCCTTAGCCGGCAGCCAGTACTTACATTTTTTTTTCTTCCTTAAGTGCCAGCTGGGCTCCTTACTTTCCTTTCTAGCCAGTAGCTAATTCTTAAAGGGGAAGTGCCTTTTTAAGCTAGTTCACTCAGCAGCTTGTCTTTTCTGTCTCTGGAGGCCTTTCCTTGTTTGATCAATATATGGAAGAGGGAAAATATGGGGGGGGGTTCAAATTCTTCCTTCAGAAGGAGATGGGAATGAGAAAAAGGGAGGCAGGGAAGGGAGGGAGGGAAGGAAGTTGGCCACCAGCAGCTCTGCCATTGACTTTGCTTGTCAAAAGGTTGCAGAAGGGGTTCACATGACCCTGGGACACTGTGACCATCATAAATATGAATCAGTTGGCAAGCATCCAAATATAAATCACATGACCCTGTTGCTGCAATGGTCATAAGTGTGAAAAATGGTCATAAGTCATTTCAGTGCAATTGCAACTTTGAACAGGTTTTTTTTTTGTCACCAAGTTTTTGACACCTTGCTAGGTGGTACTCGAATATTGCCATATCCTAAAAGTGGTACAATCAGTAAAAAGGTTGAAAAGCCCTGCAATATTAGAGTGGGAAGCCCTACTGACAATTCATCCCTTCATTCGCACAAATAGTCCTACCCATCACCAAATTACTAAAATGGGAGGGGGAGGGGTGAAACCCAAATCGAGCCAGCCACTCAATTGGACTATGGAATGTTAAGCGGCTTTCAAAAAGCTTAAATGGCTCTTTGCGGCAGAACCGACTTCAGGCACCCAAACTCAGTGGAGCCCTTCGTAATGCAGGCCGATGCTAGTGATATAGCAGTGAGGGCCATCCTACTTCAGAAGAATGAATGAGGGGAGCTCCAAGTCTGTGCCTACACCTCCTGGAAGCTGACCGACACAGAAAGGCATTGGGTGATGTGGGAAAAGGAGGCTTATGCGGTCTGATGGGCATTGCTGACCTGGAGACAGTTTTAGAGGACAGTAAGTTCCCCTTTGAAGTGTGGACAGACCACAAGAATTTAGAGGCCCTGAAGACCCTAAGGAAACTATCCTCTAAGCAGGTCTGATGGGCTCAGTACTTCAATCAGTTCAACTTTACCCTTTGGTACTTGCCGGAGGGAGGGGGAAACTTCCTCACAGATGCACTCTCCTGTCTGCCCCAGTACAAAAGTATCCAGGAAGAAATAGTTAACTCGATCATCCCCTCCGGCAACTGGCAGCACAAGGCTCCATGAGGCTAAGGTTGTCGACCCTTCCTCAACCGGCCAATAATACTTTAACCCAGAAATTTAACCCAGAAGGAAGCCCTGGGGGAGGATGAGTAGTTCCAAAATCACAAGGGAGTTGATAGTAAGGGAGGACTAGCATGGAAAGGGAACAAGTTATATGTTCCGGACAACCTAAGAACCCAGATCCTGCAATGGAGCCACGATGTGAAACCTGCAGGCCATTTCCAGTTTGTAAAAACCCTCCATCTGGCCAAAAGGCTGTTCTGGTGGCCTAAGATGAACAAGGACATAGAGAGCTATGTTACAGGATGCCCAGTGTATCCATGATCCATGCATCCATGAAATGATTGCCAAGAAAGCCTCCTGGACTGTTACAGCCGGTGGCCAATGGGAAGAAATTGCCATGGACTTTATTGTGGAGTTACCTGAAAGTTCTGGGAATACAGTGATTAGACCTGTTTTCGAAGCAAGCGCACTTTGTGGCGTGCCCGAAGATTCCATCAGCCTGAGGTTTGGCCAAATTTTTATGCAGCATGTGTATCAGCTGCATGGAGTCCCAAGGCACATCATCTCTGACCAGGGGGGAAGTTCACCGCAAAATTTTGGCGGGAATTCATAAAGCTAATAGGCTCCTCCCAGGGGCTTAGCTCCGGTTTTCATCCAAGTACAAATGGGACGGCTGAAAGGACCAACTCATTAATAGAGCAATACTTACATTGCTATGTAAACTATCAGCAAATCAATTGGGCGGAGCTCCTGCCTTTTGCACATAGTACATAGTAGCACTGAGTTCACCCCATTTAAAATAGCTACAGGAGTAGAGTTTGTACCAATGCCAGAGCTCCCTCCTCAGCGTTGCTAGCTGAATGGATGGAAACCCTAAAAGCCATCTGGAGGAATGTACAGAAAGCACTGAGTAAGGCGAAGGAGTCTTACAAAAAGCAGGCTGATCAGAGGAGAGTTCCCCGGAAGAGATTTAGTATTGGGGATAAAGTGTACCTATCTACGAAATATCTGAAGCTAAGGCAACCCTATAAGAAACTAAGCCCTAAATATATAGGACCCCTCCAAATCGTTCGGATTATAAACCCAATTATAGTTGAATTACGGTTGACAAAAGTCTTAAAATGGGTCCATCCAGTGCTGCCTTTATAGCCTGTTAAAACCATTTCAAGCCTCTAGCCTAAGAGCAATTGAAAGGAAGCCTCCTCCTCCAATTATGGTGGAGGGTGAGAAGCATTGTGAGATCAAGAAAATGCTGGCTCAATATTTTTTAAGGGAAGACTACAGCTAGTATAGTGGAAAGGCTATCCCTCAACTGATGCTGAATGGGTAGCCGCCCATAATGTTAGTGCAGAAAGATTAACAAGAAGATTCCATGCCAAATATCCTCAATGTCCTAAAGAATAATTGAATGTTAATTTGAATTAGTGACGATAAATTGTGTTTAATATTTTCCCCCAGATCTACCCTTCTTTCAGGGGATCAACATGACAAGATTGAATTGCTGATGCCTGCTAGCTTCTATCGCAAATCAACTTGCCATAGAAAAGGGGGGAGGGGTAGAAAGCGAACGGAGGGAATGGAATGTCAAGAAGCTGTTCATGGACCACGAGAGCCTGCACCATGCCAAGGTCACTACCGCAGGTGCTCGATGGAGAAGTGAATTGTTCCCATAACAAAAAGAAATATTACGATTGGACAATGTGAACACTGGGTGGGAGAGGACCACAAGAATCTGTTGTTTAACTAAGCAAGCTTTTCCGCAGGAAAACTCAGAGCTGGTTTTGCTTCTTCAGTTCCTAGATGGTGTATCCACAATTCTAAATCACATTTCCTGGTATTGGTGGTGAAATAGAACATTTAAATAGCAGGTTTTACCAATGAAAATCAAAAACATAGGAGCAAATTTTAACTGATGTTTTTCTAGAATTTATGTAGTTAAGGGCAACAAAATGCAGCTTAATGTTAAAATATATTGGGTGACTTCAGAACAATGAGAGTAGGATTTAGGACAGGAATAACAACAAGAAATATAAAACTTCATATTACATATTTTCTTTAGTAAGGATTTTCATTCAGCAAACTAAATGTATAAATACAAGTTTAGCAAAAGGATATATTTTAACATAACCAAATCATTATCATGAATAGTTAATTCTTTTATTGAAAAAAAATCTATTAATATATCTATTAATTAAAATAATTAACTTAAAACTGAGACAGGTATTTCGCAGCACAAAGTCATCTGTAACCTTAAAAAAAATCCCAATTATTCCTTTTCCCTCTTCTTCCAAGAAAGATATCATTGTTTCAAAAGAAAACACACTTCCACCCAGGAACTTCCCGGGTATTTGATCTACAATTGGATGGAAGTTAAAAATTAATTACTCTCCCAATATATTGATTACATGACTATAAACATAAAAGCTGGAGCCCAGAACAATGTACGCTGACTCTCTGTTGCAACAGCATGCTTGTTTTCAAAAGGAAACCAATTAAGGTTTCAAAACCAGCTTATTGTAGAATTGAAGCTGAAATAAAACCAACAGTGCCATCAAGAGGATATGTACTTACTCCTTATATAAAAGGCATCAACTATAGATCAACTCCACATTCCATTCAATTTTTCCACACAGTTAATAATTTGTAAATATATCTAATAGCAAAAGATTTAGACAATGGACATGGCTGTTTGGAATTAGATTTTAAATCTAGTTATATTAAATAGCACTTTAAAACAATGCCAGTGAACTCTATAAACCTAGTGCAAAAATAAAAGAGGGACTCTAGATATGTATATCTGGCCCATCCCCAAACACATGCAATATTTAAGATTCTTTTTGCAGCAGCAGGTGCCAATCCTATGCTTGCTATGAACAACTAGTTTTTGTTTTTAATTGCGTATGAGTTTCCCATGAAAGTGGACAGGCAAATGAATTTTATTTTTAACTCATCAGGCATATAAAAATTCCAGCAATTATTACCAGTTTAAATCAGAAGGCAAGCAACTAAAGCTATTCCAACTGTTATGAATAAAGAAGAAAACAGAAGACAGAATAGGTCTAAAATGTAATAAATTTTGTCCTATGTTGTTAGTCTCTTTCTTTTTTCCTGTTACTGCTTTGATATGAATCCATTAGCCCTCCCCAAGGAATATTGAAAGCACTTAACAGACACAAATTTCAACAATATCCTAACAATAAAAATTGAGTAGAGATCAATTCAACTCAGAGCACATAATAATCCTTAATGACTTCTCACATGCATAAGTTTCCAAAAGAAATGCCAATAAACTTCCTCCCAGGTCTCACTCAGGATCATTAAACTTCTCCAGTTCTGCAAACTTCATGTCTGAAAGAAAGTGGGGTGCCCTTATTCTCATTTGCCTCTAAAGTATTACCCAATTTAGAATTACTCCATAAACTGCAATCTATCACCTACACCTTGGTGAATGGAGTTACATCCTCATGCTCAGATATACCAAGTAAAGTTAGGGAGACCACTGTATTAATCAATTAACTTGTTCTCTCCAATCTTGCCTTAGATCTCTCCTGGCAACACACAATTATTACACACTTATAAATCACCTTGGTTTGTAGCTTCCCAGAATAATTAAAACACTTTCCCCTTTCATTCCCAATAGAGTACTTTGTATGCCTGGCAGAAACAGCTATTCCTGTTTTGGCGTTTTGAAAGGCCTGTTGAAAGACAAGTAATATTGTTGCAGAAAACCACAGGACTCAGACCACGGAATCAAAAGAAGTTGGTTTATTTGCGCAAAGGTTCAGAGCAAAAATCATAACAACCTCTGAACACCTTCTCATGGAATAACAAGTACATATATACTCTTTTAGAAGCAGCAAAATACGGAAATGTAACTTGTTAGCATTGATTGGTTACTTGAATGACAGCCCCCTTTCAGCCCCCCTGTTGCTATGCTAAAGTAGTTAAATATCTTGTCCCCCTCTCATGGATCGAGGTCACAGGTATCTTGCCAATGCATTTCCTGCAGTTCGTTTGTGGTTAGCTACCAGCGAGAGCAAGACATAGAAGCGAGACATATGTGGTTAACTGTAACAGAGCTTCAAGCTTGACACCTTTGTGCGACCGACAGATGAACTTGTGGTTTGACATTTTCCATTTCCTTTTTGCCTCTTCTAACTAATACACGCATTTAAGACTCGTCCTGTTTTATGACTTATGTCTTGTTTTATGTCCTGCCTTATTCCCCCCTTTGAGACTCCATTTTAGGTAACAATTGAGTCTCACTTTTACAGTTTCTACTTGAGCATTAGCTTTTTCCCAGCAAGCGAAGATAGCTGAGCAGAAATCGCATATATGGATAGGCATAATATATGGCATGATTAACACTTTAGACTGGCACACATCTTTCTGTTTCCTGCTGCCAGTTCATCCTAGAGGCACATAGCAATAATAAGAAAGAGTGAAAAATCCATAAAGTGATTCTTAAAAATCATCTTCCTCAGGCACGTCCTCCAATCCCCAGGGTGTAAGTCGTACATACACTCCACTGTCTGGATCCTCACTTTCCCTTCCTGGGTCTGAGGTGAACCTATTTTCCAAGGATCCTTCTATCACAACTAATTCCTTTTCAACCCTGATTTCTTTCACTGATCTCATAACTAATTGTCTGATTAAAGGCATTACACAGGGGATGAAGGCTAGTCCTGCTATTCCACATAACAACACAAACAGCATTTGTTTCCTCAATGTCCCCGGAGCCTTCTTCAAGTGTGAGAAGAGTTAATTGGCCATTCTCACAACATTTGGGACTATCGTTCAGGGTCTTTTTACTCAACATGCCACTTGCAAACATTAGCCAAAGCCATAGAAGACTCATGTTTGACAATCAATGTCAACTTTCTTTTCTTTTCTATCTTACAAGCCCAATATCCCACTCAATTTCACACTCACAGTCACACCAAAGGGAGCAATTGCAATTATGAAATTACCACATCAGGAAGATGGATGGGATTAGGTGTGATTTGGGAAAGGACAGGGTCAGTCTTGGGTGAGCCACACAGCCGAATCTTATTTGCTAAATATAATGCCCACACTCCCAAGACTCCTACTATACAACAGAGAACCCACTCCCAAGGTGCTTCAAACATAAGTGTCCCCAAGAGATACACACTGTCCTTGGTCACAGTCAGTGCTTTTTAGGCGCAACACCTGTTTCTTTGGGATTGGGATGTTTCCAGAAGAAAAGGTGTCCAATACAGCAGGTCACAATCAGGGTAATCAGAATCACTGCACCTACGGCTATGTATTGTTGGGCTACCATTCCTTGAAATAGATCTAACCTACACCACACACTCCTAACACATTAACAGCTCTTTTCCTCGTTCTTGTCTTCAGCCGTACGTAGAGGGTCAGCTTCCGGAGTGACACCAGTAAGGCCTCTTCTGCCCCGTATGTTGCCTGCCCGTTGCCAGTAGGGCAGTTATAGGGGGTGCTTCTTCAATCATACCACTAAAGGGCGGGCCTCGTCCTGTCCTGCCTCCCAATATTCATCAGCTGCGGGCTTAACTCGAGTCCAGTGAATCCAAGACTTGGATTCTAACACCTTTACTGCAAGTGGAGAACACATGACCACAGTATACGGGCCCTTCCATTTAGGTTTCAAGTTTTCTCCTTTCCAGTGTTTTACCCATACTTTGTCTCCCACTTGAATATTATGACTGGGGGTACTCAAAAATGGTGGACTGAGGGACACACAATATTGTTGGATTTCTTGTATTTGCTTGTTTAACTCTCCCACCATTTGACTCACCCATGTATTTCCTAATTGACTTAAGTCCCCTATATGATTTTTCAAATTATTACTTATAATAGGGGGTCTTCCAAACATCATTTCAAAAGGGGATAGCCTAATCCCTTTTCGAGGGGTACACCGCACAGACCACAGTGCTAGGGGCAATGCATCCACCCACTTAAGGTGAGTTTCAAGGCACCCCTTTGTCACCTTTTCCTTTATAGTCCGGTTCATTCTCCCTGCCCTTCCCCCCTGATTGAGGATGAAAAGAACAATGGAACCTTCAGTGGGTCCCTAAGGATTTAGCCAGCATCTGATTTACTTGATGTACAAACTCAGGTCCATTATCTGATGATATGAATGAGGGTATTCCATATCTGGGAATAATCTTCTTGAGCAAGATTCTGGCCACTTCTTGTGCCTGCTTGGTCTTGGTGGGGAAATATTCAGGCCACCCTGAATAATTGCACACTAGGACTAACACTGCTTTATATAGTCCACATTTTGGCATTTCTGTAAAATCAACAACCAATGAATCCATAGGGTAATATCCCTTAGGCTGACTTCCTGGCGGAAGAATAGGTCCTTGTCTTGGATTAACCTGGGCACAAATGTTACATCTCTCAATTACATGGGCACATAGCGAGTGAAGACGATTGATATACACAATACGGTGGAGGGCTTCAGCTAATGCACTCTTTCCCATGTGAGTAGTTGAATGAGTTTCCTTTACCACTGGCCAGGCTAAATTCTCAGGTACAAAAATCCTTCCATCTGGGAGTACATACCATTCTCCCTGCCTGTGTCCTTGCAAATCTACACTTGCCTGTAGTTTCTCTGTTTTAGAATATCTAGGGCTCAGTCCTTTTGGCATTTCCAATGCTACATAAGCTGTCATGTCAGGGTAAGCTTGGCTGTCTCGGGTTGCTGATAACCTTGCTTCTCTATCAACTGCTCTATTTCCTTGGGCTACTTCATCTTGTCCCTTTTGATGTCCCTTACAGTGCATGACAGTTACCCTCTTTGGTCCCAAGACTGCTGTTATAAGTCTTTCAATCAGAAGAGGATGTTTAATTTCTTTTCCTGCAGCTGTTAAGAGTCCTCTCTCTCTATAGACTGCAGCATGTACATGTAATGTGAGGAATGCATATTTAGAATCAGTCCAAATGTTTATACTTTCATCTCTTGCTCTTTCCAGTGCTCGTATGAGAGCCCACAGTTCTGCTGCTTGAGCACTTGTGCCTTTTGGGAGTGGCCCACTTTCTATGACTTTATCAAGTGAGACTACTGCATAGCCCGCATATTGTTCTCCTGTTGAGATGAAACTTGACCCATCAGTAAACCAATTATAGTCCACTGTTTTCAGTGGCACATCAGTTAAATCAGGTCTGCATGAGAATTGACTTTCTATCACTTGTATACAGTTATGTTCAACTTTAGGACCTGGTATAGGCAATAGGGTTGCTGGGTTTAGGCCATTTGTCTGCTTTAATGTCACTTGGGTTTTGAATGAGGAGAGCTTGATACTTATAAATTCTGGAGTTAGTTATCCATAAATGTCCCTTTGTTTCCAAAACTCCACGAATTGCATGACTGGTATAGATTGTAGCTGGTTGTCCAAAAGTCAATTTATTAGCTTCCTCTATCAGGAGAGCTGTGGCTGCCAGAATTTTAAGACAATGTGGCCATCCCTTTGATACTCCATCAAGTTGTTTTGACAAGTAAGCTATGGGTTGTTGCCAACTTCCCTTTTCTTGAGTCAGGACTCCAAGAGCCATATTATTCTTTGAGTCCACATACAAATTGAAAGGTTTCTCGAGGTTAGGAAGTCCCATAACAGGAGCTTGAGATAATGCCAATTTTAAAGCCTCAAAAGCCTGTTTTTGTTCACGCGTCCAAATAAAGGGCTCTCTTTCTCCCCCCTTTGTGGACTCATACAGTGGTTTGGCTAGCAGGGCAAAATTCGGTATCCATATTCTACAATATCCTGCTGCTCCTAGAAAACCCCGTAATTCTCTCCTATTAGTTGGCTCTGCAATTCAGCACACAGCTTCCTTTCTCTCATGTCCTATTGCTCTTTGGCCTTGACTTATAGTATAACCTAAGTATTTAACCTGGGGTTTCACTAATTGGGCTTTCTTCCTTGAGGCACGGTATCCTTTGCCCATCAACAGATGAAGTACTTGGTTGGTGTTGTCCCAACAAGTTTCCTTTGTCTGTCCAGTTATTAAAACATCATCAACATATTGGAATAGTACATCTCCTTCCTCGCCTGGTTGGAAGTCTTCTAAGTCTGAGGCCAAGGCGTTGCCAAAAAGAGTAGGTGAATTTTTAAATCCCTGAGGAAGTCTGGTCCAAGCATATTGTTTTCTCTGGCCTGTTACTGGGTCTTCCCACTCAAAAGCAAACAGCTTCTGACTGTCCTTATGTATTGGGATCATAAAGAAAGCGTCTTTCAAATCTACCACAGAGAACCAGGCAGCTGATGCTGGAATCAAGCTCAGGAGGGTATATGGGTTAGGCACTACAGCATGTACAGTAACTGTAGCATTATTGACAATACGCAAATCTTGGACTGGCCGAAATGAGCCATCAGGCTTTGGAATGGGTAAGATTGGGGTGTTCCAAGGAGATTGAATAGTTGTTAAAATTCCTGCCTTTAAGTATTTGGTAATATGGTCTTGAATTGCTTGTGTAATGGGGCGAGGATAATTTCTCTGCCGGAGACGAATAGCCACTGCCAGAGGCTTCACTTGAATGACTAGTGGTTTATGGTGACCTGCATGTCCTGGTGGATTATCTTCTGCCCATAACTGGTGCACATCAAACTCCTGCCAAGTATCGAGGACTTGAACCTCTTGGGCCACCATTATTCGCCACATCTCATCTGGAGGATGCTTCATTACTAGTGCCATTTCATCTTTTTCAAATGACAAAGTTGCCCCCATTTTACATAACATGTCTTGACCCAATAAGGGAATGGGACACTCAGGCATATATAGGAATTGGTGTTCAATGTCCCTTCCATTTAGGGAACATCTCAGGGGCTTTAGAAAAGGGTGACAATTTACTGAGCCATCAACCCCCTGTACATTTATGACGTTAGCAGAGAAGGGAGCCAATAACTTAGTAACTACAGATCTAGATGCCCCCGTATCTACTAAAAAGGTTACATTATTGCCCCCTATGTTCATTCGGACCAAGGGTTCAGGGGGGGCCTGACTTAAACCCGGTCCCCTTCATGCCTCAGGCCATTGTTCACTTGCAGCCAAACCTATGGCCTCCACTTGTTCTTGAAATTGGCCTCTTCCCCTTCCTTGGAATCCATATGGACGAAACATTTTTCCTCTTCCTTCTCCCTGGAAATCATATATTTTGACTTCTTGAGTTAAATGTCCACGTCCCTGTTCTATTCTTCCAAGTTCAAACCTTTTAGGACATTCATGTTGCCAATGTCCCTCTTCCTTACACAAAACACACTGATTCCTTCCTAGGGTTCTGGAATTGCCTGACAATGCAGCTGCCAGCAATTCAGCCTTACGTTGCATTTTACCTTCTTTCTTCTTCTCTTCCACCTTCTCTCTATTCACATAAACTTTATGTGCAATTTCCATCAATTGACTCATAGTCATGCCCAATGCCCCTTCTTGTTTCTGAAGTTTCTTTTTAACATCAGGGGCACTTTCCTTTGAATTCCTTGCACTCCTGCCCCCTGAACTTGAATATTGCCATCATCAACATTTGCCGGTTGAATTGGGACCGGTAGTTGCATGCCTTGGGCCATAGGACGATGCAGAGGGGCGTATGGAGGAGGATTATCTTCTTCATAGGGTTCAGTCTTTAAGACAGGTTTGGCTTCAGTCTGACTCTTCGTGACCTTGAGATCTGGGATTTCTATTCATTCTGGCCACACAGACCCGCATGAGTTCCACTCTGCATTTGCGAAGCCATTCAGGATTCTGTTTTACTACTACTTGCCACTGGTCAATATATTGGTATTGATCTGGGTGACCATGATCTGGGTCAGTAACAATTTGGTGGACTTTTGAGATGAAGTCTAGATTAAAACTACCTTCAGCCTTCCATCCTACATTGAACGTTGGCCATTCATTTTCACAGAATTTCTTTAAGTCTCCTGGATTGGCCTTGGGGTCTCCATAATCTCCACTAAAACCTTTCTTAAAATTCCTCAACATCCGAGGGACACTTCCTCCACCACCCATTTTCTAAAACACTGCCACTGACCTGTGATGCCGGCCGTTCCAACGGTCACCAACAGGAACTGCAATGGCTTAACCACCCACACAACTCTTGGGCCTCTTTAGGATGCGCCGATCCCGGACCCAGGGGGGTGATCAGGCCCCCTCTTCCACTCTCAAAACGAGTGGGTCTACAATTCCACAATACTTGTCTGCAGGCGTCTTCTTTTCAACTGACGTGTGTGACTTATTTTGATTCCGTTCAGGTTCTTGGATCGGTCGGTTGTCCACCTAATACCCATGCGGTGCCGTCCGCCTCCTTCTGGAGAAATCATCCGTGCCGGCTGAAGGTTTAGCGTGACGGCCCCGCTTGGGCACCGGTCGGTCCGTGCCGTCCTCAGCGAAATATCGCTCCAAGTCCCATCTTGGGTCGCCAGAAAAATGTTGCAGAAAACAACAGGACTCAGACCACGGAATCAAAAGAAGTTGGTTTATTTGCGCAAAGGTTCAGAGCAAAAATCATAACAACCTCTGAACACCTTCTCATGGAATAACAAGTACATATATACTCTTTTAGAAGCAGCAAAATACGGAAATGTAACTTGTTAGCATTGATTGGTTACTTGAATGACAGCCCCCTTTCAGCCCCCCTGTTGCTATGCTAAAGTAGTTAAATATCTTGTCCCCCTCTCATGGATCGAGGTCACAGGTATCTTGCCAATGCATTTCCTGCAGTTCGTTTGTGGTTAGCTACCAGCGAGAGCAAGACATAGAAGCGAGACATATGTGGTTAACTGTAACAGAGCTTCAAGCTTGACACCTTTGTGCGACCGACAGATGAACTTGTGGTTTGACATTTTCCATTTCCTTTTTGCCTCTTCTAACTAATACACGCATTTAAGACTCGTCCTGTTTTATGACTTATGTCTTGTTTTATGTCCTGCCTTAATATGAATGAACAGAGAGATACTTGAGTCCACCAAGATCCCTAGTATCTCTAGCACTGTCTGGCAAAAAAAAAAAGCAACAGAAATGGCAATACCAAGGTCTTTCATTTAACAATTAGTATCCCTCAATGGGGGAAAAGCAGAAATTTACTACCAATTTCAACAGGGGTCTTAGATTGCTAGCCCATTGAAAGCAGAGTAACGGTATTGTATATCTTGGAATAAAAAGAATTAAACTCATTGATTGTAATATTAATGGTACCAATGGTTCAATTTCTGCCTAATTATGACCCTCTGTTTAAACAAGTAGGACACCCCTAAAGTAAACAGAAAAAAAGTTATTTGAGCTATATCTATAAATGGAATTGAAAGTATGATCCTTAAGTTATAGCATTCTAAACCTCTAGCCTTCCCCACTGGCTATTATAGTTTCAGCTTCTGAGTTCAGCATCATACAAAAAGCAAGATTGCAGAATCCATATCCTAAACCCCTTCAATCATGGGTACTTCTCTATCATTACTATCAATTAAGGTGCAACTTAACCATGATGTATTTTAGTTCATTTCAAAGATAATCTATTTATCAAAACATTTCTCCTGGTAGACATTCTCTTGTGAACCCAACTGGCTTTTTTGCCAAGCCCTCATTTTTTGTATCTTAATCTTTATACATGTGATTACTATCAATTAGAAATTTAATGACTGGTTTAAATCCATTGACATAGGTGCTCTTTTATTACAACCTCATCAATAGACACACACTTTAACAACTCCTATGAACTCAGTAGACTTGTTATACAAAGTATCCACAATTGGCGTTGTTGAAACAATGAAAAACAAAGCTTGAAGAGAGGGTGGACTCTCTTGTTAGCTGATAAACAGAAACTGGCTTCTAGTCGGGGTTGCTAGGCTGGTAGGGGACACCTCCCTGCATGTTAGCTTGGCAACGCGTGTTCAGGGCCGAGAGGCTTACCAGGTAGTCTGCTAAATGTTTACAAAACGAACAGATTGATATTATTTGAAACTCCCCGATTAAGAATTTAAGCATAACGTTCGATGGCTTAAACTCGTAATCCTAAAAACAGAGACCACTAAAATGAAAACCCCGGTACGGCACATGACGGCCTCAATCCCGGAAGATCGTTTGCGCATGCTCTTCCGCTCCAGCTCCCTTCGTTTGCTTGCTGCGCTGCGCGCTTGGGCCTCGCGCTCCCTCTCCACCTCCGCCTTGCCTCGAGGCCGCGCCCCGAGTCCGAACCCCGCCCTTCTTGCTTGACTGAGGGGCGGAGACGGTGGCTGGGCCTTGGCGGCTGCTGCTGTTCTTCCTTCTCCAGTTAACGATTTGCGAGTCTCCGGGGCTTCTTTTTTTCCTCGTGGGTTGACCGGACAGGAGCTAAGATGGCGGATCAGGAGGACCAGCTCTCCGATGAGGAGAAGGTAAAGAAGGCTCTCGCTGCAGAAGGTCGCGTTAGGGGAGAAGGGAGGAGGAGGAAGCGGTGGCGGTTCCTTCTCCCCCTCCCGGGGACAAGGAAGGAAGAAAGAAATTAAGCAAGCGGATGTGGAGCAGGCTCGAGCCGTCAAGTCAACTCTGCCAGCTGGGAAAGGTTATTTTCCTTCTGCCCGAGGCTTGCTTTACTCGCCGCCTTCTCCATTCCTTGTACGGTCCGATGGCTGAAAATAGGCTGCAGGCGCCGAGCTGGGGCTGAAGCAAAGCGGGCGCGGCGGATCCGGTGTCTCCACCCCACCTTCCTCGCTTCTCCCTGGATCTGCCTTTCCTCTTTGATCCGGAGGAAGTCCGGCTGATAGAAAGGGGCTCCTCCTGCTCCTGGTCAGCCCCTCTCTCTCCGTCGGCCTCTGCAGTTAGTCCCGCCGCCTCTCTTGCCGCTGGAACGGTTTAGGGCAATTTCTTGGTGGATGGCATAGCCCACTTCAGTTGATTTAATCATGGCCCGTAATCTATTCTCGTGGCATGAAGTGATTTCCAAAAGGTGGCTCTGGTGGACACATTTTTTTTTGCCGCCCGTGACTTCTCTGACGTCTAGCCCTTGACTCGAATTTTGAGGGATTATTTTGCAGATCTGATTATATGTTCTAATGTTTTCCTTGGAAGGGGCTCCCACACTGCTTCTATTTTGGGTTTTCCAGGTGCAGCTTGTTAATCTGGTGCTGAGGGTAATTCTGACTGGTTAAAGGATAATTTCTTCCTGATCACTTCTTCCTAGGAGTCTTAAAGTTTGCATGCCTTTTCTCTTTACACAGAGCCATGCTAGAAATTGCTCACTTAGTGTTTCGATTCACAAAGCAAAGAATGTGGCCTACCTGCATTTGCTTTTGTTCTGTCAATCTATCTGTTATTATTTATAGTGATGGCTTATATGTAGCATGATGTGAAAACCCAGTTAATAATGAATTATGGTTTGTTGCTAAGAATGTTTTTGAACCATCTTCCTGGCTCGTGTTCTTGTGACACCTGTATGTTTATAACATGCAGCTGACACATTCCCACATTACTTTTGTAATGTGTGAGTTGTTTTACAGCTAGATTTTAAGATGTATGAGGTTCTTTTCCCTGGTTTTATTCATTCAGTAGATAGTGAATAAGTATAAATCAAATCATTTATGTATTTTTTTATATTTGTCCTTCAATTTGATATACTGGTATGAAAAGGAAGTCATTCCCCTTTAATTAACCAAACTAAGCTGAAGAACATCTTGCAAATTTTTGATTTGATCCTCCTATTATGCTAAGTGTCACTTCTTTAACCATGGTTTATAGAATCCACAATGGCCAAACTTAAATCATGTAGTTTAGATTCATGCAAGTTGGTAAGCCATACTATAGGAAAGTTACTTGATGTGTTAATTGTTCAGTAAAACCTAATTGCATTAATCCAAACTACATGTTTTAAGTTTGGCAATTGTAGATTTAATAAACCGCAGTTAAGGAAATGACCACTGGCCAGGATCAGATCAAAATTTTGCAAGATGGTCTTTAGCTTGATTTGGTTAATTGAAAGGAAATAACTTCCTTTTCATGCCACTATTATCCAATTGAAGAAGAAATATTAAAAAATTCATGAATAATTGAATTGATTTATATTTATTCAATAAATAGCTTAGTTTAACCAAAGCTTAGTTGTACATTAACTGAACTGTGATCTAGAGGTTTTGTGTCCAGAAGGATAGCTGTATTGAATGACTTCAGTAGGAACCATAGACTCTCGAGTTCACATCAATCTATATACTACTAAAACTTTCATTATCATAGCCTTTAACTGGGCAAAACAGTGCATCATAGAGCAATAATTTTTGAGCCAAGGAACCTCAAATAGACTAATTTACAGAATGTGTTCAAACTCTGTGACCCATAACTCCCTTGGAATTGAAATTTGGCAAATTTTATAAAATATTTTGACAAATATTATCATAAACACTTAATACAGAATGTCATAAAATATTTTCTGTGCTAATATTTGATTGCTATCTAGTTCAACAAGGGCTATTTTCTAGGTGTATACATCTCTGAATGTATCCCAACTTTTCCAGTGAAGGCAATACATTAGAAGTTCTGTTGAAGACATTGAGGAATCTAATAAGGAAATATCTCTGAAAGAATGACCCAATGATGTCTAGTATACAACTAAAACTCTTGTCTCTATAACCTTTAACTGGATGAAACACAGGGCAACAATTTTTGTTCCAAGGTATCTCAAATGGACTAATTTACAGAATATCTCCAAAATCCAGGCTGTATGACTTCTGAGGAAATTAAATTGGGGAAGTTGTGGCTTTTTCAGCTGCTGGACTGCTGTTGTAGTCACATGATCCTAATTTTCAACATTCGATAGTTTCCCAGCCATTCTGGCAATCCCTCGCTCCCTCCCTCACCCACTAGCAGCGACTTACCTGTCTTCTAGGATGGGAAGGTTAGAAATCCTATGTATCCTTACAGTCCACGCTCTCCTCCCCAATCCACGCTATTCCCCCTGTGCCCTCCTTGATCCCTACAATATCTTTTGCATACTTCCATGAATCCTCGCCCACTTTGCAAGCCTTCCTGACCCAAGCTGACCCCCGTAAGCTCCATCCCTGACCCACACAGCATCTCCCCAGCACTCTTCCTGACTCACACTGCCCACCTGTATGCCTTATCCAGTATGTGTGACATATCTTGCGTGCACCCATGCGCACTTCTCAACCCTCAAACTTAGCTGCCTACTGGTCTTGGAGTTGCAACTTCCTGTTGCCTTCCCAATGACTCGCTCCCTGCAAGCTTCCACAAGCACAGTAAATGGGGAAACAGTAGGAATTTGAGAGAGGGAAGGAGGAAGGAAAGGGGAGGAAAGAAGGAACAGTGCAGAAGGAATAAAGGGAGGGAAGAAAGAGGGATAAATATGGGAGGAAGGACGGAACAGGGTAGAAGAAAGGAAGAGGGAGGTAGAGTGGAAAGGAGGAGAGGAAGGAACATTTCTGATGCTCCTTGCTAGCTTCAGGATATATACCTGATAGGATAACCTAATGCAGGGCTCTCCAACCCCAGGCCACGACCCACTAGTGGACCATGGCCCGTTTAGAACCAGGCTGCGCAAAAGGCAGATGAGTGCACCTGCACGTGCAGCTCCGCTCACATGAGTGGTGGGTGCTTGTGCTCACACATGCAGCTCCACCTTCACAAGCAGTGGGAGCTTGTGAGAGCAGTGGGTGCTTGTACAAATGGAGCGGTGCGCACATACCTGCCACTCACACAGAACTATCCCCCCTCTCCGCCCCATGCCAGGCCGCCAAACTGGAAAGGTTGGGGACCACTAACCTAATGAATCAACTATTGTCCACTATATTTATAAATATTACCTTTAGGTTGTTTATTTAGGTTGAAATTCTTGATAACACAATAGATATTACATAGGCATCCCCTGAAAACTATGTTCTTGATGTACTCCCCAAAGCTGTTTTCTTCTAGAATACAAAATCATAGGTATTGATCACTTAAGTAGTAATTTCTTCATCATGAGGCAAATTAAGCTTTGTAATGGTTATTTAGATAATGAGATTATGAGTTTTAAATGCCATTGAGTATGAAATTGATATTTTAATTGAATATGTAATATTGATTTACTGTCTCTGTCAAAATATATACAAATTCAGTTTTCATATAGAAGTTTAAAATATCTTCCAGAAGTCTCTCTGATGGATAATGCAGCAATCTGGGAAGAAAAAAGAGAAAAAAGTCTCCTGTTTGCAACATGCATGATCTTAGAAATAGGTAGAGCCTAGGAGAACAATCTTTGTATAAACAGAGTTTACACAAGGAATTTATATTTGCCTCACCTTTCTCCCATAGTTGGTAATATCATTGAAGAGGTGATGGGCAGCTTTCCTCCAGTACTTTTACCTTAGGAACCAGGTTATTGCACTGTGCACAACTCTGTGCTTGTTTAAAGTAAAGAGGAAATGCAAATGTATGAGGAAATAATTTAGGTAGGTTTCATGGGGGAATATTAAGCAACTTTCAATTTTAAACAGGAACCCTACTTCCTCAAAACACGCTGCATTTTGTAGCATATTCTGAATACAAATTTGCAAAGAATTGTAAATAAATCAGCAGGAACCTTGAGTTGGACATTTGGATGACTAAGAGATAGGATGTTAAAGGAAGATGAGAAAGTAGCACAAAATCTGGAACTGTGTCTGTCTTAACTGTTTTCATGTAGAACATGTTGACAGAATATCTTTAAATAATATACTGAAAGAAATGTAAGGAACTGAGGTAGTAAGAAATTACATAACTGAGTATCAGTTGCAAAGAGCTGAAAGCAAAAGTAAGGTTCCTCCTATTTCCCATCTAAAATCAAGCATTCAGATCTTCATTTAGGCTTAATAGATCTCCCTCCCAAACCCAAGGGTCGGGTAGGGAACCCTGTATAAATGATCCTGACTTCAATTTCAGAAACATGTTAGATCTGTACCTTGAGGCTCCACAAACACCCGTAGTTTTCATTCTACATCTTGCTGATAAAACATCTGAAGATGTTACTCCCAAGTATGCTTAATTCAAATGTAAAACCAGTGAGAGTCTTACAGATACGTAACATATCCTTAAAATAACTCTGGTATATACTTAAAGATAACCAATACTTGATAGTAAATTTTGACAGGTTTTTCAGAAGAGAATTAGTTAAATGTAGAGAATGTTGGAAATCATGATCATGTGATTGCTGGAATGCCACAATTTTATGAATAAAACTTGTCTGGACATCATGGAAGTTTCAATTCTTCAGGACTAATGAATCCCAGATTTTTTATGCATTCCTTTAGTTAGCAGATTTGAGATATCTTGATTCAAAAATTATTGTGGTAGGCTAACTTGAGGGTAGAAACACGAGAGTTTTAGTAATATAGAGATAGATGTGGCAATGAGGTTTTACTATCCTGGTTCTTCATGTTATTTATATGTGAGGAGGAATAGTCCACCCACTTCCCTGTAACATTCTTTAAGATGAAAAAAATTAGAAAAGAAACAAGGCTGAAAATGCAACCTAAGAAAAAAAGAGAGAAAAAAGCTACTTTATATTACAGTGTATATACTTATGAATAATCACTGGTTTATTACTAAATATACTGATAATATGAATAATACAAATATTATAAGTGATCACCAAATCTGTCATAGTTATGTGTATTTCTGCATTGCAAGAATTGTAAATACAAATCAAGTATTGCCTTATAAAGGTATGAACATGATATATGGGTTTGCTTTTAACTAAATTGATTTCCGTTGTGGTCATAAACATGAAGTTAACAGGAGCATCTCTCATTTCTTATCTTTTATATGTCTTAAGCAAAAAACCTCTAATTTTCTTATATCCAGTAATATGTATATTTGTGTTGTAGATTACATTTGGTAATCTATATTAAAAAATAAAAAATGAAAAAAAAAACAGACTTAGGAAACTACAGACCAATCAGCCTAACATCGATATCTGGGAAGATACTGGAAAAAATAATCAAAAAACAGATCTGTGAACATCTAGAAACAAATAAAGTTATAACTGGTAGCCAACATGGGCTTGTTAAAAACGGATCGTGCCAAACTAATCTTATTTCATTCTTTGACAAAGTGACTAAATTAGTAGACCAGTGAAATGCTACTACTGGACATAGTATATTTAGACTTCAGCAAGGCATTTGACAAAGTAGACCACAACCTACTTCTTGGTAAGCTACAAAAATGTGGGATAGACAGCATCACCCCCAGATGGATTTGTAACTACTCAATGAGTAGTCTGCTTTCACTTTTGATGCACTTGCCACTTGCTTGCAGCAACTGGCACAACTGCCCCTGCTGCTGCTGGCCTCGCAGGAGCTCTTAGCCCTCTTGGCAGTGCTCCTCTCTGCCTCCTTGCTGGGCTGCTCCTGCCTGGTGTGGAGCGAGTTGGCCCAGATCTACGACCTCTGGAGTACCCCACCTGCTGCCGCCCTGCCAGGGTCCCTTCACCAGCGGCCGCTGGTGGAGCTGTGCCGCCTTGCCTTTGGGCTGCTGTGTGCTGGCCTGCATGCCTACTTGGTGCTGCAGGCACCCTGGCCCTGGTGGGCCTTGCAGCTCTCATGCTGGCTGTGCGAGGCGGACATGGGGCTGCCCTGGCTGCCTTCAGCCTCTACCTCACCTGCAGCTGCTCTGCCGCCGGCTACTGCCGCCACCCTGCCTTCTGCCCAGCCTGGCGGGGGCTGGAGCTGCCTCCCTCCACCTGCCAGACACCCAACAAAGCCGCGCAGGGCAGAGGAGGGGCTCATCACCTGGCATGCAGGGCGCATGGGGCAGCTCCAGCGGGAAACAGTGGAGGCTGCTGGGTAGCAGCCGGGGCTTGGCGGGCTGGGAAAAGGAGCCCTGGCAGGCCTGTAGCGGGTAGGGCTCTCCGGAGGTCATAGATCTGGGCTGACTTGCCCCGCACCAGGCAGGAGCAGCCCAGCAGAGCTGCCGAGAGCAGCACTGCCAGGAGGACTAAGAGTCCCCGTGAAGTCAGTAGCAGCACGGGCCTGCCGCAGCCAAGAGGTATCCCAGCAGCAGCAGGGCAAGCTTGGCCCGTGGTGACCGTGAGCAAGCAGACAATGTGACAGAGGGCCGGCGGTAGCAGTGCTACCCCGGTGCTTGCCGCCTCCTGTACGTAAAAAAAAAAAGACATCCCCCCCAAAATAAGCCCTAGTGCCTCTTTTGGAAGCCAAAAAAAATATAAGACCAGGTCTTATTTTGGGGGAAACACGATAGTACTGCTTTATAAAGCTTTAGTAAGACCACACCTGGAATAGTGCATCTAGTTTTGGTCAAAAAAGAAATTGAGACTTTGGGAAAAAGTGCAAAGAAGAGCAACTAAGATGATTAAAGGCCTGGAGACTAAAATATGAAGAACGGTTGCAGGATTTTTGTTTAGCTAGTCTAGAGAAAAGAAGGACTAAGGAGGACATGATAGCGGTATTCCAGTATTTCAGAGGCTGCCACAAAGAGGAGGGGGTCAATTTATTTTCCAAAGCGCCAGAGGACAGGACAAGAAACAATGGATGGGAAATGGTTTATTTAAACTCAAAATATTGCATATTGGAAGTTCTGTCAATTTATTTTTGGAGCTGGCCATACCAATAGAAACAAAAATAGAATTATTTGCCAATTCTGTCCTTTAGCAAAAGCAACCCTAAAATATTTTGGGGTGATTTGACCTTGGGGAAATAGTGGGATTCTATGTCTATTGTGCTGTAAAAAGCTGGAAATCACAGAAAAGTAACACATTTTAGCATAACAAGAGAGAGGTTAGCTCTATGCTTTTCAATCAAACCTTTTCAAGACGTGACACTCTGGACAGAGGATTGCATTAACTCCAGTCTATTAAAGGGTTACTTTAAGAATGTGTTTGAAATAAATCTCTTTGAAATTCCAGTATTTGAGCAGTATTCCAGAATTTGAGAGGCTGCCACAAAAGAGGAGGGGGTCGATTTTTTCCCCAAAGCACCAGAGGGCAGGACAAGAAACAATGGGTGGAAACTAATCAAAGAGAGAAGCAACCTGGAATTAAGGAGAAACTTTCTAACAGTGAGGATAATTAACTAGTGGAACAGTTTGCCTTCAGTCGTTGTGGGTGCTTCATCATTGGAGGTTTTTAAGAAGAGCCTGGACAGTCTCTGGATCAGAGGTATAGGATGGTATAGGATCTCCTGCATGAGCAGGGAGCTGGGCTAGAAGACCTCCAAGGTCCTTCCAACTATTCTGATTCTGATTCAGATTGGTAATATTTTTTCAAAGTTTTATTAAAGTTTATTATGAGATAAAATACAAATATAAAAAAGTCAAAAAGGGTAAAGAGTGCAAAGGATAAAGAGAAAGAAAAAAAGTAGTGACTTCCAGCTTTTTTCAGTGCAGTTAAAAGAAAAGTTATAAACTCAATCTTTTTACATTTCTAATTATTTGACACCATTTTATAACAACATAATCAATTTAGATAAAAACCTAAAATCAAACTTTCATTTTTTCTGTTTTGAGAATTAAGTTCAGAAGCAGTTTCCAAGTGGAAACAAAACTAGATATTTTTTTTTCTTTAATTTAGACCAGACATGTCAAACTTGCGACGTCATGTGACATCGCACAACGTATCGGGACGGTTTTGCCATTGCCGGCAGTGGGGTGGCCGTGGCTTCTGGATGATGCGTCCGGCCCATGGGCCGGCAGTTTGACACCCCTGATTTAGACAGTCAATTTTGACATCTCCACCAGGTCCATCACCTTTAGCATCCATTCTTCCATTGTGGGAATTGATGTGTCTTTCTCTGTGCATACAAAATTCTCGCTGTGGTCAATATTTAAAATAATTTTCAAGCCCTTTGTCTAGGAGACCTAAAAAGAAGACTTCTGGCTTTAATTTTATATTTATTTTAAGAATTTTCTGAATTAAAATGAAAATCTTGTGCCAGTATTTCTTTGCTTTGTCACAAGAGATTAAAAATACCAGTAGTGCAATTGCAAAAAAGCTTGAACTCTTGTTTAACAGTAATATGTTTATTTATCTTATGTATTACATTTGATAGAATAAAAGAATTTAAAAGTTGTGTTAAAAGTTATGCATGTTAGCAGTTTACTGAAATACTGAAAAAGTTAACCCACATTATTGTATTGTTATTTTGTGCTCATTCATTTGACAAAGCATTTCATTACAAAGAAACACCTTTAAATAGTATAATTGGGAGACAGCTTATAGTTATGAGTCATATTAGTTTAGGAGAAAAAGTAAACCTCCCATCTTTGATTGCAATGTTAACAAAAATCCTACCTTTGAAGTTAGTACTGTATTGGAGAGAAATATTGTTCTGAGATATTTCAAGCAGTTCATTCCTGAAAGATGATTATTTTCTTCGCCTCCCAGAGTATTATGTCTAAATTGTGTTACAGCTGCTGCAGGTTTTTTGCATTTAAGTTAATAACCAAACTAAATTGTGTTACGGCTGCTGCAGGTTTTTTGCATTTAAGTTAATAACCAAACTTCTATAACTATTGTATAGTAGAATTAAGGTATACTTACATTTCTTCCTTAAAAATAAATCCAGTTCTTTTAATACCCTTCAGTTTTCTTAAAACACTATTCTTGTTTCCTTTACAAATTATGTTGAAAAATATACCATTTGTTTTCATTCCAGGTGCGCATAGCAGCAAAATTCATCATCCACGCTCCACCAGGAGAATTCAATGAGGTCTTTAATGGTGAGCAAGCCATGTGCTGATTTTCATTTCAGATAGCCTATATACAGTGCAGCATCCGTTTTTCAAATAGAAATGTCCTGTTTCAAGTTTGGTCATCTCAAATTTGAAGCATCTTGTTTGGAATCCAAAGCTGCTGTTCCAAACTTCTGGAATGCTTGAAATGCTTGTTTTGAGCACAATTGTTTTAAAATCAAAACTTAGTAAATCTTAGTCTTAATAATAAAATTAATAATTTTTATATAGATACCTTAGTGTTTTAATATTATAGTATCTTGCAAGTAATCTTTTTTATGTCATAGATTTCCCTATTACTGAAATGGATGTAATTCTTATTGATATCTTATGCTGGGTATCTTTAAACAAAATAAAGATTTGATTTTGTCAAGCTTGAAGCAGGACTCTTTGCATATGAAATAGTTTAAATTAGAAGCATTTTGTACACATCTGCTTTTGAGTTACTTTTCAAAGTTTCTGTTTAACTGAAGATAATGTGTGTATGATTGACTATTCTTTAAAATGTCTGTATTGTTAGCTCTGAAAAGAAGGTATATTGAATATAAGCTTAAAATTATAAGATACATTAGAAATGTTCTATTTAGAATACAGTATAATTAGTCCTCCCCTGTGTCCATGTTCTTTGTTACAGTGGAGGACTAAGCTGTGGAATTTATCATTGGTTCAAGCTCTAATTAAGAGATCTGCATATCTCCCTTTTATGAAGAGTTTGAGGGGATTTGAGAAAATGATATAGAATGAGATATTTTTTTAAAAAAATGACTTTAGTAAACGATTGGCCACGATAGATGCTGAAGAACTGTTAGCAAGTAGAATAGACTTAACATAATTTTCTAGAGTCACTAATTATCTTAAAATTGAAACTGGCAGTTATCAAGCTATAAGGCATTTTAAAATGGTACCGGTCTTGAGGAAGACAACCTCAGAGTGGTTCTATTGCCTCAAATCCTGCATAAACACTTGCCTGTGGGTTTTTACTTGTTATTTTGTCCCCATTTTTTTCTTCCTCTGAAACCTATGAGTCAAAGAAGCATATAGCTGTTATTAGTGTTATCTTATAGCCTTTGATGTTTTGGTGGTGCTTTTAGAGATAGTGATCAACTGCTATATATGAAAGAAAAGCATATTGTATAAGAAGTAACATCAACTTACATGAAGACCCATTGAAGTGTGAGCTAATGACACGTGACAATTAGGCAACATTTTAGAGCTGGTAGAAGGAGCTAAGAGCTTCAGAATGCCAGAGTATTTTTTTTCAGCCCTGTTACTGCATATTGGTGTTTTTTTTCCTGTAGTAAATACTAGAAATGTGTAAAATGTTTCACGGTTGAGTGCTCCAACCTTGGGACAATCTGCTGTTTCAACTTTAAAACATTTTAGTTCTTTAGTCCTTAGCTGCATATTAGTGACCATGAACATAATGCCATTGTAACTTACTATGTTATACATTCTATTTCTTTATAAAAGTGCAGATTTTGACAGTTTACAATAAACATTGCACTTTATTATGTGCATATTGGGATGTAAGGAGAAATTTTGATTGAATTTCTAAATTTCAACGGTTAAATGCTTGTTATCTTTTGTTCTGTAGCTTGTTTGTTTAAGCTTTTTAATACTATAGTTATTATATTATATACAAATGTGTTCATTGTTTGGCCAGAATTGCAAAGTTATGTCCAGTTAAATATAGAACAGATCCCCAGAAAATTTAAATGGTATTTCCTTTGAAACTTCAAGAAGTATATTTCATCCATATACAAACTGGTACCAAATATGTAGCATTTAAAACCTTTAGTTTGGTTGGCATGCATTTGAGATGGATATTTTTTATTTATTAGCATATATTTTTCTGACTGGTTTATATCCAGTATATTCACCATATACTAATGCTCAGTATTTTTCAGATGTTCGATTGCTACTTAATAATGATAATCTTCTCAGGGAAGGAGCAGCACAGTAAGTATTAACCCCTTTATACAATACCTATCTTTCATTTCATTAAGAAAGGATGACTCTATTGAAAATTTCTATTGAGACGTTTAAGTAGGCAAGGAAGAGAATAATATTTCTCATTGCCTTTTCAAAATGTTACTTGCTGAATTAAAATAGCAATAGCACTTAGAATTATATATACCGCTTCACAGTGCTTTACAGTCCACTCTAAGCAGTTTACAGAGTCAGCATATTGTCCTCAACAATCTGGGTCCTCATTTTACCGACCTCGGAAGGATGGAAGGCTGAGTCAATCTTGAGCCCGTGAGATTTGAACTGCCGAACTGTTGGCAACCGGCAGTCAGCAGCAGTAGCTTGCAGTACTGCATTCTAACCACTGTCGTACCAGGGCTCATAAACTTGATAATATTTCAGAAACTGCTTTTTTAATAAATTGAATTAAAAAAATTTAACTCTAGTTTGTTGAACAGTCCAGTAAGTCTTGTGTATGAGCATAGTAGAGATGTGAAACTTTGTCAGTTTCTTAGTACTTTTTGCATCCAACCAAACCAGTGATTTGGTTGGATATAAAAAGAAATAGGAAAATACAGATTATGCATCTCTCTAAGTCACTGTGTAAACCAATATATGATTCATTATATACAGCTAAAAACAGCATAGTTCATTTACTTATTCCATTCACACATCATGTTAATCTAAAAACAAACAAGTCATGTCTTGACTTATCTAGAGCAGCGGGCCTCAACTTTTTGGGCACTAGGGACCGGTTCTATGGAGAGAGGTTTTTCCACAGACCAAAGGGGGTGTGGTTTTGTGTGCTGCCTGCATCCCATGGATGGGACTTCGCTTGTTTGCACGGCCTGGTTTCTGGCATGCTGTGTCCCGGTGCCAGTCCACAGACCGGGGGTTGAGGACCTCTGATCTAGAGGATACACTGATTAGAGATAAATATATCTGCACTTTGTGCAGAAGTATATATTTGTTTTAGTACTTACTTTAATATGTAGCAAAAAAATTATGTGATATCTCTTGTCTTTCTAGCGCATTTGCCCAGTATAATTTGGACCAGTTTACTCCAGCTAAAATAGAAGGCTATGATGAACAGGTATTCTTGCAAATATTTAAGTTTGAAAATTATTATTATTTAGCATATGATGAGACTATGACAGAAGAGAATTAAACATATACACACAATGCACATAATTATATACAAAACTTCTATGTGGGTATGTCAATGGTCCCATAACTGGATCTCGAATTCAGCTATCCAAGTGATGATCCCTTCATGCAAATCATCTAAGGAACCGGAGAATGTATGTTGTGGACAGTATTGCGCCATATGTTTAATTGTTTGCATATCAATATCACAATTGCAACAAGGGGAATTTTTTATTCCCACTGATACAGGGCAGAGGGATTTCTTCCAGTATCACACCTAATTCTGTTCAATTTTGTCCAAACAGAGTCAGGCAGATCAAAACCAGGTGGCTTGGTAGAGGGATCACTAATGGTTAGGCCATAATAAGGTACCTTGGACCATTCCTCTCTCCAGGCATTCTTGGGGTTAAACTGGGTAGATGTTAAGTTAATAGCTGTTTTCCATGCTGGCCTACAGGATTTCAATCTTGTGATGGGTTGTGCATAGTCCTGGTGATGAATGGGGAGGGTCTTGTGTCAACTTCTGAAATGAATCTGGCTGAAGCCATCTTTGTCGTACTCAGTTGCTACACAGGTTAGGGGGAAGGGGGGGAAGAAGGTGCAAGGGCAGCTAGCCTAAACATGGATCGCTCCCATGGGAACCAAGGTCATCACCACAGGTGCTGGAAGGTGGAGAGATAAAGGACACAAAGCCCGCCAATTGCACTCATTGGGTAGCATGATCCATAGCATAGTAAAGGGGAGGGAAGTGTTATATTTAGTTAAATTGAATTCCTGGAGGGAATTTTAGAATTGGTTTCACTTTTGACCATGCCGATATTATGTATCCAATAAATATGTTCTTTGAGGAAACTTTAAGCCTCAGAGTTTTGATTTGTTTGGGTTCATTAGTCGGAACCTTGACACCTTGTTGTTCAGCATCCTTGACCATAGCCAAACGAGAGCTTGTTGTGAGGCAAAATAGTAATATGTTTTAATTAAGTGGTTTTTGGTAATGCAGTTTATAGAAAACATTTTAGGTTAATTATGGAGTATCTGGTATCTGAACAATCTACTCTGCAGCTGATTGAATAAATCAATAGTTTTGGTGCTGCAACATTAACTTCACAATACTTGTCTTATAGTGCATTCTAATCTGATTTTATTAATTAATCACTATTATTGAGAACCCTTTTTTCTCCAAATATTGCAACAGAGACAATCATAGGTACAGAACTGCAAAGAGTTGTATGTGCAGAGGGTTGCATCATTTAAATGGAGAGAAACTGAAAGGAAGAAAAACTATTAGAATGTTGCTAGCCAATCACATAACTGATTTAATCATGTATTTCTTTTGGTGGAAGAGTTCTATGAAAATAAATACTAATTGATATTATGAGTTTTTATTTTATATTCAAGCTTTATATTCTTTATATGTGATGGATATTGCACTTAAAATGCTAATGTACACTATAATATCAGATGTGTATTAATAGTACTGTGATTAATTAAAAGAAGTAGAGATATTAACTTAGAAATACCCCTTTATAACTTTTTTGTAGGTATTAATAACAGAGCATGGTGATTTGGGCAATGGGAAATTTTTAGATCCAAAAAACAAGATTGCTTTTAAATTTGATCATTTACGAAAGGAGGCTACAGATCCAAAGCCTCATGATGTTGAAAATGCAATTGAGTCATGGCGAAACTCCATAGAAACAGCAATGAGAGCATATGTGAAGGAACACTATCCAAATGGTGTCTGCACAGTAAGTATCACAATCTGGAAAATGCTTGGATTAAAACTATTATTTAGGTTGCATAATTTAATTTTTTATTTATTTAATTCATGGGAGATCGTGGATATTGCACAAATATTCACCCACAGCTATAATATTGTCATCTTGTTATCATGAAATGGCTGAAAATAGATATGGCAACTAGGAATTTTGATAAATCAATAGTTATCAATATTAAAGGGGAAAAAACACAAGACATTCTTTTTCAACATAGTGCTCATTTACAGTATACTGGGATGTTCTATTAGTGTAATTATAGAGGTGAATGAAATGGAAAATGTTTTCACACATTGTTGCTCAAACGTTGGCCAAACCATTCTTGGGTGGGTTGTAATGCAGTCAAACCAAGAACTGGAACATTTTTATTCTTCCGAATTTTATTTGAGACCCAGTTCACAAGAATGTTAAAATATAAGTACAGAAAGACTAGTGTACCTTGTTCTGCTTTTGTGTCTTCCTCTGTATAACCTGTGTGCCATACTGTCCACTGATTTTGTTACATACCAACCACCCTATCCATCCCCTTTCCAGTATATTTACATGTAGTTCTCGATTTACAACCAGAATTGAGTTCAAAATTTGTGGTGCTAAGCAAGACAGTAGAGTTATGTCCATGACTTTTTTTGCCACAGTTGTTAAACAAATCACTGCAGTTCTTAAGTGAATCATATGGTTTTAAGGTGAATCTGGCTTCCCGCATTTATTTTGCTTGTTGGAAGCCAGCTGGGAAAGTTACAAATGGTGACCACAGCTGTCATAAATACATGGCAGTTGCCAAGCACCCAAATTTTGACCACATGACTATGGGGATGCTGCAAGTCATAAGTGTGAAAACTGGTGCTTTTGTAATGGTCACTAAATGAATGGTTGTAAGTTGATGACTATCTGTACTCATCTCCCTTTAACTGCCATGTGTCACCATCTTTTATCCACTATCTTATCTCACTATGCAGAGAATGCTTTATGCATCCCTAATATAATAAGTAAAAAATATACAAAGAATTCAACAGAATGAGGCTAAGAGCCTTCTGTTTCAACAACTATTCTGTTTCCACAATGTTTGATTCCTGAGTAAGGCCACATACAAAATATGAGCATATTAGTGCTACCATGTTTTCCCGAAAGTTAGACTTACCCCCAAAATAAGCCCCATCTTGATTTTGGGGGGTGGGTCTAATATAAGCCCTACCCCAAAAATAAGCTCTAGTTTTGGGGTGAGGCGCATGCCTAAAAATCAAGGTAGGGCGGGGGGGTGGGGCTGCCCCACGTGTCCCGCACCCACTTACGTTGCAACCAGACCTCCCATGAATCGACACCTGCCTCGCCAGCCCACTTTTTTGGTGCCATCAGAGGCCTTCCGGAAAGGCCTCTGCAGCCAAGAACCGAGCTACGGATCCGTAGCTTGGTTCTTGACTGCAGATGCCTTTCCGGAAATCCTCTGATGGTAAAATACAGATCGGGGGGCCATGTGCGTCAATCCAGAGCTCCATTCTCAGCTGCAGAGGCCGCAGAAGAAGAGCTGGCTGGGCGGGGCTGTGAGTGCCACCACCATGAGGTGAGACAGTGGAAAAAGCCTGGTGCCTCTTTTGGAGGGAAAAAAAAAAAAAAAGACCAGGTCTTATTTTCGGGGTAACATGGTATATCTACTAATAACTAGTATTTAAAGGTACATTGTCTTCACTAATAGAGATAATATGTAATCATGATCAATAGCACGTAGCTGCATTTAGCACTAATGGTAATGATGCTTTTTACCCATATAATAAGAAAGTAGTTCATCATAATGGGTAGAATCTAAAGTTATATTAATGCACTGCCTAATAGGTGAATCCAGCCATTCATAGCTTAATATAGGTGAATTTGTGTGATTCAATTTAAGGTACAATCTGCCAGGAATCTGTTTTCTTTTGTTTTTCAGTACAGAATAAGAAAAGAACTATTCTCATTTTATCAGAAACAATATTTAGCTGCAAATTGAATGAAAATGTATGATTCTCTATTTTCAAACTTGTTCTGCATATTATGATTTATTAGACAATATTATTCTTTTGGTTATTCAGTATTTTGATGGATCCATAAATGTACTGTAAATTAGCAATATGTCCCAAAGGTGCTTTTTGAAGAGGCAACTGGACTTTCTTGTTTTTCTTTGAAGACATTTCGTTTCTCATCCAAGAAATGTCTTCAAAGAAGACATCTTCAAAGAAAACAAAGAAAGTCCAGTTGCCTCTTGAAAAAGCACCTTTGGGACAACCATGACCTGGATGACTGAGAATCTCCGAGGCAAATTAGCGATATGTTTTTAATGAAAACTAATGTCAGTGTCTGAAGGTGTTTTTGTATGGTTACAGAGTGAGGAAAGTATCTAAAGTTTGAAAGTTAACATTTTTCCCCATTTGTGATTAAGGTATATGGAAAAACTATTGATGGACATCAAACAATTATTGTTTGCATTGAAAGTCATCAATTTCAAGCAAAGAACTTTTGGTACGTATAAACTGCTTTATTTAGAAATAAGTTGCAAAGAAAGTTTTATTGACACTTTGATTTCAGCATGTTTAAATTTAAAACATACATTCATCTTGGGTAATATTAATTGTGGCACACTAGTCTCCCTTCTGCTAACTCTCCTAAATGTATCTCACAAAACTTGCTGTAAAGATTCTTCAGTCCTCCAGAGCAAATTTTAGGGCACTGGCAGAGGCTTCAGTGAGAGGTCAATATTATTAAATTGGTCCGAGAGTTTGAGCTATATTGCATAAACACTTTTTAATGTGAAAAAGCTATGCCTAATATACAAGTGTGTGTGTGTATTGAAATTTCATTACAAATATATGCAAACTCTAAATTATTAAAGTTTTTAGTACTTTTTAATTTAAATACAGTATAAAGAGTTGAAGATTAGAAAAATTCTTTGGAGAGTTAAGCAGAGCTCCTTGAAATACATTGTTTTTTTAAAAAGCATTTTGTAGTGATAATTTTCAAGACATAGTTCTTTCTCTCTCTCTCTCTCTCTCTCTTACTCCTTGTCCCTCTCCCTCCTCTGCTCTTGCCTCCCTCCGCTGTCTCCTTTTATGGATTTGTTTTTTGTTTTTTTAAAGGAATGGTCGTTGGCGATCAGAATGGAAATTCACAATAATGCCTTCAACCACCCAGGTAGCAGGTATCTTAAAAATTCAGGTATGGCTACTTTGATCTTCCAAAATAAACTCAATAGCCTAATAATATCCCATGCAAATCTCAAAGATAATTCATTAAAGAAAATTATTTTGCATTTTTCTATTGGGAAGATGTACAAAACAATTAAAAATATTATATACACCATAAAGCAGCGGTCCTCAACCTTTATGGCTTGGCAGCCTGGCAGGGGTGGAGGGGGAGACTTGCTGCTTGTGCAAGTTGAGCTGTGTGTGTGTGCGCGGGTCTGCCACTCTTGCTAGTCTCGCAAATTGGTTCCAAACAGGCCACTACAGGTAGTGCTTGAGTTACTGTCATTCATTTAATGACCTTTGCTGAGGCTGCTGAAAAAAATTACTTCCAATTTGTCCTTGTACTTTTAACCCTCACAGTATCCCCAGTCCTGTGATCAAAATTCAGGTGCTTGACATGTGGCATGTATTTACAATGGTCCAGCATCCTGGGTCACATGATCACCATTTTGGGTCCTTTCCACAAGGCTTCCAACAAGCAAAGTCAGTGGGAAGAGCTGGATTCCTTAACGACCAGGGGATTAGCTTAATGACTGGGGCAAACAAGGACATAAAATTGGATGTGGCTCCTTTAATGACTGCATCGCTTAACGATGGAGGTTATTAAATCCTAATTGTGGTTGTACATTGGGGATTGCCTACATTTTTTGCCAATAAGTACATGTCTGTTTGGACACCAATATCAAGAATGCTCTGAAAATTTTCTTTGCCTGGGAGGCAGTTGAGAGTAAATAATTGGTGGAAAATGCATGCTCCAAATAACTTGGCTTGCCAAGGAGATGGGCTGAGCCATGCTTATTTGTTCAGTTGAACATATTTTTGGTATCTCTTCTAATACATTCTGTGATCAAAACAATAAAGATACACAGCCAGTGTAGTGCTGTATAATGATTGTCTACCACAAAGAAACATTTCTTCAAGTCCACTCTCAGGCACAAAAGATCTTACTGTGCAGTTTGGGGCCACTTTCTCTCAACCCAACTTACATCACAGGTTAATTTTTGTGGAAAAATATGGAAAGGGAGCAGTATATGTACCACTTTGATATTAAAGGTATACGTTAAATGATAAAAATAAGATCTGAACAATATAAGTAAATTTAAATCTGCAACAAGTTGTATGCAGTTATGTTTTATTAAGTTTAAAAGTATTTGAATCTTTGACATCTGAATCATCTCAATCTGCTAAGGACTATTTCTTATTTTGGAAGGCATATAATATCACTAATATACACTGCCAATTTCTGTTTGTAATTATTTTATTGTGAACATTCTATACATAGGTTCATTATTATGAAGATGGAAATGTTCAGCTAGTGAGTCATAAAGATATACAAGATTCTCTAACAGTGACTGTAAGTATCTTTTCCTGTGCATTGTTATAGGAACATTGCATATTTTTCATATTATGTATTATAAAATAAGATGCCATTCTTTTCTTTATATTAGTGAAAATTTAGCATGTGCTTTTGAGACAATACATTTGCTAATAAAAATGAATATACAAGCAGCAATAAGCAACCTGTCCCACCTTTAGATAGTATTCCTGATGTATGGATGTGTGGATAAGATGGGGCACATGATAAAATGTGTCACAAAGTCATTACATTACTTGTGTCTGATGTTGACATACAAGTATAAAAATTACATTGTCACATGCATGTAACTTTTTTTGTCATTGTGACTTGCAGAATACATGTATGTTCCCAGTACATCACCATTGTCTTCGAAGGGAACCTTCACATATAAGTAGAAAAAGTACTTAGATCTCTTCATACAATTGACTTTATTAACAGAAATTGACAGAAGTAATACTTTGATCTAGAAAGCTGAACAGGATTTATTTTCTGAATCATTTTGCCAAACTTTAGCATAGACTGTTAGCACTTAAAGCATTATTTGTAAGTAAAATTCATGAACTATTTGAGACTTTTTAAATATATAAGATTCCAAATTCATATTCTTTCATTTTGAAAGCCTATTTTATTCAATAAAAGTATTTTTTACAAACAGCTGTTGTTCCAGAAATAAAAATAGAAACTATGCCTGTGGATTTCTGGCTCCTGGCTGCTGAAAGTATAAAACATAAAACATTTTATAAATGAATTAATTATAAAGAATTTAAACAGAAGAGGAATTGAAGCTTTTCATGTTAGCTTTATTTTTAGGCAAGACTAAGCAATAAAAATTACTTCCATCAGTTAAAATTTGACGGTGAATGAACAGTCTTTTATTTGCTTTAGGCAAATAGCTATAAGAAAAGAAGGAAGTTTTTGAAATCTATACCTTCTGGAGCATTAATTTTATGAGTCATAACTGCCTGTGTGTGTGTCTGTGTGTGTCTTCAAGTAAATATTGACTCCTAATGACTGCTTTTTCTTGGCAAGTTTTCCGAAGTGCTTTGCTACTGCCTGCTTCCTAGAGCTGAAGAGAAAGTGACAGGTTTAAGATCACCCAGCTCATTTTGTACCTAAGATGGAACTAGAACTCACAGTCTTGCAGTTTTTATCCTGTTACCCTATCCATTAAATTGTAATACTTATTTTTATTATACATACATACATACATACATGTAATCTCTTGAGAATATAAGCTTAACATTAAAAATAAAGTCAATAAAACATCTACCATAATTAATAATTTAATTATAAATCTGGCAGCCTCTTTATTCCCCAAACGTTTTCCAAAAACAATTCAATATTGTCTAACTTTTTGGATCATCAAGGCCTTAAGGAGATAAAAGCAATAGACTTTCAGGAACCTTCTCTCTTAGGAAAATATTGAGTGGGTCAGTTCCTCTTAAAAGAGGCTAAAGTTACCTGAGGGCAAAGTCATATAGAGTTTATGTGGTAAAATCAGTATTTAGAATTGCACTTGGAAGCCAAATCAAGCTCTATAGCACAACTGTTATATGTGGGTAGTGAGTCTTATCCACCAGTAGCCAAGCAACTGCATTTCATACCAGTTAGTTTGTTTAAAGCAGCGGTCCCCAACCTTTGCAGCTTGGCAGCCCAGCTGGGGGGAGAGAGGAACTGGGCCGAATGAGTGGTGGGCTGGCCTCACATGAAATTCAACTTACGTGAGCAGCGGGCCGGTATGTGCAGCTTGACTTGCTCAAGTTGAGCTGCGCACGCATGCACACCAGCCAGCCACTCGCGCGGGCCGGTTCCAAATAGGCCACAGCCCAGTAGTGGGCCACTGCCGGGGGTTGGGGACCCCTGCTTTAAAAGCACTCCATGTAAAATACATTACAATATAGATAGTTCTTGTAGAATGTCCACTCATTCAGTGACTGTCCAAAGTTATAACGGCAATGGACAAGGGGACTTACAACCATTCTTCATAGTTGCAGCTATCACAATGTCTCTGTGGTCATGTAACCATGATTCAGGTAACTGGCTCATAATTACAACTGTTGGGTCATGCGATTACCATCTGTGACCTTCACTGCCAGTTTCTAACAAAGACGATGGGGAAGGAAACTGGATATGGCAATCACATAACCATGGGACATTGCAACCATGTGAGATTCACATAACACTGGCCCCTGGAACTGCCAAAATTGCCACCATAAGTTGGTGCATTATCTTGTTGCTGGTCCCAATTACCATTGTTATGTGAGGATAACCTGGAGTCTATACCTATTGTGATAAAGCTTGTTAATCTGAATGGTTAACAATATTATATTGTGGCTTTTCTGCATTTCTTACATCATCCTCTAGATATAAAAGTGTTACTTTAAACAAAACACCTATTCTGTTTGCAGTTTGTGTACTATATTTGAATTGACATTTGATCTTAATACTGAGAGTTATCTATTTATGATAGCTTTAATTCAGAAAAAAAAATTCTTTTTTATAGAATGAAACCCAAACAGCAAAGGAATTTGTAAAGATCGTAGAGGCTGCAGAAAATGAATACCAGGTATCATGGTATTTTATAAGACTACTGCATATAATTTCAGCTACTGTTTTGAATCTTACTGGACAACTTTTATCTTGTTTCTTTTATATTATGTATTCAAAATAAGACAGAAATCTGTTAAATTCAAGATAATTGTAATACATAGAATAAAATTTGCCAAGCATATACTTAATGACAGAAAACTATAAAAATCAATGTGCAACCATTCAGGATGTGATCATAGAGAGATAACATTTGGCAGGTCACTTATTTGCAATAACGGTTATTGTGGAACACTTATTTCAGCAGTATGGTAACAGATGACATGGCAGATAAACCTATTTAGTCCAAAATCCAACCTTATATAGCTTGTTTGATTGTCTTTTCTCCACTGCTATATGATGCAACCGATTTAATTTTGAGTTCTTAATTTAACAGATGCTAGGAAAGAGATGTTTCATCTTGTAAAAGCATTCTTGATACTTGACCTTACAAGTTATAATAAATTATATTTATAATTACAAGATATAAACTATAAGGTTTTCCCAATAACTTAGAATACAGAAGTACTGTATTTAACTCTATTATTGTTAAAATATGCTAAGGTTTGATTTATATCATATTTCTATTTAATCTTAGAATATCAAGTTTATCTAATAAAGATATAGAAAAAGGTTTTGGAACATAATAAGTATACAGTTGGAAATGTGTTGCTTTAGATCGACAAATTGTGCTTTCTTTAAGAAATATTTTCTTTTTTGTTACAGACTGCTATCAGTGAAAATTATCAAACAATGTCGGACACTACTTTCAAGGCTTTGCGCCGACAACTGCCAGTTACTCGCACAAAGATTGACTGGAACAAGATACTGAGCTACAAGATTGGGAAGGAAATGCAGAATGCTTAAAATGAATATGGCAAATATAAATAATTTTGTCCATCTGTACAAAATAAAATTATTGCAAAGGTATTCAAAATTGTGATGTTACCGTATCACCTTGGCCATTTGCCATTGAAATAACTGTAAGTAGTTTGGTTAGAACACAAGGCTTAGGTAACTTACTCTTTTTATTTGTCCATTTGTTTCTCCTTTACAATTTAGAAAAAAAATCAGTGTAGCTGAAATGTTGAGAGCTTCTGATATATTTAGATTTTTATAATGACATGCCTATAGTTTTCAGTTAAATTAAACAGTTTGAAAAAAATATTTTTGCATAAGATTATCCCCATGTTGCTTGCTGTCATGAAAAGGCAGCTTACCAAACACAATTCCTTTGAAGATATTTGTTTCTGGAGAACATGGATTTTAGCCATGTGTATTGCAGAAATATTCTGCCCCTCCACTCTGAAAACTGGAGAAAAGCATTTCTATATTCAATCCTATTCAGTTATTTAAATAGCTTGATGTTAACTTTTTTTTAAAGCCAAGATCTAATTTTAATAAGTTGAAATTAAACATTAGTACTTATGTTCAAAACGCATTTAATGTTCCATTTGACAGCACCTCTGATGAGTTGGGATTTTATCAGTTATTTTTATTATGCAACCATAATTGTATTATAGCAAGGCATATTGTTATATATATGTAATCCTATACTCATTGTGTGTCTGTCTTTTCTTCAGTTGAAATGTACTAAAAATCAGTGTGAATTAAAAGTGCAAATTTTCTATCTAGTTATGATTATCATTTCAAAAATATATCTTGCAACAAGTTTAAGAAGGAATCAACCTATTAAACATAAAAAGAAACAGGAGCCCATAATAAAAATAATAATAAAATATTAAAGGCAGAGATAAGGAAGGAAATAGATGTGTCTGGGGGAGTTGTAGTGGAGGCAGCCCCTTCTTCCACAAATGGCTTGGATCCAGGTGGGTCTTCATCTAATGACCATGTGAGATTTACTCAACTGGGATTGCTGGAACTGATGTTGCTAGCCAGAGCATGTTTTGCTTAATGACCACATCACTTAGCAACAGAGTTGCCAGTCTCAATTAGGGTTGTTAAGTGTGGACTTTGTAAACTGATTCAAGCTCATAATGTTGCTGAAGGAGAAAATTAAGTTTCCATTTCATATTTATAGTTATGGAAGTAATTTAATGAAGGAAAGGAAAGGATGAGAAAATTTTAATAAATCACAGTATAATGGTGAGATAATACAAGATGCTTCATTTACTATTATAATAATTATTTCGGTTCTGCTATGATTATTTGAACTATCAGAAAATCAACTTTCTCCAGAGGCTGCCATTCTGCTACATATTTTTTTTCAGAATATCAGTTCCTTTTTTCCAACTCGTTTTTATATTGCATATAAGTCTGTTGGACTATTTAGGAAGCAGAGCAGAAGTAAAATACTGCAATAATAGGATTTGCTGGGCACTCTCTTCATGATCCAGGTACATTCCTGTATGAAACGGTTACAATGTATAGTTTTATTTCCATACCACATTAGGTACAAGGTGAAAATCTGTTAAACTGTATTTTCTAATTATCACATATCCCTCAAAAGTTGATATATATTGTATAGTTTTGCAGATTTGGTAAAATAAAAGAAGTCAGAATGAAAATAGTTGGTAGAGGATGGCTTTTACATTAGGTTCACTAAGTCTACTTTGATTATTGATCATACATGTAAGAATTAGATCTAGTTACATTCTTTGATGATACTATATCCATTTATACCAGTATAGTTAGACCTCAAATTTAGATGTGAAATGTACAGATACTGTGAGAGAAATCTCTGAATTCTTCAGTGCGAATGTCAGTTATATAAGGAGAGGAGGCCGGTACTCCCATTAGGAAAATCCTTAATTAAATAGCTTGGTGAAATCTCTGAAGCAAACTAAAAGCAAGGAAGTGTTTTGGGAAGATTTTTAAGTGGTGCATGGTATTCCTTTTTGTACAATTCTATTTTACGGAACAATATTTCACATTTATCATTAGAATTGTAATAAATGATGAAACTTCCTAAAATAAAGATATAAATTATCCTATTGTATTATCCTTAAAATATTTTGTTAACATGTAAAATATTCAAGTTTCAAAAGTAGATGTTCAACATATCCTGAGATAAACAACAACAGCAAACAACAATATGCGCAGAATGTCCAGTAAATTTATAGTTTATTTGCCAGGTGGGCATAGACTGCTTCTTGCTTTTTCTGTTGTCTCCATAGGTGTTGTTGAAAAATCAACAGGTGTTAGGATAATGCCATTCTCTTTCTCTTCTTAAAAAGCTCCTGAGTAGGATTTAATTATTCTAAAAAGCATATTAATGCTTTAGCTACTATTTAATTACTATTGCCACTGCAATACTGTGTAAATAATATCACATGATAAATATTTATTATGTGATAAAGTAAAAATGGTAATGCTTTTACCATACAGTCATGCCTTAACCAAATGTTTTTCTAGGCTACTACAAAGAATATGGTGGTCATCAGCCTGATGACTGAGTCTGTTTGAGTGTACTACACATATTTTGCAATAGTTTTACTGATTTCAATTAATTTTGGAGTCTCAAAACCAAATCTTTATAAGGTCTTGACCCATATACAACTTTATTTTGATAAAGGCCTACCCATTCATAAAATGTTGTTTGGTGCATAGAATTGTAAAGAGACATGCACCACACTTCCTCCTGTCATTTAGGTCAGAGGTCGCCAACCTTTTCATTCTGGTGGCACGGAGGGAAAGGGAGCAGCTGGGAAATATGTGTGCATGCGCAGACGCGAATGGGGCTGCGCGCACCCACATGGCACTAGCAGCCCCGTTTGCACAGGTGTGCAGGCGCAAATGGGCTGCACGCACCTGCACAGCGCTAGCACCCATTTGCGCAGACACGCAGGTGCTAGCTGCCACCACTAGCCCTACGTGCATGCACAAATGGGCCACGCAACCCACGCGCACACTAGCGGTCCCATTTGTGCCAGCGTGCAGGAAGTGTCCGCTGCTGCATGCGCGAACAGGTCCGCAGGCGCGAGGGGGGTGGGGGTGAGTGCACGCACTGGCCCGCCTGTCCCACAGTCCAGTTGCCAGTAGGCCATGGCCCGGTAGTGGGCCGTGGCCCATAGGTTGGGGACCCCTGATTTAGGTAGCTGCTATAGGCAGTATTTTCCCTTACTTTAGGATTACTAGTCACATTAGGAAGGAATGTTTAACTGACTAGTTGACCTCAGAAAGATACATTGTACTTGTTTAGTACTTGGATAAGAGACCTTCAAAAATCTGAGGACTGGGAAGATAAAATATTCCAGAAGGTAATGTCAAACATTTTCTGTCCTGTTGCTAAAAAAAACCAAAAAACTGCATGTCTATGTAGTTGCCAGGAATTACACAATTTAAGAGATTAGCTGATATCAATTTAAAGGGTTGTTGCTATCAAATGCTTGTTGCCTTATTTATTACTTTATATTGTTATGTTAGTAATTTATATTTCATTTCATCCCATTCGACAGGATATATTCAACTTCTGCTATCTGCAATTAGTATTGCGTACTAAAACAGAGTTGATGGAGGGCCTGATAGTTTTTCTTTTGTCGAGATGCAGCTATAAAGGGGAAAAATGACTGACATCTCAAGAGGTTGGGGGAATATCACCTCTAGAGATCTCACAATTTCTCATGAGAATTCTGAAATGTTACATTTCTGCCTGACATGGGAGATTTTGATATGATCATTTAAAATCTTACATTTAAGGCAGAAATAGCAAAAGCACTGTACTCTTGATGTTAAGCAACCTTAGAAGACTATGCATAGATTTTAAAAAGTAGCAATAGACTTAGACTTATATACCGCTTCACAGTGCTTTACAGCCCTCTCTAAGCAGTTTACAGAGTCAGCCTATTGCTTCCAATCATCTGGGTTCTCATTTTATTGACCTTGAAAGGATGGAAGTTTGAGTCAACCTTGAGCCAGTGAGAATCAAAACTGCGAACTGCAGGCAGCTGGCAGTCAGCAGAAGTAGCCTGCAGTACTGCATTCTAACCACTGTGCCACCATGGCTCAAGTAATTTGGTAGTTCTGCAGATGAAGTCAAGATCCCTGAACCCCAAAATGCCATATTGATAACCCCTTCTTTAAAGTTGTAGGAAGAGATTGTTAATGCCTAAGAAAAGTACTAAAATCAGCAGAAAAAGGAGAGATATATAAGGAAGCAGAGAACTCAGACAAGATGCCATCTTCCCTTCCTCTTTCTTTAAAATCATAGTACCCTAATAAAGAAGATACTAACTTTGGGTTGAAACTAAATTCTTACAATTATTCTATTATATCTGTTAGAATCTCAGAATCCTTTGCTATTATTAGGTGAGAGTCATATGTACTACTCATAAAGTTGATGAGAAATCCCAAATCTTGTATAATAAATACATATCTCTTCCATGTGCTCTCTCTCTCTCTCTGTCTCTCTCTCTCATCTGTCTGGTATGTGCCAATAAACAAATTACATGTCTGCAGATTTCAAAATTCTTAATCCAAGGAATAATTAAAGTTTTAAAAGTAAAATCAGTGTCTGATTTAAACATTAAAATGCAAAAATAGAGACATTTTCAAACAATACCTGGCCTCTTCTGTTCATTTACATAGTGCAGAAGCTATTATCATTTTCATACTGTGATAGAAGATAAAAATACTTGGCTCTGTAATAATTGATGTGAAAGGGATTTTGAACTTGGAGCTGATCTCAAGCTGCATATGACTCAGCAGTGATGGGGCCGCCAAAAAAGCAGATGTAATTTTAGTTTGCATTTGCAGAAATTGTTTCCAACTTGGAGAAAGCAGCAGTTCATAGATCTCCCCCTCAACTACTGAATCCAGTTGTGGACACCAGATTTTAAGGATGTAGTTGGAAAGAACAAGGGTGATCAGGATTCTGGAAAATTAATCTTGATAAATTAAGGAGATTTCTAGATAAATTTCTAGACTTGAGAAAAGATGATTGAGGGGTTATGTGACAGCAATCATATATTGGACAGGATATCACATAGAAGAAAGCAAGAGCTGTTCAATATATCAGAATATGGAACAGAACGCAGATTTTGCCTGAAAATTGTTTTTTAATGGTAATAGTTAAGTTAAACCGAGGAAGTGATTACTGGGAGAGTTGGTAGAATCCTTTTTAGTAGGTATATTCAAACAAAGGCAGGGCATAGCTATTAAGTATATTTTTAGTTTATATGCCACCCAATGCTCAACAATTCTGAATATTGCACAAAAACATTAAAACTATAAACTTTAATTTGGATCCTGTACTGAACACTGGACTTAGTGGTTTAAATAGGCTCCATCCAACTCTTAGGTTTCTGGAAACGGGATGAGTTTCTTTGTTGAGATGGTTCCTTCATCAGCTTCTATGGGGCAAAAGCTATACAGGTAGTCTTCAGCTTATGACCATTTGTTTAGCGACTAAAATAACAGTACTGAAAAAAGTGACTTATGACTAGTCGGCTCACTTACAATCATCAGTGCCACCCCCTGCGGGCCGCCCTGGTCAAATGATCAACATTTGGCTATTTGGTAATCATGTATTTACAACAGTTGCAGCATCTTGAGGTCACTTGGTCACTATTTGCAACCTTCCCAGCAGGCTTCAAACAAAGTCAATGGGGGAAGCTGGATTTGCTTAACAACTGCATAGTTCACTTAAGGACTGCAGCAAAAAGATCATAAAATCAGGCTTGACTCAATTGCTCCTTAATGACAAAAAGTTCCTGTTTAATTGTGGTTGTAAATTGAGTTGCAGGAGGTGACAGAAAGCATTTCCCATCCTCCCATTTATTGAAAAGATCTATTGGTATCTTTCTTTCCCAAGAACTTTTCCCATTGAAAACAACACATACTGTACTATATACTAAGAAATAGTACAGTAACAGCTGTTTCATTTTAGGAGTCATGATACTCTGGTGACAAATGAGGATCATTTTAATAAAAAAATGGTTGAAAATAATATAATCAGGCTCCCCATTTTAAGAAATATCCCCTTTCCCAATGTCATCCCTTGTTCTTTTGTCTGATTTTTACACTGCAAATTATAAATACAAAAGTTGGAAGTGATCCTGGAGACCTAGTAGATCAGCCCCCTACTCAAGTGACTGTAGAACTTGAGCTACCAAAAACACTCAGATGTGTACACCAAGCGAGACCGTATACCATTTCAGACAATCGGATGTCCAGTGTCTTCTTAAAACCCTCCAATGATGGAGCACCCACAACTTCTGGAGGCAAACTGTTCCACTGATTAAGTTGGTTGCAGTAAAGTCAAGCCAGTTCTGAATTTTCCCATGCTGGAAAGATACAAAAAGGTTTGCCCGCAGCCTATCCCTTCCCCATCCCCATGACCAGTCCCATTTCCAGCCAACCGGAGCTCACCAAAATGTTTTGAGAATGCTATGATGTTTTGGGGTAGTCCCATATTTTCTCAGGGTGCCTGGTCTTGGGATGCTGATACAAACTAGATCCAGCTGCTCTGGTCTTTATCACCTGTCATTCCCAATTTCCCATCACATATACACACAGCTTTATTGCCCTTCCATCCCTTCACCCCCACTTCAAGCCTTGGATGGCAGAATGCCTGTGAGGTGCCAAGCTGAGCCAAGCAGATCTAACATTCTGCCCCCCCTTGACAGAGACATTAGTCCTGCAAAAGAAAAAGAAGAGGGGAGGAAGAGATACAGAAAGATTCTAAATTAGCAAATAGTTCAATGGGGTTATCTGGGTATTGGTCATGGAATTTTTGATATGCAGGTTCTGAGGTTTTGCTTGAGTAAAAAATACAGGAAACCAGAAGTTGCCTTCAAGAGTTACGTGTTTATTCAGCTGAGTAAAGACAGGCTTCTCTAAAAAGAGAAAAGCTCCAAATATCGAAAAAAAACCTTATTTTTATACCTACTTTGATTACATAAGCTATTCACCCAGCAAAGCTGACACACATAAGATAGAGACTTCACCCTTTAAGGCTGGCACACTGTAGATAAAAAGGAAGAAAGCAGAAGTAGCTAGTATGTTTCCGTTTGGGTGTTTCCCCAAGACACCAGATGTTCCCGGGTGGGTTTGAATATTGGGTGTTTCCTTTGCTATCCTTTCATGACCCTGCATTCATGGGTCTGCAAGTGGCCAAAGAGAGCAGGGCCATCTGCACATATTCACAATTAATTGTTGTTGTTAGTTGCGAAGTCGTGTCCGACCCATCACGACCCCATGGACAACATTCCTCCAGGCCTTCCTGTCTTCTACCATCTTCTGGAGTCCACTTAAGGTCACACCTACTGCTTCAGTAACTCCATCCAGCCACCTCATTCTCTTTTTTTTTCTTTCAAACAAGTTTTATTGGTGTTTTTTTTTACATTAAGGTGCTCAAAACAACGTGGAGGTGGGGACATCAAACATCATAAAACATAGTCATAAATATATAGCTCAAATTAATTCATTACAAATTCCCTCTCTATTTCCCTCTTATAGTCTTACATATTCAAATTAAGACATTTCTAAATAAAATAAATCAATCCAATCAGACATCAATCACATTTCAGTTATAAAAATCCAATCCTGTTTTAAGCTTTATTAATTTAGAATTACCATATTCAAATCAGCCTTAAATAAACATATTATTAACACTTCGGGTATCCCTCATTTCCCTTTTCCCTAAGAAATAATTATATTTAGCATAAATATCTTGTTCCCACTATATCTGTATTTTCCAGATACAGTCTATTTCTTGTTCTAGTAGATTATTTATTAATACCATTTCCCCTCTTATCTCCAGTCCCTCTTATTCTCCTTCTATTACAGAATAATTGTCTTATCTGAAATCAAAATATGAATCTAGAGAGAACATTTCTGTCTATTTTAAGTATATATTTTATCATTCAGTCTATATCAATCAAAAATCTTATAACCCCTTAAGCAAAGTAGTTATATCTAAAACAAAATATTGATTACAAAGGATAATCTTTTACAGAAATCAAGTTTAGGTCAATCAAAATCTCGAAAGCCTTTTTAATCCATTAAGTAAAATTTTGGGATCCATTTTTAAACCTAATTCTAGGTTTCTTTCTGTGCCAAACTGGTTCCCATAATAAAGCTTCTACGTCATCAAACCTCAAAGTTTGAAAAGAAATATTTCTCAACATTTCAGACTGGTCAAAAATCTCTTCCTTTTCTTCCAATGTCATCTGAATGATGTAGTCAGTTTTGATCCATGTTGTAAGTATTAGTTGCTTATCCATATTATCACAATTTCCACTGAGTTGTGACTGGGTGTCAGTCTCTGTTGTTTTTGACAGTTCAAATTTCTCAATTAAAGTTGTTTTTTGATCATCAAGATTCTCCATAAATTGTATGTGGATTTGTAAGAAATTAATTTGTTCCATAGTTTCCACTATTTCTCCCAAAGTAAAGTCATAGTTGGGTTGTAGATCTGCTTCCTCCGTCTCTTTAGATTGCATCTGTTGTTGTAAAGTAACCTCTTTGGAGTTACACTGTTTTTCCTCAATTGTACCTCGATCTTGATCCATTAAACTTTGAGAGTCAATTTGTAATTCTGAATAGTTCTCTTTAATTTTTCTCCAAGATTTCATGTACTCTGTTGCTTCCAAAATTGCTTCTAGTATAAGTTCATAATCAAGCTGTGGGTAAAGATCCTCCATTTCAGTGGTGAAAAAAGTCTTTTACTCTTTTAGTGAAGGCTATATTCAATAAAAGTCCCCAAATATTCACCTCCAATTCCTCGTAAACAAGATCACCACCCAGCTGTTTCAAGTTATCTTTACCCTTATCATCATTTGAAGGTCAGAGCCATTCTCCAGTATTAAAATATACAGTTGCAGTAACACTTTTCATCACAAGATGCCCTCAGTAAGCTGTAAAGTCTTTCTTTCCAAATTGATAAATTCACATTTAAAAAAGTAAAAAAGTAAAAAAGGCATCTCCAACATAATAAATAGCGTGGTAATAATAGTAATGTTCAAAAGTAGAAATATTTTCAGGATCCCTCAGTATTCCAAGAGTTAAATAGTCAATAAAAAATTAGCTGTTTTATTTTTTTCAGTTTCCAAAGCTGTTTTTCCCACAGTGCCGAAACGCTGCTCTCTCATAGCAGGGAAGTAATTCAAATTCAAAAGCTTTTTACAGGAGAGTAATTAGGGAAAGAGGGGGAAGGAAAGGTCTCACCCGGATTCTCCACGGGGGTTCTTTGTGCTTAGCTGTTCTTCTGGCTTTCGGCTGGCGCAGCGAAGTGATCGTCCATTTTACTGGGCGATCTTTTCTCCAATGGCCCTAAGGAGCTGGCTCGGACTGTGGAAGGAGCTGCCGCCCTTCCCTAGTCAACGAGGGCCTCCTCGACAGTAGTCGCCCCTCCAGGGTGACTTTTCGACCCGATTAAGGGTCTACCGGCGGAGGGAAAAACAGCCGGGGAGAGACAAAGCTCTCCGCACGACTGCGTTTGCCGCAATCCCGGAACTGGAAGCCAGCCACCTCATTCTTTGTCGTCCCCTTCTTCTATTGCCCTCAATCTTTCCCAGCATTAGGCTTTTCTCCAGTGAGTCCTTCCTTCTCATTAGGTGGCCAAAGTACTTGAGTTTCAACTTCAGGATCTGGTCTTCTAAAAAGCAGTCAGGGTTGATCTCCTCTAGGACTGACCGGTTTGAACGCCTTGCAGTCCAGGGGACTCGCAGGAGTCTTCTCCAGCACCATAGTTCAAAGGCCTCAATTCTTTGGCGCTCAGCCTTTCTTATGGTCCAACTTTCACAGCCATACATTGCAACTGGGAAAACCATGGCCTTGACTATACGTATTTTTGTTGGCAGGGTGATGTCTCTGCTTTTTAGTATGCTGTCTAAATTTGCCATAGCTTTCCTCCCCAGGAGCAAGCATCTTTTAATTTCTTGGCTGCAGTCCCCATCTGTGGTGATCTTGGAGCCCAGGAAGATAAAATCTGTCACTACCTCCATTTCGTCCCCATCTATTTGCCAGCATTTGAGAGGGCCAGATGCCATGATCTTGGTTTTCTTAATGTTGAGTTTCAAGCCAACTTTTGCACTCTCCTTCTTCACTCGCATCAAGAGGCTCTTTAGTTCCTCTTCACTTTCTGCCATTAGAGTGGTATCATCTGCATACAGTATCTTAGGTTGTTGATATTTCTCCCGGTAATCTTAATTCCAACTTTTGATTCATCTAGCCCTGCCTTTCTCATGATGTGCTCTGCATATAAGTTAAATGGGCAGGGCGACAGTATACAGCCTTGCCGGACTCCTTTCCCAATTTTGAACCAATCAGTGGTTCCGTGTCCAGTTCTCACTATTGCTTCTTGACCCACATATAGGTTTCTCAAGAGACAAATAAGATGGTCTGGTACTCCCATCTCTTTAAGAAGTCCTGTTTTTAAGCTTTACTAACTTACAATTACCATATTCCAATTGGCCTTAAATAGACATATTATTAACACTTTGGGTATCCTTTTTTTTTTTTTAGATAGTAATTATATCTGGTATATTATTTCCGCAGTAATATTCTTATATTTTCTTCATTAATACCATTTCTTCTCTTGTCACCCATCCCTCTTGTTCTCCTTCTATTTCAAAATAATTATCTTAAAGTAAAAATATCAAACCAACAAATAAACAAATAAATTTCTATCTAATTTAAGTATATATTCTATCAGTTCATCTATATCTATAAAAATCTTTTTAAACCAGTAAATGAAGTTTACTTCTCCAGTAATTCTCATGTCTAAAACAAAGTATTGTTACAAAGGGTATCCTCTTAGAAATTTCACATGTTCCATTAGTTATTAACTCAGTCAAAGAGTCAAAGCCTTTTTAAACCCATTAAATAAAGCTTAAAAATACATTTTTAAATCTAACTCTAGGTTTCCTTCTATGCCATAATGGTTTCCATAATAAAATTTCTGTATCATCAAACCACAATGTTAAAGGGTCCATATTCTTTAACGCTTCAAATTGGTCAAAGTTCTCTTTCCTTTCTTTTAGTAGTCTTTGGATGGTAAAAGCCGTTTTATTCCATGTTATATTTGCCAGTTGTTTATCCACCTTTTCACGATTTTCAATAACTTGTATCTGAGTATCAGTCTCTGTTGATGTTAATGCTTCAGACATCTCCGTTAAATTTATTCTTTGATCCTCAGGCTTCTCCATAGATTGCGTTTGGAGTTGTATAAAGTTAGTTTGTTCTTTGGTTTCCACAGTTTCTCTCAGTGTAGTTTCATAGTTGAGTTGTTGACATGGTTCCTCTTTAGGTTGTTCATATTGTTGCTTCTTCTGCGCTGTCTTTCGGTTTATAATTTGATCTGTCCAAGTTTGAAAGTAAGAGTTCATATCCTCTGTGGCTTCCAGAATTCAGTCTTGTCATCTCTTGTTTGACTACGTCCAGTTTGCCTTGATTCATGGATCTTACATTCCAGGTTCCTATGGAGAAAAAAATCTTTACAGCATCGGACTTTCCTTTCACCACCAGATGCATCCACAGCTGAGCGTCCTTTTGGCTTTGGCCCAGTCGTTTCACTCTTTCTGGCGCTACTAGTACTAGCCCTCTGCTCTTCCCCAGTAGCATATTGGACACCTTCCGACCTGAGGGGCTCATCTTCCAGCGTCATATCTTTTTGCCTTTTGGTACTGTCCATGGGGTTTTCATGGCAAAGATACTGGAGTAGGTTGCCATTTCCTTCTCCAGTGGATCACATTTTGTCAGAACTGTCTGCTGTGACCTGTCCGTCTTGGGTGGCCCTGCACGACATAGCTCATAGCTTCATTGAGTTACGCAAGCCCCTTCACCACGACAAGGCAGTATCCATGAAGGAGTCACAATTGATACTTTCCCCTAAGTCCGGGTCATCATAATCCCCCCTTTCATACTTTGAGCAGTGCGCTGAAGTATGACCATCCAACTGAAGAGACAGATGATAAGCTTCTGCAGTACGTTGTCCACATCGTTTAGGACAAGCAGAGGTGATTAGGGGCAAGCAGTGAATGACACAACAGGAAACAAGAACAAGGAATACTATAAAGAGAAGACCAATGAATAATTCCCTAAACCATCCCCATCCTGGGAACCAACCGGTAAGAAATGAGAATATACCATTGAAGACCTCCCATACAGTATCAGTAGAAATCTTCAGATCTTTAGGGTAATTCCTAATTCCTTCCTCCATGTGATGGATGGTATGACTAATGTTAACTTGATAATCAGTTATAAAAGTGCAGCAATGTGAGTGAACTAAAGCACACACCCCACCTTTTGCAGCCAGTACCATATCCAATGCTTGGCGATTCTGTACCACTACCTCCCGTATCTCTCCCTGTTCCTTATTGAGTTGTGTAAATGCCAGTATGGTGTGGTTAAACATTTCCTCTGTCCAGTCACCTAATTCTATAATAGAGTTATAATTCAAGCCAACTCCTATAGCTGGAATTAATGCTCGTGCAATGGCATTTCCCAGACCATGAGGTACAAGATGGTGTTCAATGTGTTCTTCATGCTCAAGGTGGTCCTCGTCCCGCCAATTGCGGATGCGGAAGTTCCAATCATTATGTTGGATAATACGAACAGAGGGAAAGATAATTCCTATGGTACATGTACCAGACCAGTAAGCTGGCAAAGATTTATAGGCAAACCGACCACAAAGGAACCACCAATCCGGGTGGTTAGCAAGATAAATGCCTGGTTTGCCTTCCAACCCCTCAGGCATATAAGCTCTAACACCAGACATGTAAGCCATAAGTCCCATTGCTGCAAACAGACTACAAAGAGCAGAGGGATCCTTCTTGTAGTCTAGACCAAAGGTCTGATGACATCTGTGCCAACCATCCCACATGCTGGTTCTAATCTTCCATGTGACTGTGCAAGGTGCATAGATCCCCAATTTATATCTGGAAGAATTAAAATGACTAAGGCAAGCTGCTGCAGGGTGCTGTATATGTGCCCCTAGTTTAGCAATTCGCAACTTTCCTGCCCCAAACACAGGAAGTGTCCAGCCCCTTGTGGCATTGTTCATGCTAAACATAAAGGCTCCTAAGGGTGTAGCTTCCATGACCAATCCCTGTGTACCAGTGGGAGGTATATATGTGCAGATCCAGCAATCTGTTACATTCAAAAGCTTAACCCATGCTTGCATATTCTGTATATGGGTGTTGGAGTCCCAAATTCCTAAAGAGGGACTGGGAAATTGGGGACCACCTCGGCCTTCTATTTTACTGGGAAAGACGGGGAATGATGTTTGTAATTCCCCAGATAGTTCAGGCACAGACTTAGGATCCCCAGAATCAGAAGGAGGTGGCTTTTGTGCCAAGATATGATCAACCGAAAATGGCAGAACCCCTGTCATGCCTCCGAGCCTGAATCCAAGACATGGAGTTAGAGCAGGACTCTGTTGAGGCCCAGGAGGGGGTGTCTGTGGCTTCAGAGGACTATAGGGAGGAGCAGGCTGAGGCAGGCCAGGGCCCTTCAGGTTTGGAACAGGGAAGGCAGAGTTCAGGCGAGGAACAAGCCCCCCCACCTGATCCTAGAGCAAGGAGAGCAGAGAGGAAGAGAGAACAATGGAGGCAGGCTCAATTGCTCGGGAGGAGAGCATCCCGTCCCACTCCACAAGGCACATCTGGGGATTAAGATTTAAGGAGACGCTGTGGGGTGGGGCATTTGCCGGGAACAAACGTGGTATCTTGAGATAGTTGTGAATTGTGCTCTTGTCTTTGTTTAACCTGGACACTTTGAATTCCAGACCGGTTGGTTTCCTGCTTCATGACCAGACTGCATTTCTGAGTCTCTACTTGCATACTGCAGGCAAGCTGAGAGTTAAAAGGACTTATTACGTTTCTGTTTTGTTTTCTTGTTATCTGTCTTGCCTTGAGAACACTGTAAACTTCTCCGGCTGTATTGAAATTGCCTTTAGCCAGAGGCAGCTGAAAGGAACGTGTGTGTGTGCTTTGGTTGAACTCTTGCCAGCATATGTGGGAGCTTTTGGGGAACATTGGCAGTGATTAAAGGACTGTTTCTCTTGCCAGCCGACTGCTTTGCCTCCGTTCGGGGCCATGGGTCATCACAACCCCCCACCAGATGTTCACTTTTGGGTGTTTCTCCAAGACACCAGATGTTCCCGGGTGGGTTAGAATATTGGGTGTTTCCTTTGCTGTCCTTTCATGACCTTGCATTCATGGGTCTGCAAGTGGCCAAAGAGAGCGGGGCCATCTGCACATATTCACAATTGATACTGTCCCCTAAGTCCGGGTCATCATTTTTTAAGCAGTTTGAGGGCTTTGATATGTTGGGAGTCAACCCATTCAGTCTCTGAGTGGAGGAAGTCCTTCCAGGTTACCAAATACTGGGTTTTCCCCCAATATATACGAGAGTTTTCCCTTAATCATAATGGGGTCAGGAGGTGGTTGCGATTAGGGACGCAAGGAAGATGTGATTTCTGGTTTCAACATGCTGCAATGAAATACCGGGTGTACACATCTGAGTGTTTTTGGCAGCTCAAGCTCCAGAGTCACTGGGTTAATCCTTTTAATAGGGAAAGGACAACATATTTTGGGCCCAATTTTTTGGATGGTTGTCTAGATTGTAAGAATTTGGTAGATAGATAGACCTTGTCTCCCACTTTAAAGTCCTTTGGCTAAATGTGCTTTTTATCAGCCTGTTTTTTGTATGTTTCCCTAGCTTCATCCAAAGTTTTTCTCACCCCCACCCAGGTGTTTTGTAACTGGGCAACCCAATCTTTCAGCAATGCAGTCAATGAGGTGGCCTGGGGCAATTTAGGGATAGGTACAAAGTCTTGTCCTGTAGCCACTTTAAATGGAGTGAACCCAGTGCTACTGTGTACTGAGTTATTGTAGGGAGGAGGTCCGTCCAATTGCCTTGTTGGTAATTAATATAACATCAGAGGTACTGCTCTAGGATGCCATTGGCCCTTTCACACTCACCGTTAATAGCCGGATGATGTGAGGAGCTGAGCCCTTGAGTGGTCCCCAAAAGTTTTAGGAACTCCTGCCAAAGCCTCAAAGTGAATTGGATTTCGCGATCTGAGATTATTTTTTGGGAGCACCATGCAGCCAATAGATGTGCTGCACAAATAGTTTAGCCAAAGTGCATGCTGAGGGGATTTTTTGATAGGGTATAAAATGCCCTTGCTTGGAGAACAGCGGTTATCACCCAGATCACTGTATTTTATGAGCTTTCGGGCAGTTCTACAATAAAGTCCATTGATATCTCTTTCCATGATGCTTTGGGCTCTGCTACTGGCTGGAGAAGCCCGGGTATTTTCCCTTGTTGCCTCTTGGCAGAGGCACAAATGGGGCAGCTAGCCACATAGCTCTCTATGTCCTTCTTCAGTGATGGCCACCAAAATTGCTGCTTGATTAGGTGCAGGTTTTTTACAATGCCAAAATGCCTCACTACTTTTGAACCATGGCTTTTTTGTAGAACCATTAATCGTTGGCTCTGTGCAGTGGTGGGATTCAAATATGTGAAGGATGCCACTTCCGGAAGTCTGTTCTGGGCCTGGGCAACAAAAAATTAGCTGCCATTTCTGCCGAAGTGCTGCGAACTGGCTGAATCCTACCACTGGATCTGTGGGATATATAGTTTGGCTCCCACCCAAGCTAGACCATTTTCCACTGTACATTCTCCCTTGTACATTTGGAACCACTTGTCCTCCTCCTAAGCTGTCTTTAGGGTGTCTTTCAAATCATCGGCTAGTTGGGTTTTCATTTTGGCTTGTGCCCCTGGGTGGTGATTGGGGCTGCCAGTTGCCTGGAGAGGATAACCGGTTTAATCACCTCCAGCTTTGAACTATTTTATTGCAGCAGCCTGGATAAAGCATATGCTAGAAAGTGTCCCCCCCCCAGGAGGAATCTGAAGTTGAATAGGTTAAAGTACTGGGCCCACCGGGCCTGTTTGGACAATGGTCTCTGGAGGATTTTCAAGGCTTCTGAGTTTAGTCTACACTTCAAATGGGGTTTTCTCTCCTTCTAGAAAATGGCTTCAAGTTAGGAGTGCCCAGCACACTGTATGGGCTTCCTTCTCCCAAACTGTCCATCTCTGCTCCGTCTCATTTAACTTTTTAGAAGTGTAGGCGCATGGCTGCAGGACCTCTTGCTTGTTTTCCTGCAGAAGCACCGTGCCCACTGCAACATCACTAGCATCAGCCTGAATGAGAAAGGGGGCATTAGAGTCAGAATGTTTCAGCACTGGCTCCACTGCGAACAGGTGCTTAAGCTTTTTGAATGCAGCCTGACATTCCATAATCCATTTAAGCAGTTGGCTGGGCTTGGGTTTTTCTTCCCCTTTTGTCTTTAGTAGAATGGTGATGGGGAGGGCTATCTGATCAAACAAGGGAATGAACTGGCGGTAAAAGTTTGCAAATCCAAGGAAGCTTTGTAGTTGTTTCCAGGTGCAGGGAGGAGCCCACTCTAGCACTGCACACACCTTTTCGGGGTCCATCTCTATCCCCTTGTGGGAAATATGATAGCCCAGATAGTCAATTTTACTCTGGTGGAATTCACACTTGGATAGCTTGGCATATAGTTTGGTGCTTGAAGTTTCTTGAGTACAGCTCCGACTAGTTTTACATGTTCTGCCATGGACTCAGTATAGATTAAAATGTCACCCAGGTAAACTAACTCCCTTATACAGGTGTTCATACAGCACTTCATTTATTAGCTGCATAAACATAGCAGGGGCCCCTTGCAGTCCAAAAGGGAGGACCTGGAACTGGATTTCTACTCCCTTCAGGGCGGTCTCATGGGTTCATGGTGGTGATTTTGCCAATTTTTTGGCAGGCTCCTATGTCACCTTTTGGGTTGGGCATGCAGCTCAACAGTTGGCAGCTCGGTGCACCACCTTCCCATACCAGTGGATTGTCAGAGTGGGCTCTGCTTGGGTGGCAGTAACTTCAGAGCCTCTTTCTTTTCAGGGAGGGATCTTTGCACCCACAGCTCGGTCGGTACTTGGATTGAGCCAGGTCAATTTCCACTTCTTCTGCTAGAACATACCAGCCATGGAGAGTTGGGGGATTGCCCCTGGAGATATAGATGTTGCAGACCTTGTCACTTAGCCTGTTTTGGAAACATCCAATCAAGATGTCTTCTGGCCAGTCAGTCAGTCAGCAGGCCAGGTCATAGAACTCCTGGATGTATTCGGCCACTAACCTTTGCCCTTGGCTGATGGTTTTTATGTGATCTCTGGCTTTGCAATTGGCTGAGGGAACTTTGGAGTGCTTCCTAAGTGTGGCCATGAAGTGGTCAAAGTTTCTCAGCTCTGGAGCATCATCGTTATGGAGGGTGACCATCCATTTCAGCTGTGGTCCCCTCCAATGCCATGGTCACATATTGTGTAAGGTTCCGAAAGGAAGATGCATTTCAAGGAATTCTGAGGCATTGTTTACCTAGAAAATTCTTTATTTTGCAACATAGTTTTGGTACGTATCAAGTGAAGCCAAAAACTAAACCCTCCTACTTCTTCCCACAGTGTCTAAGCATATTCCCCTCCCTCATGTAACAAGTCATTAATCACATTCCCCAATTAGTTTAAAGTGTGAGCTTTCCCTCCCATTCCATAACGCGCCATATCTTTATCTTCTCACATTTCATCCTTTGAAGATGCTCTGCTGAAATATTGTTATGGCTAAATAGTTCTCAGCACATTCTTTCACTCCCCCCCCCATACAATCTAATAGTGGCTCTTAAAGTAATACACAGGTTAAATAGTGAATGTCTGCATCCATATATAATGTCAAGCATAACATTCGATGTTAGCAGCCTTGACATCCGGCCCCCGTTACAAAAACGACAGATCCTGTAATGTAAACAAAAGCATATGTTAATGATTAGGTTTCGGTTTGTTGGGATATTTTGCATGAAATCTTTTGACGAGTCTGTCAGCTTCCACCTCGCTTGATTTCACCCAGGCGGCTTCAGATAACGGGTATCCTTTCCATTGTACTAAGTACTGCAATTTGCCTTTAAAGATTCTGGAATCAAGAATACGTTTCACTTCATAATGGGTCTGTCCTGCAACTACGAGGGGCCCAGGTGCTTTCTTTGGGGGAGGTCTTAAAGTGGAGCCCCAATAAGGTTTTAACAAACTACTGTGGAAAACAGGGTGAATTTTACCCAGAAGTCTAGGGAGTTTCACTTTTATGGTGACCGGATTGATGACCTTTACGATAGGAAAAGGCCCTAAGAATTTCGGTCCTAACTTCTTGCTAGGTAATTTGAGGCGTAAATATTTGGTTGACAGATAGACCTTTTCCCCAACTTGGAACGTTCTTTGGGGAGCCCTCTTTTTGTCAGCTTGCTTTTTATAGGTTTCAAAAGTCTTTTTTAAAGCAGTTTTTGTCTTTCTCCAAACTTCCTCCCATCCCCTCACCCATTGGTCAAGTGTCTGGGAAGCAGTTGGCACTTGGGGATATTCAGGTATTGGACCGAACTCTTTGCCTGTGGCTACTCTGAAAGGCGTGTAGCCAGTACTGCTGTGCACAGAATTGTTGTACGCCACCTCTGCAAAAGGGAGGAGGTCAGTCCAGTTAGTCTGTTGATAGGACACATAGCATCTGAGATATTGCTCCACCATTTTGTTGGCGGCTTCTGCAGCTCCATTGGTGGACGGATGAAAAGCAGATGATAAGCCTTGAGATGATCCAATTAATTTAAGAAAACTCCTCCAAAACTTTGCTGTGAACTGCACCCCCCTGTCTGAGATTATTCGCTTAGGGGCACCGTGCAGTCAGTAGATATGTTTCAAGAACAATTTAGTCAGTCGTTGGGCGGATGGGAGTCCTTTGCAGGCGATGAAATGAGCCTGCTTTGAAAACAAGTCTATTACAGTCCAGATGACAGTATTTCCTTTACTTTCAGGTAAGTCTACGATAAAATCCATAGCTATTTCTTCCCAGGGTTGGGAAGGGTCTGCCACCGGCTGCAGTAACCCAGGGGTTTTCCCCGGGATTCTTTTCATTGTGGCACATACAGTACAACTCTTCACATAGTTTTCCACATCCCGTTTCAGTCCAGGCCACCAGAATTGCCGGCGGGTGAGATGTAGAGTTTTAAGGTATCCAAAGTGTCCAGCCTGTTTAACATCATGGCTGTGTTTGAGAGCATTTAGACGGAGGGATTTGGGTAAATACAGTTTCCCTCCCTTGTAAACCAAACCATCCTGGCACGTCAAGGAGGTTTGATTATCTTTGAACCATTGATCGGTGAGGAGCTCTCGTTTTATTTTCTTTGCTCCAGGGTCATCTGGATTGGGGACCCTGCGAGGTGTGATTTGTGCAACAGGCTGTGGATTAGAGATAATCGCCTCATTAACTTCTTCACGTTTGCTTTTGTATTGGGGCAATCTAGATAGCGCATCAGCTAGGAAGTTTTTCCCCCCTGGTATGTACTTTAGAGTAAAGTTGAAGCGGTTAAAGTACTGTGCCCACCGTACTTGCTTTGGGGACAATTTGCGGGGAGTTTTCAGTGCCTCTAGATTTTTGTGATCTGTCCATACTTCAAATGGCACCTTGCTCCCCTCTAGGTAGTGTCGCCAGTTTAACAACCCCCATCTAATTGCGAAGGCCTCTTTTTCCCATATTGCCCATCTCCATTCACTTTCCGTAATTTTTTTTGAGGTGTAGGCGCAGGGTTGCAGGATTCCATCCTTGTTCTTTTGAAGTAGTACAGCTCCAACGGCCACATCGCTTCCCCCTGGGCAGGGGTGCTTTAGAACCGGTTCAGCAGCAAATAGTCTTTTTAAATTCTCAAAAGCCGTTTGACAGTTCATAGTCCATGCTAGTGGTTGGCCCGGTCGCGGCTTCCCTCCTTTTCCCCGTTTTGAGTAAGTCTGTAAAGGGTAGGGCAATCTTGGCAAAAGAGGGGATGAATTGACGGTAGAAGTTGGCAAAACCTAGAAAGCTCTGGAGCTGTTTGCGGGTTCTTGGGGGTTGCCACTCAATTATAGTTTTCACCTTAGCTGGTTCCATCTCAATGCCCTCATTGGGAATTCTGTAGCCGAGGTAATCTAATCGGGTCTGATGAAATTCACATTTTGACAATTTGGCATAAAGCTTGGCATTCAGTAGTTTCTTTAATACTTCTCTCACCAGCTTTACGTGATCAGTCATATTCGTACTGTATATAAGGATATCGTCAAGGTACATCAGGACCCCTTTGTACAGGTGATCATGTAGAACCTCATTAATCAGCTGCATGAATACAGCTGGGGCCCCCTGTAGTCCAAATGGCATGACCTTGAATTGGTAGCTCCCCATGGGGCAGTTGAAGGCAGTCTTCCACTCGTCTCCCTCCTTTATTCTCCCTCGGTAATATGCCTCTCTCAGGTCTAATTTTGTGAAAACACTCCCCTTAGCCAGATGAGTTAATAGGTCCTGTAGGAGGGGGAGGGGGTACTTGTTATGCACACTTACAGCGTTAAGACCCTTATAGTCTACACAGAGATGAAGAGACCCATCTTTTTTTTCTTTAAATAACACAGGGGCTCCCACGGTAGATTTAGCCCTTTCAATGAACCCCCTCTTTAGGTTCTTATTCAGGTATTGCTGCATCTCTTCCATTTCGAGGGGGGACATAGCGTACATTCTCGGGCATGGGAGCTTGGCTCCTGGCACCAATTCAATGGAACAGTCATTGGGTCTGTGAGGGGGTAGGACATCGCATTCATTCTCACTGAATACCTCCGCTAAGTCCCGGTATTCATTGGGGATGAGTGAATCGTCTGGTGACGGTGAGGCAGTTATAAGTGCTCACTCATTAGGTGGCCTAAAGTGTTCCGCAATGTCTGTTGAATGGGGGGGGGTTGGCCCTATTGGTAACCTCACAGTTCTCATCCCTTTCTCCCACCAGATAAATGGCTTCCATTTGTCTAACCAGGCTAATCCTAGGATCACAGCCTCAGTTAGTTTTGGAGCCACTAGGAAACGTATGAACTCCCAGTGCTCACCTATTTCTAGGCATAGAGGCTCAGTTAGTTGCATGACAAAAGTTCCTCCCATCAGGGAGCCATCGGCTTGTTCAAACCTCATTGGCTGGGAGAGCGATTTTGCTCGTATTCCCAATTTCATGGCAAAGGGCAAGCTAATGATACATCTGGAGCATCCAGAATCTACTAGCACTTTTAAGTCTGTCTGTGCTCCTGACTTATGGCTGATTAGCCTTGCAGCCAGTGTGAAAGGAGGCACAGGTCGACTCACCATTGGGTCGTTCTCTCCTTCGTCATTGCTGTCAAAAAAGGGTAGAGTGACGGTGGGTCCAGTCTCAGCTCCGGCGTCCTCCTGTGTAGGGGAGGTAGCTTGGGCAACCAGTTGCTGTGTAATCCCGCTGGATTTTTCTCTCAACAGCTGTTGGCTAGGTCTTTTCCTCACTGCAGGTGCCAGTTTGTTCTGCTGTCAGGGGTAGGGGACCGGGCAGTTCGATGCTCGATGTCCCTGTTGTCCACACCGGAAGCATGTGATCGGTGGACCTGCAGGTGGTCTGGGCCTTTCAGTGGTCGTAGCCGTTGGGGGTTTTCGGGGGGGGGTTGTTGTCTGGGTTGCTCAGGTCTTATCTCGGGTTCAGGTGGGGGAGGCTTCTTATAGCGGGTGAGTTGAACGTCCAGCTTCACTGCTGTCTGGTACCACTCATATAGCTGATCAGGTACTGCTCAAATGAGGCAGGCCTGGGAGAGGTGGTCATCTAACCCCTCAATGAAGAGATGGATTAGGGATTGCTCTGGCCACCCCTCTATTCGACCAGCTATCTTGTGGAATTCATGCACATACTCTAGAGCAGGTCTACCAGCTTGTTTTATTTTGTGGATTTGTCCTCCTGCTCTAAGGCTTGTAGAAGGGTCCTCAAATCTCTCTCTGAGCCCCAGGAGGAAGAGGTGGGGATTGCCTAATTCGGGGGCTTGCTCATTGTATAAATTGTTTAGCCATTCGGATGCCTCTCCCTCTAGGTTGGACGCAATCACATCGACCATCGCACCTGGGTCTGGGTAGAGATGGGCCCAGAGATTTAAATGAGAACGTACTTGATTGAGAAAAAAAATTAGCTTCTCTGAGTCCCCATCGAAAGTTGCTCTGAGAGGTGGGCCAATCATAGGCTGTTGTGGGGCCCACTGGGGTTGTTGCTGCTGGGCCCAGCCTTGTTGCTGTTGCATGCCCAAGGTTGCACGTTCGGGGCTGGCTGCTGCAGGGGTGGCGCTCTCAGTTGTTGGCCCCAGTGGTTGGCCCCAGCCTTGTTGCTGTTGCATGCCCAAGGGTTGCACGTTCGGGGCTGGCTGCCCTCCACCCTGCTGTGGTTGCAATACTGGCTATGCTGGCCTCTCTAATCGTGGGAGGTTTTCTAAAGGTTGCTGAATAGGTGAGGGCAGTTGCTGCCTTCTCTGTTGTTGGCCTGCAGGTGGTGATGGCGCCCTCTGCTGCTCTCCTATTTCTTGCACCATCCCAAGCTGCTGTAAGATCTCCATTAGCTGACGCATGCTCAGAGGCTTTTCATCTTCCGTCTGAGGGGGCTGCCAAACTCCCCATTGAGGCAGGGCCCCCGGGCTGGGTTTCCCTCTCTCTGTGGGGCTGGAGGCCCTGGCAGGGGGTTCCAGGGATCGGAAAACTGGTTGATCTGCGAGGGAAGGGCTGGGGGCCTCTCTCAGCAGGGACTGTTCCGCACCCCTTACTTCTTTTTTTTTTTTTTATCATAACAAGTTTTATTAGTTTTTGTTTGTTTTACAGCCAAGTGCTTGTAACACATCGTGGAGATAGGGCACTCCAGAGAACACAACAAAAAATACAGTCATACATATACAGTTTAAACTACTACTTTAAAAGTTCCCTCTTATGGTATACAATTCGAGCATTCCTAAAATATAAATTGTTTCTCACCTCTATCTATTATTCCAATTTCAATTTATATTTCTCAATCAAATTATATCTCTTATTATATTTCACATACATATTATGTAAATAAACATGAATTTATATATTTTAAAACTATTTCATTAGACATAGTAATATAATAACATCATAATAATAATAGGACAATAATTATTTCTATCATAAACAAGTAATATAACTATTATATCTTAATATTTCTCAACTATATTCTATTTCATATATTCTATCCAATATTTTCATAGATCAATCCACGTCCCTAAAAGATTCCTCAATTGTTTCAGTTTAATCCATTTAATATCTCACTAATTACCATTCAATTCTTATAAATAAAAATATCAATAATATTTCACCAGTCTCAATCTCAATCTAACTCCTTTAATTATAAATTTTCCAATTATTCTTATTGCCATTCCAAATCATACTCAAATCCATAATTTAAATCTAGTGTTGACTCATACCAAAGTGACCTTAAAGATCTCAAAAATATTAGTTCAATCAATGTCCAGAAGCCCTTTTTACCCATCAAATAAAATTTTAACTCTTATTTTTAAATCTAATTCTAGCTTTCTTTTTGTGCCAGGTAGGTTTCCACAACAGGGCTTCTAAGTCCTCCCATCTTAGTAACTGGCTAAAGGCCTTTTCCCACCATTGAGTCCAATCATATTCTTTTTCTCTTTTATCCAGTATTGTCTGTACTGTCATGTTGTCAACGTTTTTTGTGCCTCGTATTTGGAAGTCCAATCCTGTTGCTTTTAAAGTTGTAAACGTTTTAGTTGAGTTCTGCCTTTGATCATCAAAGAAATCCATCATGTAGGATGTGTCCTCTTCCTCTTCAATAAATTCAGTAAATTCAATAGATTGTAAATGTATTCCATCCATCTCATTAAGTTGTAGATCTGATTGTCTATCATAGTCAATCAAAGGTTGAGCTTCAATTTTTAATTCTGAGTCCTCCTTGAATCTAAACGATCTAATATGTTCTTTAAGTTCCAGTCTTGCTTCTAAGATTTTTTCTAATATAAGTCCATAATTAATCTGTGAGTAGGATTCCATCTTCTTCTTCTTTTTTTTTTTTTAGAGAAGTTCAGCTTAAAAAATAGATTGCAGCGTTATAAAATATAAAATGCAGACAGAAATATATTTCCAAAGAAAGATAGAGGAAAAAAAAAACAACCCAATAGTCAAGACCAGCACAGAGATAAAAACTGGCAGTCAGTTGTTATATTGTAATCCAGTCTGGGCATCAGGCCAAAATCAGGAAGTGGGAGTTCAAAGAGCAAGTTACATTGTATCAGTCCGTTTCTGGGCTTCATGCCAAGTCCCAGGATGCATTGTATCCAAAATAATCTACATAAGTCCGCCCAGAGAGTAAAAAGTTTTTTAGGCAGTACTGTTCAGGAGGGGGGGGGAAACAAAGAACATTCCACCCCCTCCCTAAGGATTTTCACCTAAACTGAAGATAAACAAGCCAAAAGAGAAAGTCACAATAATCCGGATGCTCGAGTTCCAACTGCTTATGTAGACAAAATAAAATAGTAAAAAAAAACAATAATTGTTTTTCCAAAGCCCGTTTTCCCCAGCAATCAAACGCTGCTTTCTCAAAATAGGGAAATAGTTCTTAAAGCTGTTAGCAGGGAAGAAGGTAAATTAACAAGAGGGAAGGAAAGGTCTCACCCGGATCTTCCACGGTGGTTCTTTTCGCTTAGATGTTGCTGTGACTTTCGGCTGGAGCAGCTGAGTGATCGGCCATGTTACTGGCCGATCTTTTCCCCGTCGGCCCAAAGGTGGTTTTCTCGGACCGCAGAGGGAGCCGCCGCTCCCTCCGCGATCAACGAGTGCCCTCCTCTACGGTGGTCGTCCCTACAGGGCGACTTTCGACCCTATCCAGGGTCTACCGGCGGGGGGAAACCGGACGGCCAAGAGAACGAGTTCTCTGCACGTCCGCGGGCGCTGCGACCGGAACTGGAAGTCCCCCCTTACTTCTAATGCTTCAAACCTCTCTGCCAAATTCTCCACAGACTCACTATGAGTTGTAAATTGACATCTCCACTCACCTGAGTCTTCAGCTGCCGAAGGCTTGGCAGTTTTCCACTGGTGTGGGGGATGTAATCTGTGAAGATCTCTTTGTTGTGGCTCTAGCCCGTCCATCTTGGAAGTATTTGAAGATGGAGAAGCTGTTACAAAATCTCCAGATTCCATGCTTGTCTTGTCCCAGTCTGAAGATCAAATCAGCTCTTCTAATCTCTTTGGCTTTGCTCCTAGCTGGGGGAATTGTGAGGGTTCTCTCTCAACAGGTTTGCACGCTGCGGCTCCCATCTCTGAGGGACTTACAGCTGCAGGAAAGCTAGTCTCCGGTAATTCCTCTCCTTCCATGACGTTGCTTTCATTCGTCAGTCTACTCCTTTATTTTTGGAATAGTGACTAGGAATTCAGATCCCTAAACGTCTAAAACATTTGTTGGTTTTTGGCTTGATGTAAGGTTCCGAAAGGAATTCTGAGGCATTGTTTACCTAGAAAACTCTTTATTTTGCAACATAGCTTCGGTACGTATAAAGTGAAGCCAAAAACTAAACCCTCCTACTTCTTCCCACAGTGTCTAAGCATATTCCCCTCCCTCATGTAACAAGTCATTTAATCACATTCCCCAATTAGTTTAAAGTGTGAGCTTTCCCTCCCGTTCCATAACGCGCCATATCTTTATCTTCTCACATTTCATCCTTTGAAGACGCTCTGCTGAAATATTGTTATGGCTAAATAGTTCTCAGCACATTCTTTCACTCCCTCCCCCCCCCCATACTATCTAATAGTGGCTCTTAAAGTAATACACAGGTTAAATAGTGAATGTCTGCATCCATATATAATGTCAAGCATAACATTCGATGTTAGCAGCCTTGACATATTGCACCTTAGCTCCTTTGGTGGCTATTTTTGGACCATATTCTTGCATATATATCCAAACCTACACCAGGAAGAACCCCAATTGCTTGGGGTCTCCGTTGAACTTTACTCCTAGGGCTGGTATCTTGCATCGTCTCCACCATGCTGGCAATGCTCTTGCAGCTGATGCAGGCTGAGTTGCAGGGCCAGGCACTAGGGCAGTTGCTGCTGGTGAGGGGCTTGCTGCTCTGCTGTCGCGATGGCAGAGGTGATTGCCCCATTGCTTGCCATGGCTGGAGTTGGCTGGTCAGTGGGATGTGACGCCCAGGCTAGGGCTTTGAGATTACCAAAAGCCCTTCTCAGGAATTTTATGGCTAGCTCCAGCATCCAGTCCCCTTGTTCTGGCTCGCCTATACTCGATTTCCTCCAGCTCCACTTGCATCTCTCACTGGTGGCTGCCATGGCCCCCAAGGGTGAATGTCACTCCCATGAGTTTCTCTTCCCACTCTTCCTTTTTTCCGATCCTAAGGGACCATCGAGGTCCTGTTGGTTCATCCTCTCCCAGCCACTTGGATAGATCCAGCCCTCCAGGAAGGGATTTCAAGGATGCCTCCCCCAGGTTTTGATCTCTTCCTGGTCACTCCCTTGAGCTGATATCGTTTGCATGGTCCCCATAGTAGAGGCGGTTTCCTCTCCGGGTTGACCACAGAGCTAGCTTAAAGTGAGACCTGCCCCAGTCTGAAAGAAAGAAACGCCCTTGATTCCATTTGGTTAAAGCAAAGGGTTCTTTTACTAAGGGTGTTGGTTGCAGTAAAGTCAAGCCAGCTCTGAATTTTCCAGTGCTGGAAAGATACAAAGAGGTTCACCCACAGCCCATCCCTTCCCTCGTGACCAGTCCATTTCCAGCCAACCAGAGCTTGCCAAAATGTTTTGAGAACACTGAGATGTTTGGGGGTAGTTTGCATATTTTCTCAGGGTGCCTGGCCTTGGGATGCTGGTACAAACTAGATCGACTGCTCTGGTCTTTATCACCAGTCATTCCCTACTCCCGATCTCCCATCAAGTACAAACACAGCTTTATTGCTCTTCCATCCCTTCACTTCCCCTTCTAGCCTTTGATGGCAGGATGCCTGTGAGTGCCAAGCAGAGCCAGGCAGATCTGGCAAATTTGCTTTTGCTTTGCATATGTTTAAAACATTTGTGATATGATAAATATACTTCAAATGAATACATTCAAATTAGGTCCATGGTCTCAGAGCATCTCCTACTGCATATCACTTAAAAATCGTATTGGACAAGACAGAACCTGCTCATAAAAGTAGCAAGTATGATGTAGTTGGGAAATCTCAGAACTTGGCTCAGATTCTTATTCCACTTTTAAACTAACTACTGTAAGTGACTTTCCTGTCTCGTGATCTTTCCACCAACCCACCTTGTCTGGGGCTTGCAATTAGCTAATATAAAGCAGCTGCATAATTTGTGCTATATGACTTCCTTGTAGGTAAGATAAAAATAGCTGAAATAGGGGTAATTTAAAACAATGGGAGGAATCTAATGCACCATGCACTTCATGCCAGAATATGTCAAATCAATACATATAACAATATAGACCAGAGGTTCTAGAAGTATGATGTGGGGAACTCTGGGAGTTCAGGGGGTCCAGAAGCTGAAATATTTTAAAACCTCTCAGTTTTAATTTTATACAATAAATATCCACAGATATAAACCACATAAACCAATGATCGTTGGGTTCTCATTCATTTTTAAGAATGTAAGCGGATCCACATACCAAATGTTTAAGATCACTGCTACAGTTAATTGTGTGGAGAATTGATATCCCACCTTTAAAAAATATTTCCTCCTAAATGGACTTAACACTGAAATAGGTGGAGAATATTCCAGATCCCACGGTAGTTAAAATTAATGCTTTCCTTATGAAATACCTAGAACAGACAAGCTAGAAACAAGGCTAACAGCAAAGAACATCCACCAACCAAAAAGAGGGATTTTCAAACAACAAACTCATGGAATAGGTGACTGATACTATTGTGGTATGCAATACATGTTCCGTGTATGCACGTATGCCCAAAGAACACCCAAACTAAACATGCATTAGATGTAAATTATGTGATCTACTAGAGGAAAAAGTAAGGAACTTAGAGGCAACTCTAGCCAAACCCCAACATACAAAAGAAAGCTCCACCTAAACTGAACCAAATAATGAACAAATAACTCCCAGAGGATTTGACCCTACTGATAAACCCTTGGAGGAAGATAAATGGAGGTATGTCACACATAGAAGGAAACACAGTACTCAAAGAAAAAAGCAGCATACAACTAATAAACCCCTTCTACCCAATCCAAGCCAACCCAACCAGAAGCAGCCCCATTAAAACTGAGCAATCGATTTCTCCCCTTAGATGGAAACAAGCAGACCCACAACCTCCCCCTTAAAGAAAACATGCAGACACCTAGCAAAGAAACAATTTCAAGTATCCCTAAAAAAGTCACTTCAAATATCCCTTAAAAAGTCACATCAACAAACACACCTGAGATAAACAGAAAAGCACCCCAAATTGCAGTCCCCAAAAAAGGAAGGCGAGTGTTGGTAATAGGAGATTCTATCCTCAAAGGAACAGAATCATCTATCCGTAGACCAGACATACAATCCAGGGAGATATGCTGTCTCCTTGGAGCAAAAATCAAAGATATGGCTGAGAACTTAACCAAAATAATTAGGCCCACAGATTACTACCCCTTCCTCCTCCTCCATATTGGGACAAACGACATAACAAAGAACCTGAGTACAATACTGAGAGATTACAAATAACTAGGCAATAAAGTTAAGAAGCTAGGTGCACAAGTAGTATTCTCATCAGTATTCCCAACGAAAGGCCAACATCCATTGAGGGGAAAAAAGAATTTTAGAAATAAACCATTGGCTAAAGGGTTGGTTTCGCCAAGAAAACTTTGGTTTCCTGGATCATGGACTTCATTTCCTACGTGAAGGACTCTTGGCAAGGGATGGGCTGCACCTCCCGAAAACAGGGGAAAATGTACTCGGAAAAAGACTGGCGCAACTCATCAGGAGGGCTTTAAACTAAAATCGAGGGGGAAGGGTGACCAATCTCTAGAATCTCTAGAACCCAAAACCATCACAAATCCCAAGAAAACAAATCAAACAATGAGGTAGGCAGTGTTGAAAAAAAGAAAAACTCAAACAACAATCAGGAGATGCAGGAAACATACCCATGGACAGGCACAAAAGTCTTAAATGCTTATATACAAATGCTCAAAGCTTGGGGAACAAACAGGGCGAACTAGAAGCAATAGTACACAAGGGAGGGTATGACATAGGTTGCATTACAGAAACTTGGTGGGACAAAACCCATGAATGGAATGGACTGATGGATGGATACAAATTGTTCAAAAGAAACAGGTCTACAAAAAGAGGAGGGGGAGTTGCACTATATGTAAGATCACACTACATATCTACAGAAATGCACATCATCAAAGATAAAATCTCTCCAGAATGTATATGGGTCAATATAAAAGAGAAAAAAGTGACATTGCCATAGGTGTATATTACAGGCCACCCAACCAATCAGAAGAAATAGATGAACTCTTTGCCAACCAGTTAAGAAATGTATGTAGGAAGCATACCACAGTAGTAATGGGAGACTTCAACTATCCAGATATCAACTGGGAGACAAACTCTGCAGTGAGTGGGAGATCAAACAGATTCCTAATCAACCTAGCCGACAACTTTGTCACCCAAAAGGTGGAGGAGAGAACTAGACGTAAAGCTATACTGGACTTAATCCTTACTACTAGAGAAGAAGTGATAGAAGGAATTGAAATTGCCGGAACCTTGGGTGAAAGTGACCACATCATACTGGAATTTAACATAATGCAAACACTAGCAATAGAAAACAATCCAATCAGTGCCTTAAACTTCAAAAGAGCTGACTTTAACAAATTTAGAGAGAATCTAGGAAAAATCCCATGGATGAAAATCCTAAAGGGGAAAACAATCCAAGAAGCGTGGGAAACTCTGAAAAATGTGATCATAGAAGCCCAGACCAGCACAATACCACTGAAAAAGAAAAACAAGAAATTCAAGAAGAAACCAGCATGGCTGCACAAAGATCTCTCTGACAAACTGAAAGACAAAAAGGACAAATACAAAAAATGGAAAGAGGGGCACATAACTAAGGCCGATTATCAGCAGACAGCCAGAACATGCAAAGACGAAGTCAGGAAAGCAAAGGCTCAGAATGAACAAAGGCTTGCAACAGAAATCAAGGATAATAAAAAAAGGTTTCTTCCAACACATTAACAAGAAAAAAGTCAAGGAAACTGTAGGTCCACTAAAGAGAGAAGATGGCAAGGAAATAACAGGCAACAGGGAGAAAGCAGAACTGCTTAACTCATACTTTGCATCAGTCTTCACACAAAAAGAAACTACAGCCCAACATACCAAAAAAACCACTGCAAAAGACAAACTAGAAACAAAAATTAAAAGAGAACACCTATCCGACCTTGACGAATATAAATCACCAGGACCCGACAGATTACATCCCAGAGTTCTGAAGGAGCTGGCAGATGTTATCTCAAAACCATTACACCACATCTTTCATAAATCCTGGAGCACCGTGGAAGTACCTGAGGATTGGAAAAGGGCTGGTGTGGTTCCCATCTTCAAGAAAGGGGAAAAAATGGACCCAGGAAAGTACAGACCAATCAGTTTAACATCAATACTTGGGAAGATCCTAGAAAGGATAATAAAAAACAGATCTGCAAACAACTAGAAGCAAACAAATTTATAACTAGTAGCCAGCATGGGTTTGTTAAAAACAGATCACACCAAACCAATCTTACTTCATTCTTCGATAAAGTGACTAAACTAGTAGACCAGTGAAATGCTGTGGATGTAATATACTTAGATTTCAGTAAGGCATTTGATAAAGTACAACCTACTCCTTGGTAAGCTAGAAAAAGGTGGAGTAGACAACATCACCACCAGATGGATCTGTAGCTGACTGGCAAACTGTACTCAGCGAATAGTCCTCAATGGCACCACATCCACATGGAGAGAAGTATGCAGCGGCGTACCACAAGGCTCCATTTTAGGGCCAGCACTCTTCAATATGTTCATAAATGACTTAGATGAGGGAATTGAAGGGGAACTCATCAAATTTGCAGATGACGCCAAACTGACAGGAATAGCCAACACCCCAAAAGACAAACTCAGTCCAAAAAGATCTTGACAAACTTGAACAATGGGCCTTATCCAACAAAATAAGTTTCAATGTGGAGAAAAGCAAAGTTTTACATTTAGGCAGGAAAAATCAGAGAGACCTGGCTCAAAAACAGCAACTGTGAGAGGGACCTTGGAGTCCTAGTGGACAATCACTTGACTATGAGCCAGCAGTGTGCAGCAGCAACCAAAAAAGCTAATACAATCCTGGGTTGTATAAACAGAGGCATAGAATCAAGATCACACGAAGTATTAGATCACACTTTATAAAACCCTAGTAAGACCACACCTGGAATACTGCAGCCAATTTTGGTCACCATATCATAAAAAAGATGTTAAGAGTCTGGAAAAAATTCAGAGAAGAGCAACTAAAATGATCAAAGGCCTGGAGACTAAAACATACAAAGAACGGCTGCGGGATTTGGGTTTAGCTAGTCTAAAGGAAAGAAGAAATAGGGGATATATGATAGCAGTATTCCAGTATTTGAGAGGCTGCCACAAAGAAGAGGGGGTCACGTCATTCACCAAAGCACCGGAGGGAAGGACGAGAAACAATGGTTGGAAATTGATCAAAGATAGAAGCAACCTGGAATTAAGGAGAAAGTTCCAAACAGTGAGGACAATTATCCAGTGGAACAGCTTGCCTTCAGAAATCGTGGGTGCTCCATCACTGGAGATTTTCAAGAAGAAACTGGACAATCACTTGCCTGAGATGGTATAGGTTCTCCTGCTTGAACAGGGGGCTGGACTAGAAGACCTCCAAGGTCCCTTCCAGCTCTATTCTATTCTAAATGAGGATGGTAGGAGAGAGACCGGGGTTGTCGTTAAAAACGTTAAGGAAAAATACAACTAACATGAAATAAGAGTGGAAGCTATGTTTTCTGAATGGCTCCCTTCACGTTGGCTTCCTCCCTGTTTTTGCCATCGGTTTGTAAGTTTAGGCGCTGCAGAGGCAGGAACCGTATTGATTTTGGCCTCCGGGAGTAACCTTCCTTGCCAGTGCAAACCAAGAAGCAGAAGAAGGTTGTTAAGAGGCGAGGGACGGAGGGTGGGAGGGAAGAGGCTCCTCTTACAGCTGGGTTTGTTTACCGCTCAAGCCGAGTCTTAAATAGATGTCTGCGTGGAAACCCTGAGAGGGGGCGGAGGTAGAAGGGGACACGTTACTTTGGGAGACATGAATCATCCCAGAAGTACACAGTGCGAGGTCGAGGCAGCAGAGAGCGAGGCTGGAGAGCGTGTGTGGCTTCGCTCTGCCCCTCTCAAGCCGCCCCCGGCTCCCTTTCTTCCCCAAACATGGCCGAAACCGGGGGCGGTTTTCTGGAGCAACTCAAGTCCTGCATCATCTGCTCCTGGACGTACTTGTGGACTTTCTGGTTCTTCGCCATGCTTTTTCTCGTCTACATCTTGAGGGTGCCTTTGAAGATCAATGACAATCTGACCTCAGGTAAGTAGCGCACCTTTTTCTCTCCTTGCCTAACCTTAGGCCGAGGGCCCTCGGCTGTGCAGCTCCGGGATGGCTGGAAGGTGGCGGATGATGGGTTCTCTGGGGGGAAAAGGCGGCGAGGTAGAAATTTTATTTAGAGCCCACCCAGTTCCACGCTGCAGGCTGAAAAGCACCATCGCTCTTGATGGCAGAGAAGTGTAACGTTTTTCTTCTGCTCCTGTTGTACCTCTTAGGTGGTAAAATTGGAGAAGACTCAGGCTGGCTCTCTGCTCGGTTTTCGTGGTTTGTTTGTTTGCTTGTTTTTTGTCCCCTGTTAGAAAGAAATCCAACCCCCGTCTTCCTACTATCTTCGTTTCAGCTGCGTGAGCCTCCATAGGAGGCATTTTTGAGTTGGGTATCATGGTTTTATACTCACTTTCTCCTTCCCAATTTCCTCGTGGAGAGAATGGGTGGGAACTTTTGGGCAAGCTGGTTGCGCCTGCTGGCCTGTTCTGTCCCAAACTAAAACTCTTATAGAAAAATATTGGGAGGGGTGTTCCTGCACCCGGATGTGGCAATAACTATGCACATTAAAAGCCAACCAAACTAAAACAGTCTTTCCAGATCTGGTGTCTATGGATATACTGGGCTGCAGCTTTTAGAGGTTTGGGTTAACATGTTGAGTGGGATAGGAGGAACCGTAATCCTGTCCATAGGTTTGGTGAACAGAAAACTATGGAAGTTCCATTTAACTACCATAACAATCACTACTGTAAGAGTTGACACATTTCCTGCTCCATGAAAATAGTGAATAAACCGGGCTAAGTAAAGCATTTTGCAGGCTGCAGGGAAAGACTGTTATTCCACTGCACGCCTACATAAAGAAGTAATCAAGTAATAATTGTAGGGACAGTGCTGTGTATCAACAGCAGCAAAAAGTTATGACATGCCATAAGTCCAGGCTGATCTTTCCAAGCTCTAGACAGGACTTGCTCCTTGCTCCATTTGATTGCCAGCAGCAGTGACACCACCATGTTGTGCAAAAGATTTTTCCTTATCCATTTAAAAAAGTAGATATAAGTATGTTACGTCGTATATCTGACACAGAATCAATCATTAACACACCAATATTGGAATGGTATGGAGATTAATGTGTTGTTTGTCATGCTGTTTTTAGAGCTTTGAAGTAGCATGATGTCAACATATAACAGGAGGTAACAATGAATAGGACTTGCTTTTAAATATTGAGTTATACAGTTTGAATGTATCCAGATAGTTTCATGAAATAACTCATAAATCCCTAAAAATTAGACCACGTAGATGAATATTTTGAGATGACTACTTTCATAGTATTTTTACTAAAAATAGTGAAATGCACATGGAAGTTTAAAAATACAAATGCTGGCAGAAAAGTAGCAAGGAATGTTTGCTCCAAGAAGCAAAAATATGAATACTAGTGTTTGCTCACTTTGTATATGAAATAAGATATTGTGCGTGAATGAGAATAATTTTGGTGTAGTGCAGGAGTCTTCAAACTTGGCCGTTTTATGACTTGTGGACTTTAACTCCCAGAATTCATCGGCCAGGCACACTGGCTACGAGTTGAAGTCCACAAGTCATAAAATGGCCAAGTTTGAAGACCCCTGGTGTAGTGGATAAGGGAAACAGGGAGACTGAGTCCTAATCCTGTCTTAGGCACAAAGCCAACTGGGTGACCTTTGGCCAGTCATTTTCTCTCAGCCCTAAGAATGAAGCAATGGCAAACCACTTCTGAAAAACCTTGTCAAAGAAAAAACAAATCAGACATGATTGAACAGAAGAAAAAAATGCAGCAAGAAAAATACAAGCATTTAGACCAGGGTTTACATTGACAGATTCTGCAAATCAGTTGGAAAACAAAGGAGAAAGGAAAAACTTAAATATTTATTTTGTTTTTAGATATGTTTTTCTTTTTCTTTTTCTTTTTAACATTGATAATATGATAGAGACTTTGTTACTAAACTCAAAAATTCCTATTGCTTTTTTTTCTTTTTTAACATTATGAAAACAACTTAATCTTCTTTGCATGGTATCTCTCATTAATTTATTTTATTTATTTATAAAATGTATTTGCTGCCCATTTCATATCCAACAACTCTGGGCAACAAACAATATTGAGCTTTAATTGTAACACTATAGTAACTTTCTATACATCTAACTCTTTTATCTTTATGTTCTATTGATTTAATTGTAATTTGATTATTGTGAGCTACCTTAAATTGACAAGAATTAGGTGACACAGAAGTTTAATAAATTATTAACTTTCTTTGAAAATATATTTTAAATACAAATGTGGGAAAAATTATGGCAGAAGCATAGTACCACAAGCTTGTCCTAACTCACACACAGACCCAAAAACTTGCAGATGTTGCTGTGCCATTCTAATTTTGTCACACAAAAGAGGCAGTCACCTTATTTTCGATTGGTCCAGAGGACAGGGCTGGAACCAATAGGTGAACAAGGAAGAAGCTTTTGATTGAATGTCAGAAGGAACTTCCTGACTATAGCAGGCTGCCAACCAGTGGAAAAGACTGCCACACAAAATAGTGAGTTTTCCTTTGCTGGAGATCATGGAAAATAAGCTGGATAGTCATCTAACAGAAAAGAATAATGCAATGCTTTTATTAAAAACAAAAGCAAAGTTTTTACAGTATATATCCATTCTTTAGATTTAAATGTAATTCAGAGTTTGAATCAAAAGTTACTAAAAGAAGACAAAGATGTATTAATTTTTTAGTCTAGATATGAATAACTTATTTAATGATTAAATGCATTTAAATATAGTTCTTAGTGGAACTTGTAGGCCAGGAAAAAAATACAGCTATTTAGAATTGCCAAATGCATTATTCCCTTTGTTGAAAGAAAAATCTTCATCAAGGTCCAGTCCAAGCTGGGAATAAACAAAATGGAGACTGCTTTAGAAAGAAGACTGTGGTTTATTGAAGAGCAAAGCCAGACAGAAGCGTGACTCTGGGAAAACTGACCACATGTTGCTGGGAGTGGTGGGTTTTTATACCTTCTTGGGCTTTTGAGGTTGTTTCCTGTTCCTGTTTGAGGCTTTGTATTTCCTGTGTCATGTACTTTGACCTGAGTCTGAGTGTACCCTTTTGGTATTGGTGGGTTAATCCTATTATGTTTTCTGTCCTTAGAGTTTGGGTGGGGGTATGTAGATTTCAGGGGTCTTTGTCTTCCTAATCTCATCAGTTTCTTCTAGCTTCCTGGCTCCAACCTTCCTGAATGAATTATTACATCTGCATTTCTAAAAGCTGGTTTCTGCTGAGTTTCTGCTTGGGGCTATTAAGAAGAACTGGGCTTTTTTGCCTTTAAGATCCTCTGGGGAAATATATTCTGCCTTTTTAATATTCCCCAAACTATTTCTTTCTCTGTATTCTTCCCACAATCCCCCCTTTGTACCATAAGAGTGTGGGTGACACACTTTTACTGGCACAAGATTAAAAATTGATCTCGTCAGGGAGACTTGATAAACAACTTTTAAACTGCTAATGCAAAAAAAAGGGGAAGACACTAATAGAGGCAGCAGAAAAAGATCCTTGCAGTGGCTCCAACCCATGGAGATGTAAAAGTCAGGGCAAAAGTTCTGTTAGGTGGGAAAGAAATTTATAGTGTCCAATATTCTGTGCCAATTATTTTCAGATGTTGATGCCACTTTGAGCTTCCAGTCAGGTTTTTGAAGCACATGCCTCCAAAATTCTTCACAGCCATGTTTTTCCTCAGTATATAATCACTGGCTGCCCATTTTCAAGGGTTGCTTCCTGCCTTAGCTCTTTGTTTAGTGCATCCAGGGTTTGTGATGTCCAGTTGAGGTCAGCCAATGTGCAAGCCAGGCTATTAAATTGCACACAGTGAGTCCTAGGACTCCCACACTGAGTCCTCCAGTGCAACATATTCAGGGCTTGGGTTTTGGAGATCTCCTTCCTGCTACCTTCTCAGTAAGGGCATATGAATTGCAAATCGCCTGAGGGGGCCTGGTTCCCTCCCCCTTGGAATTTGCAGGAAGGTGTGCAGGCAACGCTTTAGTGCCACAAGGCAAGAACCAGCCTAAGGAGCTTTACTGAAGGTAGGTGAAAGGGATAAACTCAGTGTGATTTTGAATGGTGTGCATGTGTGTGTGTGTGCATGCAGCTACTACTACAAAACAGGCAATACAAGCTTCCTGGACAAATTATTCCTCCCACCAGACAGAAGTCCAAGGTGTTCAATACTTGCTGTGCCAACCATTCCCAAATGCCATCCCTCCATAAATACATTCAAATGGCTTATTACACTACAAATGAGGCACGAATGGAAACCTTACAATGAGTTTCTGCCCTCCCCCCATAGTTTTTCCAGTTGTCTTCTGAGGCTTCATGTGGGGGCCAATGGCTCCAGGACTCCTTCCTTTCTCTGCAGCTTTCCACAGGCATCTGGGGGGATGATAGAACTTGGGAAGATCTGTTCCACTCTGGTTGCATGGTGGCTTTCTAGCGGATGGCTGGATTCAAACCCCATTCTCTGGCTCAAATGGATGGAGGCAGCGTCTGAGTCAGTGTGCTCTGAGTCAGGTTTTGGGGGTCATCTGTACAGGGCTGAAAGACATGAGAACAAGGTCCCCTCCCCCCTTTCTGGGTGAACTCTCCCAGGAGAGGCAGTACTGGTCAGACTTAGGCATGGAGAACAGAGGATAAGAAGTGAGGAAGTAGAAGGGGGGTAGCTTGCAGGCAGAGTTTGAAAAGACATCAAGGTTAACATTGCAGATGTTAAGTAGATGGATGAAACCCACTTAAACACATAAAGTAAAGGAAGAATGAAGCTTTTCCTGTAAATGAGCTTAAAACATTCCCTCCTGACAACTTTGGGCTGTTCTTAAAAGTACAGAGAGAGAAAGAAAAAAAAGAACACAGTTCTCTTCACCTGTTTGCTGGCCAAATAAACAGGGTAAGGGCATTTTCCTTTTGGTGGCTTATTTTAAGCAGAATTTCTAGCAGAATTTTAAATTCTTGTCTCTAGGGATTAGAGACACCCAACAATTAACGTTTACCTGGAGGACACACAAAGACCTTAACACACACACAGGTCATTCCAACTATAAATTAGGGAAGGCACAAATCTTAAATATATCACATGGTTGGAGGAGGGAGGGAGGGAGAGAGAGAGAGAGAGAGAGAGTCACTATTCCTATATTTTAATTTCTTTTTCCTTTTAAGTACCTTTATTTAGCCAAATTGGTTTCCTGTTCCTGTCTGAGGCTTTGTATTTCCTGTGTCATGTACTTTGACCTGAGTCTGAGTGTGCCCTTTTGGTATTGGTGGGTTAATCCTATTATTTTTCCTGTCCTTAGAGTTTGGATGGGGGTATGTAGGTTTTAGGGGTCTTTGTCTTCCTAATCTCATCAGTTTCTTCCTCTTCATCCAATGGTATTCTTCTTTTATCAACATTTAGCAAATATCATTCTTAAAATTCAATACATATAAAGTTAAATATAAACCTTTTTCTTGTATTTATACAAATAACAGTAACATCAGCACAAAGCATCTTTTTTATCAGTTTATATTTCAGTTGTATTTATAGTAATCATCTTATTAAATCACTATATGTCCTGTTTTCAAAATTCTTATTTAAACTTAATTTCCCCTCTGTATTCAAACCATTCTTATCAGTCATAGTTTTCTCAAAGTTAGTAATGTTTAAATATTCAACCTTTTCATTCACATACACCATCCCAATATTTTCACATTTCATATATTATAAAAATTACTGTACTACTTGTATGTCTTATCTCTCTTACTATGAAACCCCTTTATATCCATAATTTATCTATTATTTTAACCATATTCAAACTAGTGTTTAATCATATAGTACTCCCTCAGGTAGATCACATCAAATCTCTCAAATCTGATTCTAGCCTTCTATATCAATAATTTCTCCAAAGATCTTCTAAAACTGATTGTAATTCAGACAACACAGGAAGACATTGTTAATAGGTTAGTAGATGCTCTTGAAAGCATCCCAGAAAATATAGCACACTGTATAAAAACAGGTTGTTTTTTTCAAACTTGGAAATTGTAAGATGAATTTTGGAAGTTGAAGTCCACACATCTTAAGATTTAAAAAAAAAAAATCTGGTGTAGAGATTCAAACATTCATGTTTCTGATAGTGTCTGTGGTGGAATCCAATCTAAGTATATTGTTCCAGGTGTAAAATTTCCTTGCCTGTATGAAGTAAACATAATTATCTTTTTAATCTTTCTTTGGAAACTGAATTAAAAATTATTTTAGGTATATGTTTGTTTGAAATCTAAATTGAAGAAGCTCTTTTAACATTTTACAGTTATGAATGTAATAATCACATGAATTATAATTTAAAAAGCAAAGTGGGTCAAAAATATATTAAACAAATGCAAACTTCAGTTTAACAAAGAACATTTTGATGAATGCGTATTGTTGCAATTCCTTTTTATCATTTTGAAAGTGCAGAATCTTATTTTTGCTATTTAAATTAATTACAAAGTATGATATATCTTTGTTACTATGAATTTGCTCTTTTCTCTTCTTTTAATCTTTCTCACCTTCTCATCTTTCCTACTACCTTTTCCTATTGGTATCTTATGATTTATCACTTGTTATTTGTATCTTACTATTTATGGTTGTATCTTATGACTTATCATTTTGTTGTTTGTATGTACACTGAGAACTTATGCATCAGAGACAAATTCCTTATGTGTCCAATCACACTTGGCCAATAAAGAATATCTATTCTATTCTATTCTATTCCATTCCATTCCATTCCATTCAACATTAAACATACTGATAATTTGTGGTGGAATTCAGTAGAAAAATATGACAATCTGATTGTCGTAAACAACCTGGGACTTCCATTTTTAATTTATATTCTATATTTAACCCACTTAATGTTAAAATGATGTTTTAGGAGATTCAATTTGAATATTTCTATTGTAAATAAGAATAGGTAACAAATTTCAAGAACTGAACAGGTTTATTTTTCACAATGGCTAAGTTTTTATACTAGACTGGACACTAGAGGTCAGACTTTAAACACAATAAAAGTTGAAATTATTGACTCCCTTAGATTTCATTATAGGTAGGACTGTAAAAATGTTATATAATACCTTTAAAAGAGAAATGAGAAATTTGAGTAGGGAAAGGAAAACAAACAACAAGGAATTAGACTTCTTTTCTTTTGATCATCAGTGTGCTTATAAGGAACTCTCAGATGATCTGCACTATTGCTAAGCAGGCTGATTCCTGCTTCATCTTAATATGTTGTCAAATCTTTCTATAAACCATCTGTCACAATATTTTAGAATATATAGGTTGATACTGAACTGAACAGACTGTGTTTGGGAAAGGGATTATGAAATACTTGACTGACAACAAGCTACATTAAGTGTACAATAACAAATGTTCCAGATAGCATATAAGAGACATCATAATAGAGAAACATTGCCTGTGTCCTGCCAGATGACACTGCTTCATAGAACTGACGCAGAGCATGCCCACTCTGTTGGATCTAGTGGGACAGATTATTATCTGGTGGGAAGAAGTAAATATAATCTCCCCAGTTTTTCCAGAATTATGTTTATCTTGGCCCATGTGGTTCTATGCAAGGCTAGGAATGCATGGAATTGCATTACTCATATAGGAATAGAGTCCATTTGATATCAGGTTAGTATCGGGGGTTTTCCACTTAACAGTCTAGCTTGAGGCCTGAGTGGCCTGATGAACTGAAATATTAATTCAAATCTTATTTTCCTTAGCTTTTAGATATTAGTTAAGATCAGCCAAGAGTTTCTACCTATCTGGAAATATGGATTATTTGGAGATTATCATTTCATTGCCAACTCTCTTTTATCTTAAATGAATTCAAACTCTTCTTACTGTCTCATAAAATACTTAAACTAGAAATTGTCAGAAAATTGACAATGGGCTAGAAGACCAGTCACACACTCATCTCAATCCACTTCACAGAACTTGTTGTGGAGAAAATAGAAGGAAAGAGTATTATACATGTTCACTGCCTTGAGTTATTTATATAAAATAATAAAGATGAATAAACAAACTTATGGAGCATAGTGGCCGAGCAGTAAAGATGCTGGGTTTGTCAAACAGAAGGTTGGCAGTTCAAGATTTAAGTATCGTATGACAGAGTGAGCTTCAGTTACTTGCCCCAGCTCCTACCAACCTATCAGAAACCATGTAAAAATGCAAGTAGATAAATATGTACCACTTTGGTGGAAAGGTAACAACCTTCCTTGCACTCAGTGTATAATCATGCTGGCCACATGACCACAGAAACGTCTTTGGACAACGCGGGTTCTTTGGCTATGAATCAGAGATGAGCACCACCCCCTAGAATCGAACATGACCTTCATAAGCAAGCTTATATATTTAAATATCAATATCAGTATGAAGTATCAATATGGAATATATTAGTGGTTACATGACTATAAGAATAAATTATTATTGAACTTTACCCAAGATTTATCTAGCATTGTTTTAGACCTCTAAAGTAGAATTAAAATCTGTTTTGAATGTGAAAGAGGAAAAAGAAAAGTATATTGAATTTATCTCCTATTTTCTGAATCCTTTCCTGCAGAAGGATTCATGAATGACAAGTGACTCATTTAAAACATAACTTTGAAAATGCATTAAGTTGCATTGAAGTGTGTTACTTCAAAAAATGTAAACTGAAAAATTATAGATAGGCATATATTGGGTTCAAATCATGACATTTTTTTCTTTTTTGTAATTAAATACAAAGAAGTTTAAGAATTTACAAAATAATAAAAGATGAGAAAAAGAAACAAAAACATACAAAATATTTATAGAGACCTAAATACATCAATACATTGAAACCATAATTCATTATAGGCATCAAGAACTGAGCTACATTAATCAATTCCACAAACCACTGAATAGTTGGAGCCATATGTTTGTCTTTCCAGTGCTAAATAGTAAGTCTTTGGACTATGCAGTAAGTTCATTTTCTTTGTCCAGAAGTCAGCTCCCATGTCATAAACATCATAAAAAATGCAAATATTTCATTATTTTACATCTCAAAGTTAATATATGTAATTGTTTGTTGCTGAAGTAGAACAATATATTTAAATAAAGCATTAACTTCACTGCATCTCCAACAACATAAACCAATGAGGTCATTTCTAAAACATTATTTCTTGTTGAAAAGGACGTAAACTGAAAATCTACTGAAATTTTTACTTAACATAAAACTTGGAAGAAAAAAAGAAAAAAGATACACATTTAAGGAATTTTGGAATTTTTTTGTATTTTTTTTTTCAATTATTAAACAGGCATCCTAGTAGCTCTCTTCTTTCTCCCCCACAACCTTTTTGGCTCCCAGTCACTACATTGCTACTTGAATATTTTTATACTATGGGCATTATTACTCATTTCTTTTTTGATCATTCTTCTTAAAGCGAGACATCACATGATCACATTGCTTAGTGATTGCAATTCCGGCAATCCCTATTGCCATCATTAAGCAAATTTTACTAGTCCTTAGCTGAGGATTCAAGCCAAGCCAGGCCATTCTGGATTTGGTCCCTCCCAGCCTGAGCCTCAGTAAATTAAGGGATTGCCTCTAACTCTTCTCCACTGCCTATCTCTCCCCCCCCCCAATCTCTGCCCTTCTGATCTTCCTGCACCCTGCCTTGCAGAGTGGCAAATACCCCAGAACCATGTGGCTCTGGGACTGTTTCTCAGGCACCAGGAAACTGCAGCTGCCCCATCCCAGCTCCAGTCATCTTTGCCACCTTGTATTCTGAGACCCCTTCTAACAACTGAGTCTAGGATGATATATAAATAAATGAAACAATTATCATCCACAATATCAAAAATTTATTTATCTCTCATCTACAAGGGAGATGTCTATCATTATATAGTAGTAGTGCCAATTTACAGTCTGCAGAGGATAATTAAGCCAGACTCTGTAAAAGAAATAATGAAACTAATAGAAGAACATTTCAGTCCCCAGTGTTGTGAAATGACATTACACAGTTATTTGTGAGCAAAAGAATTTCAAAGGAGATGAGAAAGAGAATGATCTGAATTAATGTTTATCCAGAGGCTTAATTATCTATTTTTAATCACAGTATATGTATGTGTTAATTCGCTGAATATTGCCAAGTTGTTGTGTTTTCAGCAACAGGTGTGTGTGTGTGCCTGCGTCATATCAATAATATAATTGTCATGAAAAAAGCAGGAACCATCAATACTTTCTGAGCATAAAGTCCGGCAAGAACTAATAAAAAGCTGGAATATAGTTAAATGCCAATACTACACAAAACTCCCAGGCTTGTTCTCGCCATTAGAAGCAGTTATATACCCCAACCTTTATAGGCAAGATAGGGTTATCATATACAAAGATATCCTGTCAGAGGAAGGATATCTAAAGCAAAGGCAAGAGTTGAGACAACAGGGGATTGCTTTGGAATGGTGGTCTTATCTTCAGATACAAGCAAGATACGCGAAAGATAAAGAATGGGGAATTAATAGACAAGATACGGGGCTTGATAAAATATTATTAGGCTTGGAGAAAAAACAAATAAAAAAATATATAAATATATGTTAGAATATAAATTATTTGAAGAACAAGTTAAAGAAACGATGGTTACCTGGGCAATAGATTTGGGGCACGCTATAAACCTGGACCAATGGCAGCAAATCTGGGAACGTAATTGCAAAATTACATTGGCGACAACTTATAAGGAAAATCTTTATTAAGATGCTCTATAGATGGTACCTGCCACCGGCTAGGCTCGCAAAAATGTATAGTGGCTACTCACCACTTTGTTGGAAGTGTGAAAGGGAAAAGGGTACTTTTTTCATGTTTGGTGGGCTTGCAAAGAGGTACAGGTTTATTGGCAGAGGGTTTGGAATTGGATAACAGGAATGACGGGTCAAAAAACTCAATATAAACCAGAGATGCTACTACTTGGCATATTAGAAAAGATATAAACAAAGATGATATATACCTAATTATTCATGTGATAACGGCGGCAAGAATTTTGTTTGCCCAAAATTGGAAAGCAACTGAAGTGCCTAGCGGAGATGCGTTAATAAGGAAAATTTTGTATTGTGCAGAATTAGATAAGATGATTAAAGAATTAAAAAATCAGGAGGAAACAGAATACTATTTAAGTTGGAATAAATTTTACAAATGGAAGGAAAAAAAAGAAGGAAGGTCATTAGAAGGGATGTAAATAGAGGAAGAATATCTGGAATGTATAAAGTATATGTATAATACGGAATGTCTAGACAAAGATGTATGTCAAAGATGATACACTATGTTCAATGTTTTTTAATCTTTTTTTCTTTTGTATTCAATAAAAATTATTTTAATTAAAAAAAATAATATAATTGTCATTATCTGTACTTTATTCATTTAATTTTTAAATGACTTAATAAGTCCTGCCTTTTCAAACTATATGTACTATATATGCCTGTAGATGATGCAGCTCAAATTTTAGTCTGTACTTACAATATAATAAGCAGTCTTGTTAAATATGTAACAGGCCAGCATGATTAATTTCTTGAATAAATATGAGAGGTTTTATGAATGTCCTAATGAACGAAAGTAGTAGAAGTTGGTTTCCAAACGTTTCGTTACCAGGCTAGGTAACATCTTCAGCCGAGTTTAGGGGATGTCAGTGTCAGTGTTCTCTTTAAAAGGGCTTCAGGTGTGGGTGTGTCAAGTGAGAGGCACACCCATAGCTGAAGCCCTTATAAACTGAACACTGACACTGACATTCCCTAAACTCTGCTGAAGGTGTTACCTAGCCTGGTAACGAAACATTCGGAAATCAACCCACAAGATCGGAGAACGAACCTTCACCCTCATCCTACATCCAAGCTACAGATATTCGCCACTGTTCAATTCAATTTACTATTACTTAGATGAAGCTGACTGTCCTTTAATAAAATTGTTCTGCTAAGACAAATACTGATTTTCATGTTTCACCATCAAATAATGGCTAGAATTAGAGGCTGTGATTAGAGATAAGAATGCTTACAGATTTTCTTGTAATATGTTGCAAAACCCGTTTTTAAATAAACACACATGATAGTACTAAAGTTATTGGCACAGAGAAGGTTCTCTAAGCTAATAAGTACAGAATCTTTGAACAACTGCTGTCATGAGTGGACCAGGTAAAAACAGTATTTTCAACATAGCAATTAAGAATGTTTTAATTTGCTGTTTTAATTCATAGCATAATAAATTAATGACTTGGTGTGACAAATTGCTTAATTTGTCTATTCTCTGCTCTCAGATTGTCTTCCTGTTTGGCAATAACATTTGTTAAGTCAATGTTTTTCAAAGAAAACTTCCCAAATGGTTGATATTTTTTTCTTTAGAAAAACTGCATGATGAATCTGTGATTAGACATTATTTATAAAGAATGGGTAGCTTGTGCATGCAGGTTATCTGTTTCTATTATTTGATGAAGAAAATAAATTTGGAGATGTTATTTAAAATGCATTTTCTGTCAACTATAATGCGAGCTATTTTATAATACAACTCTATAAAGTTGATTTTATGGTTGCCAGTACTTTCCTTCCCATCAGAATATTCTGAAATCATTTTTTGGTAGATTTCCTTATTTTTTAACTCTACTATTTTACAGTTTTAGAAATGTCTTTGCCAGTGATAGAATTGGCATGTGTTGGAATATTATAAAGGCCTCACCATTGGTTCAGCAAAAATATTCCTAAGAGCTTAAAAAGAAAAAATATTCTCCTAGCATAGACCTAGATTAAATAGTTGAGAAAAGCATTTGAAAGCCATAATGGAAGAAAAGTATAAAACACATAGTCATGTTTTGGAGAAGTGCAGGAATACAAAACATATAACTTGATAATACTTAATCAGAAGTCATGTAATGCCAAACAAGAGCAACCTTTTCAGTTCCACTGAATTCTTTATCTGTTTTTTTTCTTCATTTTTCAACCTACTTCTTGGTAAGCTAGAAAATGTGGGATAGACAGCATCACCACCAGATGGATTTGTAACTGGCTGACAAATCGTTCTCAGTGAGTAGTCCTTAATGGTACTACATCTACCTGGAGGGAAGTAAGCAGGGTTCTGTCTTAGGCCCTGTACTCTTCAACATCTTTATAAATGACTTAGATGAGGGAATAGGAGGGGAACTCATGACACTAAACTGGCAGGAATCCTAGTGGATGATCACTTAAACATGAGTCAGCAGCCAAAAAAGCTAATATAATCCTTGGTTGTATAAACAGAGGGATAGAATAAAGCTTAGTAAGACCACACTTGGAATACTGCATACAGTTTTGGTCATCACATTACAAAAAAGATGTTGAGACTTTGGAAAAAGTACAAAGAAGAGCAACTAAGATGATTAAAGGCCTGGAGGCTAAACTATATGAAGAATGGTTGCAGGATTTGGGTTTGGCTAGTCTAGAGAAAAGAAGGACTAAGGGGGACATGATAGCAGTATTCAAGTATTTGAGAGGCTGCCACAAAAAGGAGGGGGTCAACTTATTTTCCAAAGCACCAAAGGGCAGGACAAGAAACAATGGATGGAAACTAATCAAGGAGAGAAGCAACCTGGAATTAAGGAGAAACTTCTTAACAGTGAGGACAATTAACCAGTGGAACAGCTTGCCTTCAGACGTTGCGGGTGCTTCATTATAAGAAGAGATTGTACAGTCACTTGTCTGAAATGTTATAGGATCTCCTTTTAGAGCAGGTGGATGGACTAGAACAGAGGTCCCCAACCTTTGGTCTGCGACCCACTACTGGGCCATGGCCTACTGGCCATCGGGCTGTGGAACAGGCTGGCCAATGCGTGCACTCATCCCCACTTGTGCTAGCACTGCCGCTATGCAAATGGGGCACTGCACGGTGAAAACAGGGTGCTGTGACTATGCAAACAGGGTGGCGCACAGCACAAAAAATGGGTGGTGTGCGGTGTGAAAACCGGATGGTGCATGGTGGGAAAATCAGGGAAAATCGGGCAGTGGGTGGTGCGAAACCAGGGCGCTGCTCAAAAACTGGGTGCTGCATGGTGCGAAAATGGGGGAAAACAGGGCTGCACACAGTGCGAAAACCAGGCGGTGTGTGGTGTGAAAACTGGGCAGTGCACGGTGCAAAAATGGAAAACTGGGTGGCCTGCGGCGCAAAAACTGGGCGGCGCACAAAAACTGGGAGCCACATGGCACGAAAACAGGACAGTGCTAGTGCCCACGTGGCAAAAATAGCATGGTGCTAGCGTGTGTCATGCAGGCGCTAGCACCGCCCCATTTGCATCTCGTGTGCTCATGGCTCCGTTTGTGTGTGTGCTTCCCCCCCCTTTCTGTCTGGTTCACCAACCGAGAAAGGTTGGAGACCTCCGGACTAGAAGACCTCCAAGGTCCCTTCCAGCTCTATTCTGATTCTGTTTAAATGTTAACATAATCCATGAGTGTTGCAGTAAGTCAGTGTCACTCTTAAATGGACACTGTAGATAAACCATAGAATCATTGTTAGATTTTTTAAAGTATCAAATTACTTCTAATTTTCAAGATCACAGAAAATGATTGTTCCCCCAATTTCTGAGCCTGCAAAGACCAGGTTCCTTGCCTATCTTTTATCATGGATCAAAAATGCAAATACTTTGGCTTGGCAATGAGCCAAAAACCCCCCCTAATTTACTGAATCATAGTTTCTGTATCAGCAAGGCCAGAAAGTATTTTCATTTGCCATATTATATATAAAAACATTGTGTGATTGTAGAGGACTGAACCTAAGTGTCAACCGTTCCAGTAGGCACATTCTAAAAAAGGAACTCCTGGTCCAATTGGTTCACCAAGAGTAAAACTTTATTGAAAGATCCATCTAGGTACAGCAAAACCAAAGTTAGTTCTGAGGTTTTCCCACGAAAACCGACATAGATAAAACCTCCTTTTTTTCTCTGGGCCACGCATAGTTCATTGTCCACCAATTACATGCAGTTCTTTTGTTTTGGAGAAACAGTCTTTGCTGTTTGAACAGTTCTCAGAACTTGACCTTGGTAGGTAACTCTTCTCAGGCAGCAGAAGGCTCTCAAGCATTCCTTAGCCCTCCCCCCTCCCTAGGAATTTATCAACCCCCCTCCCATTTCTGTTTGGCAAACTACAAGCCGAAATCAGGTGCAAGCAATGATGAAGCCAAGACAGCTTTGATATGCCGACCCTCCAGAGGAATGATAGTCCTAGAAAATAAACACAAAGGTGCACACAACATTAGACATTGCATGTTCTTATTCAAGATATTCTTTACTGAAGCCAACCTGGATTTCAGCATGAAATCTGTGTACTAACCTAGCTGCCTTCACATCTGTTGCTGCCACCCATTCTGTATCAGCTAAAGGATAGCCCCTCCATAATACCAAATATTGCAGTTTTCCCCTATGGTATCGGGAGTCGAGAATCTCCTTGATTTCATAGTCCTCCTTTCCTTTGACCATGATGGGAGAGGGAGGCACCTCCATAGCAAGCCTTAATTCTGAGCTACGGAAAGGCTTCAATAGGCTACAGTGAAACACTGGGTGTGATGACCCAGGGCACGACACAGAGGCAAAACAGTCAACTGGCAGTTCAAACCGCCCTTTATTTGCTCCAATTTTCCCCAAATGCTCCCACGTTTCTGGTAAGCCACAGAACAAAGTGAGACACACACACCTTCAGCAGCCTCTGACTGCAAGTAGTTTCACAAGTTTTTAACTCTTCAGGTAGGGAAAGTGTGTCTATGGAACAGGTTTTGACTCACACACAGATTAGAAGAGTAATTTACTCAAGGAAAGAAACATACATCCAAAATCTAACGAGTCTGTGGAAATACAAGCTTGCCTGAGCAGTTTCAGAAGACAGGCCAAAATTCAATCCGAGGTCTTTGAACACCAAATCAAGTTTGTCAGCCAGTCCAATGGTCAGAGTTTCAGGGTTTCCAAGCAGAAATCACAACACAGAACAAGAGATCAGAGAGTTGTTTCCAAGATCAGCAATGACACACAAAACTCCAAGCATTCAGCATTTGTTCCTGACAAATGCCCCTCCCCACACCATCTCCTTAAGTCTCAGTCTCCAGGTGTGCCTTGTGGAGAGGGGTGGGGCGCTCTCCTCCCAAGTAGTTGAGCCTGCCTGTGTTGTTCCCTCCTTCTCTCCACTTCCGCGCTCTATGATCAGGAGGAGGTGGCCCTTGCTCATCACCTGAACTCTGTCTCTCATGTTCATCCTGTCCCAATCCTGAAAGGCCCTGGCCTGCCTCAGCCTGCTCTTCCCCACATTCCTCTGAAGCCATAGACATCTCTCCCTCAACCTCCATCGGCTCCAGTTCCAGCTCATTTTCCTCAACAGATTCAGGCTCTGACGGGGGCATGACACTGGGTGTACTCGCCTGAGACTTTTTGGCAGCTGCAGTTCTAAGTAACTAGATTTACAATCCAGATAATCTGGAAGGGTCCTATTTACTTGGGACCCAGCTTCTTACAAGGTTACCTCAGGTTGAGGAACTTGGTAGACAGGTATATTTTATCCCCCACTTTGAACTCCCCCTGTGGTGCCCTCTTCTTATTTGCCTGCCTCTTTCGTGTCTCCCTAGCTTTCTGCAGTGCCAATGAAAGACAATATTTGTAGCTCAGGATTGAAATGAGGGGTCCATGGTGGTCTCTGAGCTTGCTTGTTTTCTTGCAGATGTTACAATACCTTAGGTCAGTGGTGGCGAACCTATGGCACGCGTGCCAGAGGCGGCACTCAGAGCCCTCTCTGTGGGCACATGTGCTGTCGCCTCAGCCCCGCTTCCCCCCATGGCCCCCTCCTCACCAGCAGCCCCCCGGAGGAGAGTCGCCCCTGGCACGGCCTGCACGGAGCAGTGCAGCCAAGGACATGGCAGCAGGGTCAAGACTCCGCCCTCGCACCCCATCGCGCGCAGATGATGTTACAGGGTGTGGGTGGAGGGCATGGCTGCCAGGGCGCTGCAGGGCCGTGTGGGCGATCGGCGGGCCATGGAGGCGGTGGGTGGCCCTGTGGGCGGGCGGGATGGGGTGGGCGGGGCAGGGGGCGGGTGGGGGCGGAGCAGGCAGAGTGGGAGGCGGAGCAGGGGTGGGTGGGCGGGTTTTGGGCACTCGGTCTCTAAAAGGTTCGCCATCACTGCCCTAGGTCAATGGTGGCGAACCTATGGCACATGTACCAGAGGCAGCACTCAGAGCCCTCTCTTAGGACATGCGCACCGTCGCCCCAGTCCCACCTCCCCCCATGGCCCCCTCCTCACCAGTAGCCCCCCCAGAGGAGAGTTGCCCCGGGCGCGGCCCGCGCAGAGCAGTGCAGCCAAGGACATGGCAGCCGGGCAGCGGGGACAAGACTCTGCCCTTGCGCCTCATCACACGCAGATGATGCGGGGTGCGGTGGGAGGGCCTGACCACCATGGCGCTGCTGGGCCGCCTGGGCGATCTGCGGCGGGCTGTGGAGGCGATGGGTTTTCAGCAAATTGGGAGAATATGAGAATGAATTGGCAGTAAAAGTTCGCAAAGCCCAGGAAACTGCCTCCTGGTTTGAGGGGGCTCCCATTTCAGTATTGCCTTCACCTTGTTGTGATCCATCTCTACTCCCTTATTGGGAATACAGTACCCCAGATAGTCCAAGTAAGTCTTGTGAAACTCAGATAGCTTCACATAAAGGTGGTTTTTGCAGTTTTTTGAGTACTTCCCTGACCAGCTTCACGTGTTCTTCAGGGGTCTCATTGTATATTAATATATCATCCAAGTACACCAAGACCCCTTTATATAGGTGCTTGTGCAGGACCTCATTTATTAGTTGCATGAACACAGTAGGAGCCCCTTGTAGTCAGAATGGCATTACTCGGAACTGGTAGCCTAGGGGGCAATTGAACACTGTTTTCCATTCGTCCCCCTCCTTAATCCTCCCTCAGTAGTACACCTCCCTCTAGTCCAATTTAGTGAAGATTTCCCCCCCTTGCCAAATAGCCTAGCATATCCCTCATCGGGGAGGGGATACATGTTTTCTATACATTTACAGTTCAGCCCCCTATAAGGGACCCATCTTTCTTTTCTTTGAAAAAGCACTGGGGCTGCCATTCTCGATTTCATCAGCTGGGTGAACTCCCTTGCCAAGTTCTTGTCAATGAATGCTTGGAGTTTATCCATCTCTCGGGGTCATAGAGTACATTTTCAGCTTGGGTAGTTTGGCTTCCAGCATGATCTCTATTGCACAGTCAGTGGTTGCTGAGGTAGGAGCACATCTGATTCTTTTTCACTAAAAACCTCGGCTAGGTCATGATACTCTGCTGGAATCAATGACTCTAACCCATCATCTCCTTTTAGTGTATTCGTGGTTTCTATTTTCACTTTTCTAACTGCAGGTTAGCTCTCTGCACTCTCCCTAACTCCTGCTGATTAGCGGCTTTTCTCCGCATCTGCCACTTTTCTTTGTCTCAGTTCACAGAGGGGTTCCAGTTTTTACACCACGCCACCCCTAGGACCATGAGCTCAGTCATTTCAGGGACTACAGTAAATCTCATAGTCTCTACGTGGGTCCCCGCTTTGAGCCTTACTAACTTGGGCAGGCAGGTAGTTGGCACACCCCATGTTGTAGACCTGTCCAATTGGAAAAACGTCATGGGTCACTTTCATTTCCTCAGTCTCAGTCCATGTCCCTCCACCACCTGGGGCTTGACTATGCACTGGGTGCACCCTGAGCCCAGCAAACTGTGACGATCCCCTTGCTATCATAGGAATGATTGTGCCACTTACCATTGGACCATATATATACATACACACACACATATATATACACACATATATATATATATATACACACACACACATATATATATATATTTGCAGTCATCAAAGACATATATATATATATATATATATATATATAATAAAGGTAAAAAAGGATATATGCAGTGTTATCTTCATTTTAGATGCCAAAAGGGTCTCTCTCTCTCCCTATCTCTCTTTCCTCTCTCTCTCCCTTCTCTCTCCCTCTCTCTGATCTTCTGCTCACCTGGCAAGCTGGCTTCAAGCTGTTCTCCAACAAGCTCAGGGGTAGGCAACCTCGGCTCTTTTATGACTCATGGACTTCAACTCCCAGAATTCCTGAGTCAGCATAGCTGGGCTAGCTAGCTCTTTCCTGCCCTTCCTGCTTCCTGTTTCCTGCTTCCTGCAGAGACGCAGCAAAGGGAGGAGCTCCGCCCTATAAGCTTTTCAGCTTGTCGGAGAACACTGTGAGTTCACTCTCTTTTTTACACACACACACACACACACACACAGAGAGAGAGAGAGAGAGAGAGAGAGGAAGGGAAGTGCAAGTGCCTCTCTCTGTCTCTCTCTGCAAATGGCAGAGGAAGCTGGGAGCCGCAGGGGAAGGCTCAAAGAGCCACATGCGGCTCCGGAGCCGCAGGTTGCCGACCTGTGGGTTAGAGGATGTATTTCCTTTGCTTTGTTCTATCCATCTTATTGGTATGAAGAAGGGGGAAGGAATGTGCAGGGGGCCATCTGCCTTATCTCCAAGCTGTGGCAGAATACGATGCATGGCCTGGGAACAGCTTTGCACCTGTGGATTGGCTGGAAATGAACTGGACAGTTGGGCATTGGGAAGTTTTAATTCTACTGTGACTGGGTTAATGATCTTTACAATGGGGAAGGGTCCTAAGTACTTCGGTCCTAACTTCTTACTAGGTAACTTAAGCCGTAAATATTTGGTGGACAGATAAACCTTTTCCCCAACTTGGAATGTCCTTTGTGGAGCCCTTTTTTATCTGCCTGTTTTTTTTATGTCTTGGAAGCCTTTTTCAAAGCAGTTTTCATGTTTTTCCAGTCTTCTTCCCACCCCCTCACCCATTGATCAAGAGTTTGGGAAGCGGAGGGTCCTTGAGGATATTCGGGTATTGGGCTGAACTCTTTTCCTGTGGCCACTTTAAAAGGCGTGAAGCCTGTGCTGCTGTGAACAGAGTTATTGTAAGCCACCTCTGCGAAAGGGAGGAGGTCAGTCCAGTTCGTTTGTTGATAATCCACATAGCATCGGAGATGCTGTTCCACCATTGAGTTCGCAGATTCAGCTGCCCCATTGGTAGACGGGTGAAAGGCCAATGATAGTCCTTGAGATGAGCCAATTAGTTTAAGAAAACTCCTCCAAAACTTAGCTGTATACTGCACTCCCCTGTCAGATTATTCGTTTTGGTGTGCCATGCAGTCTGTAGATGTGTTTCAGGAACATCTTGGTTAGTTGTTGGGTGGACGGGAGCCCTTTGCAGGCAATAAAGTGAGCCTGCTTTGAAAACAGATCTATCACAGTCCAGATGACCGTATTTCCCCTACTTTCAGGTAGGTCTACTATAAAATCCATAGCAATTTCTTCCCATGGTTGGGAACGGTCCGCCACCGGTTGTAATAACCCAGGGGTTTTCCCCAGAATTATTTTCATGGTGGCACATACAGCACAACTCCGGACATAGTTTTCTATGTCCCGTTTCAACCCTGGCCACCAAAATTATCGACGAATGAGGTGAAGTGTTTTTAAATATCCAAAGTGCCCAGCCTGTTTTACATCATGGCCGTGACGGAGGGCGTTAAGGCAGAGGGTCTCAGGCAAGTACAGCTTTCCCCCTTTGTAAGCCAAACCATCCCTGCAAGTTAGGGAGGTTTGATTGTCCTTGAACCATTGATCGGTGAGGTGTTCTCATTTTATTTTCTTTGCCCCAGGGTCATCGGGGTTTGGGGCCCTTGAAGGTGGGACTCTGCATGGCGTGAGTTGAGAAGCAGTTTGTGGAGTGGAAATAATTGCTTCATTAACCTCTTCACGCTGGCTCTTGTACTGGGGCAGTCTGGATAAAGCATCAGCTAAGAAGTTTTTTCCCCCAGTATGTACTTTAGGGTGAAATTAAACCAGTTAAAGTATTGCGCCCATTGTACTTGTTTCGGGGACAATTTGCGGGGAGTTTTCAGTGCTTCTAGGTTTTTGTGATCAGTCCATACCTCGAAAGGCACCTTGCTCCCTTCTAGATAGTGTTGCCAGTTTAATAGAGTCCATCGGATCACAAAGGCTTCCTTCTCCCACACAGCTCACCTCCTCTCGCACTCAGTGATTTTTTTCGAGGTGTAGGCGCAGGGTTGTAGGTTCCCACTCTGGTTCTTTTGCAATAACACAGCTCCGACAGCCACATCATGGCATCGGCCTGAATCACAAAGGGCTTCCCTGGGCAAAGATGCTTTAAAACCGGTTTGACCGCAAATAGCCTTTTTAAATTCTCAAAAGCAGTTTGACAGTTCATAGTCCATGCTAATGGTTGGCCTGGATGTGGCTTTCCTCCCTCCTTGCCTGGTTTCAGTAATTCCGTAGGGGTAAGGCAATTTCAGCAAAGGAGGGGATGAACTGGCGGTAGAAGTTGGCGAATCCCAGAAAGCTCTGGAAATCCCAGAAAGCTCTGTTTGCGAGTCTTTGGGGGCTGCCATTCAATTACGGCTTTCACTTTGGTCGGATCCATTTCAATGCCTTCGCTGGAAATTCTGTAGCCAAGATAATCTAGTCGGTTAAACTTTGATAGTTTAACATAAAGTTTGGCATTCAACAGTTTCTTTAGCACTTCTCTCACTAGTTTTACGTGGTCATATTAGTGCTGTATATCAGGATGTCATCAAGATACACCAAAACCCCTTTGTATAAATGGTCATGTAGTACCTGATCGATCAGCTGCATGAACACAGCTGGAGCCCTCTGTAGTCCAAACGGTATGACTTTAAATTGGTAGCTCCCCATGGGACAGTTAAAGGCGGTCTTCCACTCATCTCAGTCCTTTATCCTCACCGGGTAATATGCCTCTCTCAAGTCCAATTTAGTGAAGATACTCCCCTTTGCCAGGTGGGTTAGTAAGTCCTTCAGGAGGGGGAGGGGGTAGTTGTTTTCCATGCTCACAGTGTTCAGACCTTTAAAATCCACGCAGAGACGAAGCGACCTGTCTTTTTTTTCTTTAAATAACTCCCAAGGCAGACTTGGCCCATTCGATAAATCCCCTTGCTATGTTCTTGTCCACATACTGCTGCATCTCCTCCATTTCAAGGGGGGACATACCGTACATTCTCGGTCGTGGGAGTTTGACTCCCAGTAACAGTTCGATAGAGCAATCATTGGGTCGGTGGGGAGGCAGGGTGTCGCATTCTTTCTCACTAAATGCCTCTGCTGGGTCCCGGTACTCGCTGGGGATGAGTGGCTCTCCTGGTTGAGACAAGGCAGCTATTTACGCTAGCTCATTGGGTGGGCTAAGTTCTCCTGTAACATCTGTCGAGTTAAGGGAGGGCTTTGGTCCTATAGGTAACCTCACAGTCCTCATTCCCTTCTCCCACCAGATAAACGGCTTCCATTTGTCTAACCAGGCTAGCCCTAAGATCACAGCCTCAGTCATTTTCGGAGCCACCATGAAACAAATGAACTCCCAGTGCTCACCTATTTCTAAGCATAGGGGTTCAGTCAATTGCGTGACTTAAGTTCCTCCCGTTAGGGAGCCATCAGCTTGCTCAAACTTCATGGGTTTGGAGAGCAGCCTTGCTCGTATGTCCATTTTCAGGGCAAGTGACAAGCTAATAACGCACCGGGAGCATCCAGAGTCCACTAGTACTTTCAAATCTACCTGTGCCCCCGTCTTAGGGATTATGAGTTTGGCAGGTAGTGAAAAAGGTGGAACTTGTCGATTCACCATCGGGTCTTTCTCTCCTTCATCATCGCTGTTGTAGGAGGGTAGAGCGGTGGCAGGTCCGGCTTGGGTCTCAGCATTCTTCTGCGTGGGGGACGTGACTTGGGCAATGGGTTCCTGCGCGATCCAGTTGGATTTCTCTTTCGCTGGCTGCTGGGCTGGTTTCTTTCTCGCTGGTGGTCCCAGTCTATTTTGCTGTTGAGGGTAAGGGACTGGGCAACTTGCTGCTCGAAGCACTTGATTGGTGGGGCTGCAGGTGGTCTGCGATTTTCAGTAGCCGTGGCGGTTGGAGGCTTTCGGGGGGGTGGCTGTCATTTGGGTTGATCTGGCCTCGGCTCGGCTTCTTGTGGAGGTGGCTTCTTATGGCAGGCAAGCTGGATGTGTCGTCTTACTGCTGCCTGGTACCATTCTTGCAACTGATAGGGACTGCTCGATAAACACAAGTCTGGGAGAGGTGGTCGTCTAGTCCCTCCTTGAAGTGATGGACTAGGGATTGCTCGGGCCACCTCTCTATTAGGCCGGCTATCTTGCGAAACTCTCATACGTATTCCAGTGCAGGCCTGCCGGCTTGTCTTATCTTGTGGACTTGCTCCTCTGCTTTGAGGGCAATGGATGGGTCCTTGAACCTTGCTCTCAGTCCTAGGAGGAAGAGATGGGGGGTGCTTGCTTGTTGTATAAATTGTTCAGCCACTCGGATGCTTCCCCTTCCAAGCTGGACGCAACCACGTCGACCATAGCGGCTGGGTTCGGGTAGAAATAGGCACAGCGGTTCAAGTGAGAACCCACCTGGTTGAGGAAAAAGATCAGCTTCTCCGGGTCTCCATCAAAGATTGCTCTAAGAGGTGGCGTCATCAGTGGTTGCTGCACTCCCCAGGGAGCCTGCATTCCCGGTGGTTGCTGGCTTCCCCACTCTGGATGTTGCACCCCCAACAGTTGCTGGCCTCCCCATGGCGGCTGCTGCATCCCCAGTTGCTGCAGGCCTCCCAGTGGTTAGTGCACATTCGGAGGCTGTTGCCAACCCCATGGCTGTTGCTTCATTGCTGGCGGCTGTGGCATCCCCAATTGCTGTATGACCCCCAATGGTCTCAGTTGCTGCAGGCCTCCCAGTGGTTGCTGCATGTGCGGGGGCTGTTGCCACCCCGACTGATGCTGACCTGTGGGCGGTTGTGGCATCCCCAGTTGCTGTAGAACCCCCTGCGGCCCCGGAGGTGGTTGTTGCTGGATCCCCATCAGTTGCAGGCCCCTCAGCGGTTGCTGCATGTTTGGAGATGGTGGCCAGCCTCACTGCTGCTGCTGTACTCCCAGCGGTTGCTGACCCCCTGGTATCTGCATCATCCCCGGTTGCTGCAAGGCCCCCATCTGCTGCTGCACATTCGGGGCTGCGGTCACCCTCAGTTCGGTTGCTGCACCGCCAGCAACTGATGGCCTCCCATCTGTGGGGGCTGGGACATCCCCCATTGCTGTATGGGCCCTGGGCTGGGTGGCCAGTAAGCACGTTGATCCGGGCTTCAGCTGTTCCGGTGATGGCTCAGGCTCTTATCTCGCCGGTGGCGATCTGGGCTTTTGGAGGGGTGACGACTGGAGCTGTCTCTCCCCGTGGGGCTGGAGGCCATGGTAGGTGGCTTTGAGGATGGGAAAGCTGCTTGACTTACATAGGTGGGACTGAGGCTTCCCCTTGGCATGAGTTGGTGGCTGCCTCGCCGATCATCATGATCACTCGCGTATGGAGAACAGGAGGGGTTGTTCTCCACTTTTCATCTCTAGCTCCTCAAATCTTTCCACCAACTTCTCCACTGATTGACTCCGGACTCCGGACAGGTACTTCCACTCACTGGTGGAAGTCAATTTCTCAGCGGTAGTCAATTTTGTGGTTCTCCACCGGTCTGGGGAATGCAACTTGTGGGAAGCCCCTCTTTGCAGCTCGACCTCGTCCACCTTCGAAGCACTTGATTGTGGCAAGGCCATCTTGAGGTGTCTAGAGTCTCCACTGGGTAAGGTCCATTCCGACGACCAGATCAGCTGTCCTCACGACTTGGGTCTTGCCCTCATCTGAGAGACCTGAAAAAGTTCCTTCTCCACCGGCACGCTGGCATGCGCTCCTTCCTCTGAGGTAGCAGCCACTGCCAGGGTGCTGATTTCTGGCGCTCCTTCCTTCTCCATGTTGAGACGTTCCCCAAATCTTTGTCGGTCTATCCCTCAATTCTAGGGACAGCGACTGGTAAGATAGTAAGGTAAAAATTGTAGTTTTTGGTTTAATGTCACGGTTCCGACAGATGAAACTCTTCAAAAGAACTTCAAGGCATTCTTTACCTTAAAGAATCTTTTATTCGAGAAACAAAGTATCGGCACTACATAGTCGAAACCAAAAACTAAATTCCCCTCCCCATGATACAAAGTAACAAAGCACAATTCCCTCCTCCAATAAACAGTCATAAATCACATTCCCCAATTAGCTTGAAGTGCGGGCTTTCTCCCCAGCTCTCCAGCCCGCCAAAACTCTATCAACTCTGGGCCCAATGACCTTGGGTTCCCACAGCTGAGTTATTATTGTTATGACTAGCTGGACTCTCATCCACATTCCCCCTCCCAGCATCAACTAACTCTAAAAGCAATAGTGAAAAATGGCTGCATTTCCATCTGTTGTTAAAGCAAGAACATCCGATGTTAGCAGCGTTGACTAGAGTAGAACAGAACAGAACAGAATAGAGCTGGAAGGGACCTTGGAGGTCTTCTAGTCCAGCCCTCTGCTCAAGCAGGAGAACCTATGCCATCTCAGACAAGTGACTGTCTAGCCTCTTCTTAAAAACCTCTAGTAATGGAGCACCCACGATTTCTGAAGGCAAACTGTTCCACTAGTTAATTGTCTTCACAATTATTTTGATGTTGAATGTCTAAAATGTCAATCCTCATATATATTTTAATACTCTTTTTCAAATTATTTTGAAAGAAATCCCTTACCATCCAATTATTAATTTCTTTTAGAATTCTCTGCCTGGTCAGAGGTGACCAGGAATTCCCAACGTATGAACTTTATTTTTCAAAGGGAAAGCTCTGTTAAGATCAGACCTTTCCAACGGGCTTCCAACAAGCAAAGCCAATATGGGAAGCTGAAATCACTTAACTAACAACCTAAGTGATTTGTTTAAGGGCCAGGATAAAAATGGTCGTAAAGTCAGGTCTAGTCATATGATGATGTGCCTAATAATTTTGCACATGGTATAGGGCTATTCATCTAACCAAATAACTCTAGAAAACTGATAAAAACATAAGCATGGCATAAAATACCACAACAAATTAAAAGGGATAAATATGCTGTATATGTAGTCCTCGACTTATGACCATAATTGACCTCAACATTTCTGTTGCTAAGTGAAACAGTTGCTAAATGAATTTTGCCCCATTATATGACCTTTCTTCCCACAATTGTTAAATGAATAACTGCAATTGTTAAGTTACTAACATAGTTGTTAAATGAATCTGGCTTCCCTATTGACTTTTCTTCTCAGAAGGTCGCAAAAGGGGATCACATGACCCCAAGGCACTGCAACTGTCATAAATATGTACCATTTGCCAAACATCCAAATTTTGATCACATGACCATGGGGATGCTGCAGTGGTTGTAAGTGTGAAAAACAGTTATAAGTCCTTTTTTTTAGTGCACTTGCAACTTTGAACTCTCACTAAATGAACTGTTGTAAGTCAAGAATTACCTGTATTCTGTGATAGCAGAAAAAGTCACAAATTGAGATTCTGGTCCAGAGAATAAATGTTACTACTGTTAGTAAGCAGAGTTACAAACAAGTTGTTGTAGAACAGTGGCCCCCAACCTTTTGGGCACCAGAGATCGGTTCTGTGGAGAGAGGGTTTTCTGTGGACCGGAGATGGTGTGGTTTCATGTACTGCCTGCAGCCCACAGATGGGGCTTCACTTGTTTGCGCGACCCAGTTTCTGGCATGCTGAGGACCAGTGCCGGTCCACGGACCTGGTGTTGGGGACCCTTGCTGTAGAAGAGTCATTGAAGGAACCCATGCCTAAAATCTCAGGTTCCTCCAGGTCATGGGGAGGTCCACACTGCAAGAGAGTAACTGCTTTCCTTTCTTCTGATACCTCAGAGAGCAACGACAGTAAAGTGCCTTGGGAAAAAGTTCTACAGGGCCTTGTACAATTAATATTGATTCTGTTATTTGCATGAAGGATTTTCTGTTTATATCCTGCCAATATCCTGCTAATTTGCCCTTCTCTAATTGACATACAGGAGCTTTGTCAAACACCTGCTGCTGGATTGCAGGTTGATAGCCCTATGGCCAGAGAGCTTTGCATGAGAAGCCAAACAATTTCTAAATTCTGGCTTTCTAAAAAAATGTCAAGTTATCAAGAAGGATCATGGCAGCTATGGAACTGCTTGAAAAGTAAAGATTGGGCCTAAACACGTGGATCCTAAATTTCAGTAGTATCAGTCCTGTTTCTGATTGAAGTATATTGCACTCAAAATTCAGCAAAGTACTCAGAACAGCACCCTTAGCAATTTGGACTTAATAATATCAAAGGGCCTTTTAAGTTATTATATGCATGTATCTAAGACCCATATAATATCTGAGAGATGAGTTTAGCTTTAGAAAGTATGTTTATGGATATATTCTTGCTTTTATGTATGAAAGAAACATAGTACTTAGCGCTATTATTGGCCTTTTCAAAAATAGATTTAATTTGTTCACAACAAATTCCAGAGGGTTGCTATACCATTCTAGGTTATTTAAAGAATAAAACCTGGTCTGTATTGTTACTTGATATTTGAAATATTTGAATCCCTTTGAGAAAACCATGATTTTGGTTTTAGAATACTTTACTGTGCCCCTTTCTTATAGGAAAATGCTGAAATCTCTACACTTCCTCTGAGTTAGGGACACAATGACTTTATCATCAGGATAGAGAACTGCAGATAACTATCTACTTTTAATTGTGGAATTATTCTTTCATTAAAGTTGTGATCACTGATTTCATCTAGACATTGAAAAGAAGAGGCCCAGAGTTCAACCCTGCTTTGTTTCTTTCTGAATCAACATATTTGCCATGAGGTAGCCACAACTACCATTAAGTCCTGTAATTGCTTTCATGCAACTTACTAATTAAGCCACCAATCTATGGATGAAACATCCCACCAGATTCTTTCTTTAGGGATTAAATCATAAGCTGAATTTAAATTGATAATGGATATGCATGTATTTTTTCCTTCATTAATCATGTCTGATTCTCAGAAATTGCCTGGACAAGTCCCTGGAGTTTTTTGGGCAAGATTTCAGAAGTGGTTTTGCCATTATCTACTTCCTAGGACTGAGAGAAAATGACTGGCCCAAGATCACTCAGCTGCCTTTGTGCCTATGGCAGAACTAGAATTCCCGGTGTTCCAGGTTCTGGCCGGATGCTTAACCGCTATACTAGACTGCCCCTCGAATGCATATATTTATCTGCCAGAAACTTCAAAAACTCCATGATGACTGTTAGTATTTCTTCCCATATATTGTTTTAAAAGGAAACATTGTACCTTCCAGATTTGCTTATTTCCAATAACATTTCCAATAAAATTATGCTTAGATTTTACTCAGTCCTTTCCAGCTCAGATTGCCATAATCTGTGTGACATAGAGCACAACAATGATGAAAACTGTCTTGAATGCATTTGGGTCAATATAAAAGGGGGGGGGAATGACATTGCCATAGGTGTATACTACGGGCCACCCAACCAAACAGAGGAAATAGATGAACTTTTTGCTAGTCAGCTAACTAAGGTATGTAGGAAGCACATCACAATAGTAATGGGGGACTTTAACTACCCTGACATCACTTGGGAGACAAACTCTGCACCAAGTGGAAGATCGAACAGATTCCTGGCAAACCTAGCAGACAACCTTGTCTCCCAAAAAAGTAGAGAAGGGAACTAGGGGATTAGCCATTTTGGATCTAATTCTCACTAACAGAGATGAAATGATAGAAGGTATTGAAGCCACAGGAACCTTGGGAGGAAGTGATCATGCAATATTGGAATTCAACATTATGGAAGCACAAGCAATACAACACAGTCAAACTAGAGTCTTGGACTTTAAGAGAGCTAATTTCAATAAACCTAGAGAGGGCTTGGGAAGGATTCCATCAATGAGAATCCTCAAGGGGAAAACAACTCAAGAAGCTTGGGAAATTTTGAAAAGTGAGATAATAAAAGCCCAGTCTAGCACAATACCCACAAAGAGGAAAAATAACAGCTCTCAAAAGAAACCAGCATGGCTGCATAAAGAACTCTCTGATAAATTGAAAGATGAAAAGGACAAGTATAGAAAGTGGAAAGAGGGGCACATAACTAAGTCAGAATATCAGCAAATAGCCTGAGCCTGCAAAGATGAAGTGAGGAAAGCTAAGGCTCAAAATGAACTAAGGCTTGTGACCAAAGTCAATAACAAAAAAAGCTTCTTTCAACATGTAAAAAACAAGAAAAAAGTGAAAGAAATGATTGGTCCATTAGTGGGTGAAAGTGGCAAGAAGGTGACAAGCAAAAGGGAGAAAGCAGAACTATTTAACTCATTTTTTGCATCTGTCTTTACACAAAGGGAAAAAACAGACCAACCTATCAAAAATAGCGCCATAAAAAACAGAATAGAAACACAAGTTAAGATAGGCAAGAAAACGGTAAGTGAGTACCTGTCCAGCCTAGATGAGTTCAAATCACCAGGACCAGATGGATTACACCCCAAGGTTCTCAAGGAACTGGCAGATGTGATCTCAGAACCACTGAACTATATTTTTCAAAGATCCTGGAGCACTGGGGAACTACCGGAGGACTGGAAAAGAGCTGATGTAGTTCCCATCTTCAAAAAAGGAAAAAAAATGGATCCAGAAAATTACAGACCTATCAGCCTGATCTCAATACCTGGGAAGATTCTGGAAAAGATAATCAAACAACGAATCAGCGAACACCTAGAGGCAAACAAAGTCATTACTAAAAGCCAACATGGGTTTGTCAAAAACAGATCATGCCAGACAAATCTTATTGCATTCTTTGACCAAGCAACAAAATTAGTGGATCAGAGGAATGCTGTGGATATAATTTACTTGGACTTCAGTAAGGCATTTGATAAAGTAGATCACAACGTACTACTTGATAAGATAGAAAAATGTGGGTTAGACAGCATCACCACAAGATGGATCCGTAGCTGGCTGACCGGCCGTACTCGGTGTGTGGTCCTCAATGGAACCGCATCTACATGGAGGGAAGTGTGTAGTGGGGTGCCCCAGGGCTCTGTTCTGGGCCCAGTGCTCTTCAACATCTTCATCAACCATTTGGACGAGGGGATAGATGGGGAACTCATCAAATTTGCAGATGACACCAAGCTGGCAGGAATAGCCAACACTCCAGAAGACAGGCTTAAGATACAGGAGGATCTGGACAGACTTGAACACTGGGCACTATCTAACAAAATGAAATTCAATGGTGAAAAAAGTAAGGTTCTACATTTAGGCAAGAAAAACCAAATGAACAGGTATAGTATAGGGCAGGGGTAGGCAACCTTGGCTCTCTTATGACTCGTGGACTTCAACTCCCAGAATTCTTGAGCCAGCCATGCTGGCTCAGGAATTCTGGGGGTTGAGGTCCACGAGTCATAAAAGAGCCAAGGTTGCCTGCCCCTGGTATAGGGGGTACCTTGCTCAATAGTAGTAACTGTGAGAGGGACCTCGGAGGCCTAGTGGACAATCACTTAAATATGAGGCAACAGTGTGCTGCAGCTGCCAAAAAGGCCAACACAGTGCTAGGCTGCATTAACAGAGGGATAGAATCAAGATCACGTGAAGTATTAATACCACTTTACAATGCCTTGGTAAGGTCACACTTGGAATACTGCATCCAGTTTTGGTCACCACGATGTAAAAAAGATGTTGAGACTCTAGAAAGAGAACAGAGAAGAGCAACAAAGATGATTAGGGGACTGGAGGCTAAAGCATATAAAGAACAGCTGCTGGAATTGGGTATGTCTAGTTTAATGAAGAGAAGGACGAGGGGGGACATGATAGCAGTGTTCCAATATCTCAGGGGCTGCCACAAAGAAGAGGGAGTCAAGCTATTTTCCAAAGCGCCTGAAGGCAGAACAAGAAGCAACGGATGGAAACTAATCAAGGAGAGAAGCAACCTAGAACTAAGGAGAAACTTCCTGACAGTTAGATCAATTAACCAGTGAAACAACCTGCCTCCAGAAGCGGTGAATGCTCCAACACTGGAAGTTTTTAAGAAGAGACTGGACAGCCATTTGTTCAAAATGGTATAGGGTTTCCTGCCTGAGCAGGGTGGTGGACTAGATGACCTCCAAGGTCCCTTCCAACTTTATTATTATTATCAGGGCTTTTTTTGTCATAGAACGCCCAGAACGGAGTTCCGGCACCTTTTTTGGATGGAACCTTGTAGGGTAGGCAAGGCGGGTTGTATGACGTGTGTGAGTTCCGGCACCTTTTTTTTTTTTTTTTACAAAAAAGCACTGATTATTATTGTTGTTGTTGTTGTTATTATTATTATTATTATTATTAATATTATTATTAATATTAATATTAATATTAATATTAATATTAATATTAATATTATTATTATCTCAATTACTGTGGTTGCATCTTGTACTGGTGGTGGGTCATTAGTTTTTGTCTCAAGCTGGGTTTTCTGTGATCAGCTATTTCTGGTCCCTTTTGGCTTCATCCTATTTAGTACTTGGTATAGCATCTTAGGCCATGCTGGGTTCTTCTAAAGTTACTAGTGTCCTGCTGGATATTGTGGATTAATTATGCCTGTCAGTTGGCATCTACTAGACTACAGAAAAGCACACGATCATCGAACCTTATGCTAACTCTTTTTTGCTGCCCTGGGTTTCTTGTACCCATTATTTCTCTCTTCATTCCTCAGCTCTTCTCTCCTCCATTTTTCAACTAGTTGCTTTGTTTCACAAATCTTTCAATTATCCAGATTGTCATTTCCTTTCTCTCTCTCTCATACTCTGGATTCCTGGTTAAAGGACCAAATAAGGAAAAAGAAGAATCCCTAAAATGTGATGGGACAGAAAGGAATGTAAGCTACAGTCCTTCCTCTCACATGGAAGAGATAAAAAGATGAGGAGGAGCAGCTTAGAAAACCTCCAATAGAAAAATGTGTAAAAGCATATATCAAGATGTTGCTGACCTATATTACTATTCAAAAGTAACTATGATATGAAAAAGATGCTAAATTGCATAAAATATACAAAAATTAAGCTTATACAGTGACAATACTTATCAGAGACAAAAAAAAATAGTTTTAAGTACCCAGACAAAGAAATTAAACCAAGCACATTTGTTAGCTTTTTCTTGGTCTCTTCCACTACCTTCATAGACAACTTTTTCTCTTCTGCTTCACAACTGCCTCCAGTTTTCAAAAGTGCATTTTTTTTCCACTTGGAAAGGGAAGAATTGTATGGAATCACTTCCTTTTTCTGCCTTCTAAGGTAAACATTCATACTGAAATGAACCTGCTTGAGATACAGGAAATGTGTTCCTTGTCTGAGAAGCAACTGTAGGGCAAGTGCCATCACAATTTTAGTAAATAGAGGGTTATTTTCATACTTCTCCTGTATGAAATTTTTGTGAAATACTGTAACACTTTCCAAACTTTCTGAACCCACTTATCCAAAGTCAAAATAGGCAAGAGTTGAACACACATAGATAGAAACCTCATGTATTCTCATTCTCATATTGGCAGGTTTAATTTTAGTAACATACAGTACGTTATTAGATTCTGTTATGACTGTTGCATCCAAGCAAATATATTGGGTTTTATTCAGAAAGTTTAGGTAATTTTAATGTACAGCAGGACATCATCTAATTATAGATTGATTTTGATGCTTTCTCCAGCTGTCTAAAATAAAACTAGTGAAAAGATTCTATATGTACTTTCCCTCCTCTAGTCCAAATTGATCCTGCTGTTGCAAAATACTGATTCAGCTACTAATGACCTGGAGTCATGACAGTCTTGTTTTAAATTTGTAAAAACACAGTGAAGAAAAGGCATCTCTCTTCTTATTTATTTATTTACTTATATCCCGTCTTTATTATTTTTATAAATAGCTCAAGGCGGCGAACATACCAAATATTCCTTCCTTCTCCTGTTTTCCCCACAACAACAATCCAGGAAGGTGAATTGGTTGAGAGAGAGTGACTGGCCCAGAGTCACTCAGCCGACTTTCATGTCCAAGACAGGACTAGAATTTACAGTCTCCTGGTTTGTAAGCCAGTATGTTAACCAGTAGACCAAATTGGCTCTTAAAGCTTTTTTTCACTAAGTTTTCTTTATTTTTCATTATGATAGTTTGATAAAGAAAGAACAAAATTAATTGCAGTTGTAATAGTTTTCTATGAGCCTTTGTAAAATATTGATGAATCCCAGATCACATTCAGTTTATTGGTATTTATAAAGTCAGTTAATTGTATTTCTGCATCCCTGTTTGATGGAAATGAACAAACTATAAATATTTTGCTCAAGTGTACATGATAATTTAATAACAGAATTAAAATAAATTAACAGTGGATGTGTTAACGATGTCAGAACCCATATTTTAAAGGGCCTTTTTCCTCCTTTCTAAAACCCGAATTTCATTCTCTTCTCTCCCTGGGTTCTGCCATACTCCGAGAGGGGAGAGTTATTGCCTTATTTCCTCTATCGCTACAATGTAACACTTTGCTGTTTCTGCATATTTCTTCTGTGAACTTTCTCTCCCCTGTTGTCAGCTAGTAAAGGGGGGAGGAGAATGGAATGTACCTCCGGCAACTGTTTTATCTCCGCCTTCGCAAGGGAAGGTGCAAAGAGCCGCCTAAACATTACTGCAGTCCGAAGACAGCCTGATGTTATCTCCTTTTTCCCACAATGAACTTAACACCTTGGGATTGGCCTGTTTGAACTGACCGGATGAACTATGGGGTGGGGTTATGCTTGGGATACTTTTTACCTATCGATCTGGCGGGAACCCTCAGATCCTGTCTATTATGCCTGCTATCAATTTCTCCTAATAAAAGCTCCTTTTGGAAGAAACCACCTCCACGAGTTCTACTTTCTTAGGATGAGTTTTTGAAGTGGGCCCTGACAAACATCAATATTTTACTGATTCTATATACCAAGAAGTGAAAGAAAGGCTGACTTGGCAACTACAAGAGAGGAATACACAACCCTGTGTTTAGCTGTTCAGAGAACAACTGGAGCAAGAATAGGAGAGGAAATGAATAAACCAGTTTTTTTTCGGAAGGAGAAATAGAAGAAGCTGTATAAGGCAAATATGATCACTTCTATTTTCTCTAAGGCAGAATAGCCATATATGCAATATATGCAAATAAAACAGATGTCACAGTTACAAAGAATGTTTCTGAACTACAGCTCTTAGCATTCTTCATCATTGCTCAATTTAGCAAGGGTGTATTAGGATTTCTTAGGAACATCTGGAAGGATACAGATTCTCTGTGCCTTTGTGAGGCCATTAGACAAAATTGGCTTGAGGCCATATTCAATCAGTGGGCTTTCAGTTAAATCCCCCCCCATCAGTATTAAACCTGCATACATACATTTAGTGTAAATATATACAGTTGGTCCATTGAGTTACATAGATACACATAGAGTAAATAGATAAGTATCTTTTTATAGTTTACTTGATAATTTTTAGCTTGAGCTATGAATAAAGAATAGGCCTTGGATTATCACTTTTCTAATGATGAAAGCAATCAGCTACAAGATATTTATTGAACATCATTCTGAACTAAGTATGTGTGTTTTTAATGTGGTGAATGTATTTCACTTGGAAGCAGTACTTCAGAACAAATATGTTTGAAATTCACCAGGGGCAATGTCCTCTATGGAGTGAGTCTTTCTTCTTTTCTCCCTTCCTTTCTTTTCAAGGATGCAAAATATATGTGGTCCTTTGTCTTCTGTATTTTGTGACAAAAGAATTCCCATTTGAATTGTGGTACTCTATTCAGTCTCCCTCTGAGTCCGTGATTAACAGCAGTCAGTCTTTGCAGTATTCTGACGTCATCCAGTGTATGCATAAGCTATGCTATTGTCTTACTGAGAGCAGGGACTGTGGATTGCAGCATAGAGCTTCTGCTACCTATTTCTGCTTCACTGCTCAACAGAAGAGACACAGACTATTCCTTGTCTTCTGGATTTTAAAATCAATACTCCTGATTTTTTAAATCTTTCTGTTGCTACTGCGAAGATTTTTGCTTTAAGGGTAAAGCGAAGCTTGGGAGAACATAAAATCTGCCAGTTGGATAGCTGTGGGAACTGCATTGTCTGGCTTCATGATTCCTGCTGTGTAGCAGTCTCATCCCTTCTCTTATAGATTGCCTCTATCTCTCTCCCTTTTAACCCATCCTTTGAAGCATCTGGAGCCAGCCATGTTTGGCACTGAGTCGTCATGTAAGTAAATTGGATGCCTGATTACAAAATTTCTGTTTTGGAACAGAACTTGCTCTGTGGTTTTGATCCATAGGCAACAACTATCTGGTATGCTGAATATGTTGTTCTAGTTTAAGAAACTGAGGGTGCTGTGAAGGTTTTATCCAGCTTTCTCTATGCATGTCTTTGACACTGGCTGCAAGGCAGGGAAGAATGGATAGAGATGCTGCCGAATCCAGGGTACTTGAAAAAAAATGGGATTGCTCTTGAAGGTGTTCAACCTGTATGGATATCTGGGTATCTTTGAGATGTTCTCTCTCTCTCACTGTTATACAGTCATTTATAAAGGTGCATTAATAAAGGTGTTTGAAAGACTGATGGATTATATGCTAGAAAATTGGAATGGATTTAATTTAACAAAAGAGTGGTAGCCTGGTGATATGAAAGAATGGGCATTTCTTGGGGAGGGAAAATGCTTTGTTTTAGCTTGCTTTACTGGTGTGATGGGGTAGAAAGGACAAGCATTTGGGATACAGTAAGAGGAAGATAAATGCCAGTCGTTTATGGCATACAGAAAGTGCAAGCTCCATCTGGTGTAGCAGAGGCAGCATGGATCCTTACCTCTGAAAACTGGATGGATTTGTTTCCTCTTTAAAGAATTTTTGGGGAGAAATCTAAAATGAGAGATGATTGTGATAAGTGTTTATTCCTAATAACATTATTGATGGCAACATGGATATATAAGAGCCAGGGAACATTAATAGCCAATGAGGCTATTAACAAACATAAAAATAATAATTAGATACTATGGAATTCTTCAAAAATAATTACTTAACTTCTCATGATGTAAATGTTTTTATGACATGGGAACCAGTTTATTTTCCTTTCTAGTTAATCTGAAGAGATTACAGAGATTATAGATCATTCAGAACAATAACATTTTAGAAAATCTGACATTTAAAAACCGATGGTTTCAAAGAGTTAATTAGTTCTTTTGATTTTGCTTCCCATTCTTTGTAACACAATGCCTGCTCAAGGTCAAGGCAGAACAAAATACATCATTGCCTGTACATTGTTAGAGGTCCCTTCCTTTTTCTTCTCCTACAAATGTTTCATTCATATCATCATTTAATTTAAGTTGATGCTTGCTTTTTTAATACATTTAACAAATGATATTGGAAATAAAACCGTAAATGCTTTTAATCTCATGAAATGGCACTTCCCCAAATATCTGGGCAATGTAACTTATAAGAATCCTCATAAGCAGTTCCAGAAGAAAAGGAAAATGAACCTGGACTATTATTGCAATCTTTGTACTAAGGATATATTCTGTATTTACGGCTAATGGTGAGTAGGGATATCTAATAAATTGTCCACAGCATAAAGGATTTCCTCATTGTTTACTGAACTATTTAGTGAATCACCAATGTGCTGCTTAAATGGCTGCTATTCTGGTAATAGCTGGGCAAGCCTTTGTTACTATGACATCCAGATTAATGAATTTCCTATTTTAAAAGAGTATGTGATGCAATCAAGGCTAAGAACTATTTATTTTATAAAATGTATATTTTCTTTTATTAATAACAAACAAATAAAAAAACATTGTACTTGAGAATTCCACCAACAGAAAATTAGGCAGAGTTAAATGCTATTTTATCCAATTGCAGAAACATTTCAGGCCAGATATTAATACCTTCAGAACTGATCAGAGAGAGTTTTGGAATGTTTTTTCATTGTACTTTTTATATATCATTAGCTGTAAGCAGCCATATATTTGCACTTAACTATGTTGAAAACCTGACATTGTGGTATGTAAGGTTCTGTTCACCCCATGTGGAAGTGATGAATTACAATTTAAAGGAAACATAACACTGATTCAGTGGCATTTTTCAGTAGTATGTTACTTTGAAAAGTGTTCCAAAAGGCTGTTAATCTTTATGCATTATAAGATCAATCATTCCTTCCTTAATCTTTTCTTTTAGTCCAAATCTTCCCATTTTTGTTTTAATGGCCTTGCTTCTTATATCAAACCCCACTCATATGTTGACCTTACTGATTTTGGTAGGAAACATTTTCAGGTTGTCTATTCCGGCACCCCCAACCTTTTGGGCACCAGGGACTGGTTCTGTGGAAAAACATTTTTCCACAGACCAGAGGGGGCGTGGTTTTGCCTGCTGCCTGTATCCTGCAAATGGGGCTTTGCTGGTTTGCATGGCCCGGTTGCTGGCATGCCGCGGACGGTGCTGGTCTACAGACTAGGGTTGGAGACCCCTGGTCTATTCTATCCAATATTTGAATTCTTGTCCCCACATTATTTCAGAATTTCTTCTATCTTTTGCACCATCAATATGGAAAGTACTATTCATAATTTGATGAAATCTGCTGAATGAAGGGGTAAATCCAATACTGTTTTAAGAAGGCAACCAGCATAGATGCAACTCTTCTAAAAGTCTTCATGGAAATCTATTGTCAGCATTTTGAGGAGATCCATTTTTGCGGTAGGAAATAGGGAAGAACTATGGGTTAGTGAGAGTCTTCTACCAGGAGATATTCAAATCTTCAGTTAGGAAGTAAGCTACTGCCATCTGGCTTAGTAATTTTTAAAAAAAAAACTTTTCTGCAAATATATTTCACAGAGCTTTCCATTAGTATAATTACATTATGTGAGTTACTCTCTCCTTAACATTAGTCGTAGTTTAAAATCCTTTTAAATTCCTCTCAAAGTTATGTTTAGAATAGATACAAAAGATATTTATATTGTCTTTCTATCCTGATGATGCTTAAAACCATAAAAGCTAAGCACTACAGAACTTCAGTCTATCCAAATATCTTTCTAAGCAACCATGTCATGGGCATAGGGGAAAGAAGCTTACATGCAAACCATTTACCATCGTAACTTCTATGTATGAACAGACAAATAGCTGCATAGAATTGCAAAAATGTGTAAAGGTATCACGTTAGGGCTCTTCCTTAAAAGTAGTCTTTCTAAGGATTTTTTAATATTTTGCATTCATTTAAAAAATCAGTTCACAGTGAGGATTCCATTTTGTATAAATATGGCTTACTGTCAGAATACACTGCCATCTTAGATGGCCCAATTCAGGAAGCATGGGAATCTGGGGGCCTAGCTTAGCTTTGTGAAAAAGAACAGGTATTGATGCCTATAAAATGTCCCAGATTCAGTGGTGGGATTCAAATATGTGAACAACCAGTTCTCTGTGTGGATGCTGCTTCCAGAAGTCCATTCTGGGCCTGGGCAACAAAAAATTAGCTACCAGTTCTGCTGAAGTGGTGCGAACTGGCTGAATCCCATCACTGCCCAGATTCAATCCTTAATATATTCATACAGTATAAAAGATTAGTTTATGTTGGAAAACTCCCAGCCAGGCAAGGAGGAATCAAGCTGGGAACTAGCCTTGAGTCCTTGCATAGCTACAAGAGACCTAGGCCTGACACACACACACCCAAGTTCCATGGAAACCTTATCTGTTTGTTCCCAAGGAAAGAAAAGCAGTCTGGGAAATTTTTGTACTACAGGTAAAACACAATAAAGTAAACAACTTGAACCCTTCATGTGTGGATCTGGTTGCTTGCACGTGATAGTTTATGAATCTTAGAAATCATTGCTAGTCATTGGAAAGAATATTTTTTCTGATGAGGCTTGCATTCCCTTGGGATACAAAGGAATGCAATTCCCATTAGGGAATGCATTAAAGTAGTTGCTTTACCAGATCCAAAGGCAGATGAGGTCATCCTGTTCTGACACTACCTTTCTTCTTTCTCTTATTCTGCTATCATGTCTTTTTATCCCTTTGCTCATTTCAACATCCTAGTGTCCTAGAACATTCTTAATTCTGTTACTCTCTGAATGATAATATCAAAAGAATTGAACAAATACTATGTAAATTTGGGTTCAGGAAAAATGTTTCAGTCTTGACTGGAATAATAAAATTTGATGCAAGATGAATATCCTTAGAGAAACCATTTCACAGATTAGGCATTCTCTACTGAAACAGCTGTTTGCTATCAGCTAGCCTTCACAAGACTGGTCTGATAATCTGCTGAAATATGTCAAGGAAACCTCACAGCATTTGGCAAGTTCATATCCCAAGACGTTTCTAACATGAAAGATTAGTATCCTCAATCTTGAATTGTACTTGAAAACAGGCAACAGATGAGATCGAAGTAAGACAACCCCCGCCCCAATCACTGGAGACAATCCCCATCTCCTGCAGTGCTTCAAATTGATTGCTCTTTTGCCTTTCAGGAACTTGTTTTCCCAAAAACCTGCTCCTCCATCTTTGCTCTTGGTGAGAAGAGTATGGTGGGGTGAGGCAAAGACGGAGGTACCTTTTCCCAAATTAATTTAAGCTGATTAGTTTATCCCTGGCTAGAACTCTCTGGTTTAAGACTCTTTGGGCTTTTTCACTTCTTAAGAGTTGGAAGATACTTACTTGCTGTGTGTACTACATAGGCCAATGAGCTTTGCACTTTCTCATGGGGACAAAAACTCAATCTTTGCACTTACTGATTGGAAAGTCTGGGTCTCTGAAGCACTTTTGGTGGGGATTTGGGGGAGTCCATTCCACGTGCCAGTTCCTTGATACTGATAGGCAGTATGATTTGTTAATTGCTGCAATGTCATATTACTACTATAAAATATTGTTTAGTGTTCAGTCAGGGTAGCCACATGTTTCCTGGAGCTTACCAGCAGGAAGATCTTCCACAAGATCAATATTTTGGAGACAAATATAAGTTGCTAGGTGAGGTTCTGCTCTTTCCAGCAACCAAAGCAGAAATGGTCATTGTGGTATATACCTGTAGTTCTGCAGCTGGATAGGGAAGCAGTCCTCCAATAGGTCGACTGAAGCTCAGGTGGTCACCCTTCAAAGACTTCTTCATGGGCACTAAATTATTCTCAGAGTGGATTTTCTTCCAGTTTCCCATGGACAGCACCACTTTCTTGCCAGTTTACCTTCATCCAACTTCAGACTGTCTCAGCACCATGCTGGTAACAAGATGAAGGCTCTGCTTTGAGAATACTTCCTTTGCAAAAGGTAGATGGGCTGTTCTTGAACAAGAGCAAGAAGAATATGCTGGGTGAGCTGTTAATGAATATCCTTTTTAATTAGCAGAATGCAGGCAACTGTTTTCATATTGCAGTAATTTCCCCATGTGTATAGTACAATATTTTCTAACATTCTTCCATTATGAAAAGCCATATTTTCTTTTTAAATAACTATCATTACAAACCTCTGTTCACAAAATCCATAAAATAACAACTAAAGAAAATAAAGCCTAACGGACTTGTATTCAACATGTATGTACAGTATGCCATATTGTCAGACCTATATAGAAGAAAGTTATATAAAGTAGGTATGTGGCCTACATTGACAAGATCAGAAGCAAACACCCTGAGACTGGATTCTTATGTTATAGGAACCTTACAGATGTTATGGTTCTGAAAGAAGAAGCTTTTCAAAGAAACTTGAGGCATTGTTTTCCTTTAAGAATCTTTTAATGGCAACATAGCTTCGGCACATACATAAGCGAAGCCAAAATCTGAACCCTCCTACTTCATCCCACAGTATTTAAGTACATTTCCCTCCCTCATTTGACAGTCATTAATCACATTCTCCAATTAGTTTAAAGTGTGAACTTTCCCTCCCGTTTCCTAACGCGCCATATTTTATCTCCTCACATTACATCCAGCCTTGAAGATGCTCTACTGAAATATTGTTATGGCTAACTAGTTCCCAAGCACATTCTTCCACTCGCCCCCTCCATACCATCTAATAGTGGCTCTAAAGTAATACACAGGTTAAATAGTAAATGTCTGCATCCACATATAATGTCAGGCAAAAACACTCGATGTTAGCAGCATTGACATCCGCCCCCTCCCTTACAAAAACGACAGATCCTGTAATGTAAACAAAAGCATATGTTAGTGATTAGTTTTCGGTTTGTTCGGGTGTTTCGCATGAAATCTCTTGACGAGTCTGTCAGCTTTCACCTCACTTGATTTCACCCAGGCGGCTTCAGATAACGGGTACCCCTTCCATTGTACTAAGTACTGCAATTTGCCTTTAAAAATTCTAGAATCAAGAATATGTTTTACTTCATAATGGGTTTGCCCCGCAACTACGAGGGGCCCAGGCTGGGATTCCCTCTCTCTGTGGGGCTGGAGGCCCTGGCAGGGGGCTCCAGGGTCCAGAAGGCTGTTTGGTCTGTGAGGGAGGGACTGGGGGCCTCTCTCAGTAGGGAATGTTCCACGCCCCTCACTTCTAATTCTTCAAATCTTTCTGTCAAATTTTCTACTGACTGACTATGAATGGCAGTTGGATATTTCCACTCACCCGAGTCTTCAGTTGCAGATGGCTTGGCAGCTCTCCACTGGTGTGGGGGATGCAATCTGTAAGGATCCCTTTGTTGTGGCTCCAACTCATCCGTCTTGGAAGTCTTTGAAGATGGGAAGGCTGTTACAAAACCTCCAGAATCCACACTCGGTTTCTCCCAGTCTGATGACCAAATCAGCTCTCCTAATCGCTTTGGCCTTGCTCCCAGCTGGGTGATTTGCGAGAGTTCTCTCTCTACCGGCTTGTTCGCTGTCGCTCCCCCCTCTGGGGAAACTGCTGCTGCAGGGGTGTTGACCTCAGGCAATTTCTCTTCTTCCATGATGAGATCTTCTCCGAATCTTTGTCAGTCTATCCCTTCAGTTTTAGGAATAGCGACTGGGGTTCAGAACCCCAAAAAGGTCTGAAAAGTTTGTTGGATTTTGGCTTGATGTTATGGTTCCAAAAGAAGAAGCTTTTCAAAGAAACTTGAGGCATTGTTTTCCTTTAAGAATCTTTTAATGGCAACATAGCTTCGGCACATACATAAGCGAAGCCAAAATCTGAACCCTCCTACTTCATCCCACAGTATCTAAGTACATTTCCCTCCCTCATTTGACAGTCATTAATCACATTCTCCAATTAGTTTAAAGTGTGAACTTTCCCTCTTGTTCCCTAACGCGCCATATTTTATCTCCTCACATTACATCCAGCCTTGAAGATGCTCTACTGAAATATTGTTATGGCTAACTAGTTCCCAAGCACATTCTTCCACTCCCCCCCTCCATACCATCTAATAGTGGCTCTAAAGTAATACACAGGTTAAATAGTAAATGTCTGCATCCACATATAATGTCAGGCAAAAACATTCGATGTTAGCAGCATTGACAACATAGATATAACCACTCCTTCTAGCCAAAGTGTGATGTTCTAAGCCCATGATGCCACACAGATGAAAGAAAAAGATAAAAATTAATCTTCTATTTTCTGTAAATGGGGGTTGGGTCATATAGTTGGAGTTCTTCTCACACTTTTCCAATTCTTGCAGTAAGCATACTTATCAAATCCTTGAATCAATGCCCATTTCTAGTTCTAATATTGGCCAAGAGAAGCCGCATGGTATGGTTGTGGGTCAGCCAACATGTTAGCATACACCTTTGGCAGCCACAGGGTGGGACATTGAATCTTTATTGCCAGCTGGAGTGCATCAAGAGTAAACATTGAAAACTAAAAAGTATTCTAAAAAACTAGACTATATGTTAAAAAGATATAATAATAATAAATAATAAAGTAATAAAGTTGGAAGGGACCTTGGAGGTCATCTAGTCCAACCCCTTGCTCAGGCAGGAAACCCTACACCATTTCGGACAAATGGTTGTCCAGTCTCTTCTGAAAAACTTCCAGTGTTGGAGCATTCACCGCTTCTGGAGGCAGGTTGTTCCACTGGTTAATTGTTCTAACTATCAGGAAGTTTCTCCTCAGTTCCAGGTTGCTTCTCTTCTTGACTAGTTTCCATCCATTGCTTCTTGTCCTGCCCTCAGGCACCTTGGAGAATAGCTTGACTCCCTCTTCTTTGTGGCAACCCCTGAGATATTGGAACACTGCTATCATGTCCCCCCTCGTCCTTCTCTTCATTAAACTAGACATACCCAATTCCAGCAACCGTTCCTTATATGTTTTAGCCTCCAGTCCCCTAATCATCTTTGTTGCCCTTCTCTGCACTCTTTCTAGAGTCTCAACATCTTTTTTACATCGTGGTGACCAAAACTGGATGCAGTATTCCAAGTGTGGCCTTACCAAAGCATATGTTAAAAGATATGTTAAAAAAACTAAATACACACATATATATAAAGTGAGACTCTAAAAGAAGGAGTAGGAGCATAAGACAGGTGCAATGCAGCATAAAGGGTATGTGAATTATCTAGTTATAAAGAACTCTAATATAGCAATCTAGGTACTCATTTGACCTAGTTTATACAGTTGAGTCCCAAACACAGGTCAAGTGGATAATCCCAAACATATAACAGCATTCATCCATGGTTAGCTTTAACAATATAGCTACCCATGCTGAATGGCACTTGAGATTTAACAAATGCATCAAAGAATAATTGGGTGAAAGCTAGTAATATCAATGTCCTACTATTTCCACTAATATCAAATTGATAATTGAATGAAAATATAAGGAATATATGGGATAATGGAATATACCACTATGAGTATCAATGACTTATTTATTGGAGTTGACTAGGTTTTGTTACAAGGGTAAAACTGACATTTACTCAGTGCTTCTTCGCAATGCAATAGAGTTTTTTGGGGGGGAGGGGAGTGTATTTCCAGAGCATACATATTAATATAGCATGAACGTGAAATAATATTGTACATGAAGCTGAAGCATTCAAGTTTCTTTTTATGCAACCTCTAATATGTCATATTGCTTTGTACTTCTTTGCCTATTCAGTGTTACAGTTTTTAGTTTTCTATTTTCCCCAGGCCACGGTAATCTTTAGATGTCCTGTTTTCTTAACTGAAACCCTCAGTTACATAGCCTCACATTTTTGTCTTCTTCCCAGATGGCTTCCTCATTGGAAATTGGGAACAATCTATGCAGAAAATTATTGGCACGAGCCCAGTACCATAGACTGTTGCACAATATGATCTGTATAGATATAAAGCTTCAGAATAATTAGAAGCCGCATTTAAAAGACTGGAACTGCCAATTCAGAAGAAAGAATAAGAATGGCTTGGTGATCTTTTGTTTTAGCCTGGCCAGCACTTAATACTGATAGTCATTCAGCTGGGTTGGTAGCAATATACTTGAATATACCAGCTGTGTGGCAGCATGTGCCCTTGCACTATTCTCAGCAACTCTGAAAATGAGGCATTTCCATTTCATTTGCATCTCTTTTTTTAAAGTAAATAAACAAGTATAACAAGTTCATTTGTGTTGCTAAAATTCATTAAGTCTGTCTACAGAGGGGTCTTTTTCAGTCCCATGTACAGTATTTTTTTAATGGCATTGTTCAAAAATTAAAGATGTAGTTGGATATTCTGCAGCAGCTTTTCTTGAGCTGATGTGCACAATTTTATCCTTCTGACTGTCACCTGCATAATCTATAAACTTCAATTTTTGGTCTTAAACTTCTAGTACAAAAGAAACAATATTATTACCCCTTCGCTTCAAATACAAAAGAAACAATATTATTAGCCCTTTGCTTCAAAATACAGAAAAAAACATCTGTGCTGCTCCATTTCCAGGGACCCTGAGCAGAAATATGTTGTTACATTTGATGGTATTTTTGATCTGGTCCTTTCATTTTTATTAACATTTTGTATGCATTTTAAAATCATGCAAAATAAAATTATTAACAACATTAATAAAATAAATGTGCCCATGTAACTCCCCTTTTTGTGAGAGTGGGGCTTGTGATGCTCTGAAGAGGTTGAGAGCTATGCTGGCTGCAGTGTATTCTCCCAGAAAGGTCACCCATGCCAGACAATTCTTAGCAGAAGAGCCAGACTAAGTGTATCCACCAACCTGTTTAATATGGTGAGAAAACTTGGGGGGGGGGGGCGGAAATCCTATACTGGCTTGGCAATCGACTGAGTGAACAAGGACCATGAGAGATGTCAGAGTTTCTGGGCATCTATCAACAAGTGGGCAACCTAGCTCTCTAGGATTACTGGAAGAACAACAACTACAAACAAGCAAAAGTATACTGTGTTGTAAAATTGTATCATTATGGCCTGGTATTGTAAACTGGAACCAACAAAGCTGGAATACTTAAAGTGAAAGCTTGAAAAAATAATTTATCCAAATTCAAATACCACTAAATAACAATTAGCAGATCAAAGGAGATTCATTACCAGAAATAAAATATTCAGGAAAACAGAACCAGAAGAGATTCAAAAAAATTGTGAAAACAATAATAGAAGAAAATCAGATAAGAATTGGCAATATAAAAGAGGCAACTGGTATGAACCACACAAATGATAATTTAGAAGAAGTAATAACATAACCAATACAGGTCATCACAGAAACAACCTATGAACAGACCCCCTGACAAGAAGAATTAAAAATGAAGATTATGGCATATGCAAAATTATCAGTAGACAGGCAAAATACTGCCAACATTGAAAGTAGTGCCCAAAAAAGACCTGGCATCTATAGTGAAGAATACGAATAAAGTGTTTGCAAAAGTTAAAATATAACATCAATTGAACAGACCAATCCGCTTATCTACAGTACAGCTGTGGTGTTTATAGATGAACTAGGAATACAAATTAGAAAAGCAAAAGCAAAATTCTATTCAATCCCAAAGTGGAAGATCAGACTGGAGGCTAAAATAATAATAAAAAAAAGATCAGGTGCAAGTAATTTAAAAAACACGAAAAAGCAAAAATTAAAGAATGCAAGGATAAGGCAAGCCTAATAATAAATATTGGTTAGCGCCCAAAAAATGTGAAATCATAAAGCAACTAATAACAAAAAACCTAGGAAGAGTGATTGCTATATGCTATGTGCTAAATCATCCAATTTATGCAAAATAGTATTTCAATCAAACCAGAGGCAATTCTACCAAAGAATAAATGGTAACAGAAATTCTGAAAACTGAAAACCAAACAAAAAGGAAACAATCTAGTTTTGGAAAAATCTATAGGAAACTCAAAAAGACTATGATAAAAATGCTGCATGGAAAAAGGAATTTGGTGGATTTAGTAAAAATCAAATGGAAGACCTAATAATAAGAGCAGTAATGGTTAAAATCAAGAAGCAAGAATTAAAAATTGGATATCTCCTGGAAATGATCAATTGCATGACTTTTGGCTCAAATATCTGATAGCTTGCATCCAATTAGAGCTAAACAATGAAGTATTGCATAAAGAAGTCATCAGTAACTGGTTAATAACTGACAAAACATATCTGATTCAAAAAGAACCAGTGGAAAGAATAACAACAGGAAGCTATAGGCTAATAATATGCTCACCTACAATGTTTAAAATTTAAATTACTCACAGACAGAATTGTGGACAATTTCCAAGATTATTTAGAAGAAAATAATATCCTTCCAGTAGAACAGAAAGGAAACAAAACAAAAGCAGAGCTACAAAAGTTCAACACTTGATTGATAAAAGAGTTCTGGAGAATTGCAAAAAATGAAAAACAATTTACACATTGTCTGGATTGATTATGAAAAGGCATTTGATTCATTACCACATAGTTGGATCATCAAATGTTTGGAAACAACTGGTGTCAGTAAAAACAGACTGTTTTCAGAAAAAATAATGAAGCAGTGCAAGATAGAATTGGTGGTTGGAAATGAAAAATATGAGCTTGTCAACATTAGGAGAGGCATCTTCCAGCATAAATCCAGTCTGAACATCTGACTGACTGTGCAACAGACCATAATAATATAATCTGTTAAGTGTATATGTCACTCAAGTGATTCTGGACTATTTACAAATTGTTAAAAACATTTAAAAACAATACAAAACCAAAAAGAACAAAGATAGCACAGATGACATACCCAGATTGGAACAAAGAAAAATGGAAGAAAGAAAAAAAGTTGGTTAACATGTGCTGTGTATCTCATGTCATTTTTGTGCTTCAGTATCTGGTTGTCTTAATTGCTCAGAGACTGAATTTGAGAACTGAAAGCCACTTCTGAGATTATGAAAGCCTGAACTCTCATTCCTTGTTGCACACATGTTCAATATCTGATATTTTCTGTTAATTGGTCATCAGATAATAGGTGATAATGACTTTTGCCTGGGACTCTAGTGAGCTACTGCCAATATAAAAGCAATTTCTTGTTTTTTTGAATACCATATTAGTTCAAGGTCTGTTTCTGAAATAGAATGCTTTCTATTTTATCTATGACGCCAAGCGGCTGAGTTGTGAAAGCCAATAGTCACTGAATAAAATTAATATGAGTTACTTCTATAATACCTTCAGCTTACTAGTGATGCAAATGATATCTGTCATCTTTTCAGCCCATCAGAATCCATATGCAAATACATATTTTTGCTGATTTTATTGGAGCTTCAAGGAAGCACAGGCCTAATTTCACTTTATTTCTGCTGTTATTCTGGATGTCCCAAAGGTGCTTTTTCAAGAGGGAACTGGGTTTTCTTGTTTTTCTTTGAAGACGTTTCACTTCTCATCCAAGAAGCTTCTTCAGCTCTGACTGGATGGTGGGGAATGGAAGGATTTATATTCACTGCAGACAGCTGGTCATTTTCATTCTTTATTTAGACACTCGTTATCTGTGTCCTCAGGGTCACCTAAGTAGTGCAAATGAGTGTGGAGCCTTCTTGGAACTGCTAAAAGGACTGTGTTGTAGAATGGAGATAGATGATGTCACATCCCTCCCCCTCTGTTGAGAGAGGGCGGTTCAATTTTGACATAGATGGCCTCTTTGACCCCTCTTTCAAACCAGCGGTCATCTCTGTCCAAAATGTGGACTTTGAAAAAATGGTCTTTGTCTTTTAAATGCAGATGGACTGCTGAATCTTGTCCTGATGGGTTTGTTCTCCTATGTTGTGCCATGCGTTTATGAAGTGGTTGTTTTGTTTTGCCAATGTACAGATCTGCACATGTCTCACTGCATTGTACTGCATATACCACATTGCTCAGTTTGTGCCTAGTGGTTTTATTCTTGAGGTGGACAAGCTTCTGCCTTAGTGTATTCTTGGGTTTGAAGTGTGCATGTTTGTTGTGTGGGCTGAAGATCCTCCTGAGCTTTTCTGATATTCCTGCAACGTATGGAATGACAACATTGCTTCCTCCCTAGGAGAGAACAATAAACAAAGCAATGGGAAAAAATACACATACACACACAGAAAAAATATTTGTGTGTGTGTGTGTGTATTAATTGCCAGGAGCTGAGCTTGGTTTAGAAGAAACTTATTTTTCTAACTCCTATAGTAATCTTATTACAAAAAAATATTTTCTGTTCTACATCTTTTATTTATAAAACTGAATCCTTGAGGAGTCTTGGATAGCATTTGAAGAATCACCAACACCCAAGTATACAGTTATTGAAAAACTTACAACTATTCTTTTATGCTTTTGATTGTTAGCTTCTCAGAGCCTTTGAAAATGAGTGGCATTCAAAATAGTAATAAGTAATTATATATTTTTTAAAAAATGTTAAAGCTGAAAGTTGAAAAAAGAAGAAAAAATAATAAACGATTATTACTAAATGCCTTGTCTCATAAAGCACCTTTGTCTGACTTTACATTTTCCATGAAAATGGAATAGGCTTAAATAGGCTTGAAACTCCTATAATTTCCAGATACATGTCCAGTTCTGGAAGCTACCCCTAACACAGACAATTTGGGGAAAACAATTTGGGGACAGCTATCTTGAGAAAAGAAGGTCACGTCTTCACAGGGTTTTTGCAGTGTTCTAGAAGAAACTGCACATTTGTGTAAACATATTCCTGTCAAGGTTCTGACTAATGAAACCAAATAAATCAGAACTCCAAGGGTTGAAGTTTCCTCAAAGCACATATTTATTGGATACATAATATTGGCACGGTCAAAAGTGAAACCAACTCTAAAATTATTCCTAGAGATTCAATGTAACTAAATGTAACATTCCCCTCCCCTCTATTATGCTATAGATCATGCTACACAATGAAAGTAATTGGCGGGCTCTGCAACTCGTATTTGCTCCTCCTTCCAGCACCTGTGGGAATGACCTTGGTTCCCACAGGACCGTTCCATGTTTAGTCTAGCATACTTTCATTTTCTTTCCCCCTTCCCCCCAACCTATGTGGCAACTTAGAACGACAAAGATGGCTTCAGCCAGGCTCATTTCAGAAGTTGACAGTCGGACTCCCCTAAGAGAAAGTAGTTCCTGAAAGATAACAAACATAGATGCACATTAGTGTTTTGTTAATCCTCTATTCTATTTCCTGATGGTTGCCTAGGCCAGTGGTGGTGAACCTATAGCACGCGTGCCAGAGGCGGCACTCGGAGCCCTCTCTGTGGGCACGCATGCCACCGCTGCCAGCAGCTTGCGCAGGTCCATTAGGCTGCCGCTGCCGCCCGGAGCAGCAGCCCTACCCAGCACAAAAGAGGCGAAGCGGCCAGCTAGCAAGCTCAAGTAGAGGTGGTAGAGCATGCCCACACCCAGCCAGCCAAAGGCCACCCCGAGCAGGGAAAGCCGGATCCCCATCAGCGCCATGGCCCCCCAGTCCCAGCTAGGATTGCATACCTTCCCATCTATGCTGGGCCTCCTGCCCACCACCCCACCCGCCAGAGACCCCCTTTATCTCCCCCAACCCTGCCCAGCCCCCACGGGCGTCCCCCCCATGGGCAGCATCGAGGTGGCCATGCCCACCCCAGCCATGCCGTGACAATCGCAGCCATGCCCACCCAGTGGGCCACGTCCACCCAGTGGGCCACACCCCCATGCCCCCCCTGAGGGCACCACAATGCCCTGGCACTTTGTGATAAATAAGTGGGTTTTGGGTTGTGGTTTGGGCACTCGGCCTCTAAAAGGTTCGCCATCACTGGCCTAGGCTTTTGGGGATGTTTGTCATGAATCTTTTGTATTAACTCTGCCTTTACACCTCTATTCTTCACCCACGTAGCTTCTGACAAAGAGTAACCCTTCCACTGAACTAGACACTGCAATTTCCATTTATACAGTCCGGAGTCAAGAATTCATTTTATTTCATAATGGGTGTCACCCTCCACTATAATGGGACCTGGGGCGGTTTGAGGTGTTGATCTCATTGTCGATTCTATAACTGGCTTCAACAAACTGCAATGAAAAACTGGATGTAGTTTTCCTAATAGTCGTGGGAACTTTAGCTCAACAGTGACAGGGTTAATAATCTTTACAATGGGGAAAGGACCAATAAATTTAGGTCCCAGCTTTTTACAAGGCAGTTTTAATCTTAAGTATTTGGTTGAGAGTGTGATGACCCAGGGCCCCGAACGGAGGCAAAGCAATTGGCTGGCAAAAGCAATAGTCCTGGAATCACTGCCAATGTTCACCCAAAAGCTCCCCCATATGCTGGCAAGAGTTCAACCAAGATAGCCAGGAAAGTTTACAATATTCTCAAGACAAGACAGATAACAAGAAAACATAAAAAGTCCTTTTACTCTCAGCTTGTCTGCAAACTGCAAATTGCCGACTGCAAGGAGAGATCAGGAATGTAAGCTGTGATCGGGAAGCAGGAAACAAACTGGTCCGGAATACAAAGCGTCCAGGTTACAAGAGCACAAGTCATGACAATCTCAAGATCCCACGTTTGTTCCCGGCAAATGCCTCACCCCACAGCATCTCCTTAAATACTAATCCCCAGGTGTGCCTTATGGAGTGGGGCGGGACGCTCTCCTCCCGAGCAAGTGAGCCTGCCTCCGTTGTTCTCCTCTCTGCTCTCCTTGCTCTAGGATCAGGTGGGGAGGGGCCTTGCTCCTTGCCTGAATTCTGCCTTCCCTGTTCCAAACCTGAGGGGCCCTGGCCTGCCTCAGTCTGCTCCTCCCTACAGTCCTCCGAAGCCACAGACACCCCTCCTGGGCCTCAACAGAGAACTCCATCTCTTCCTCGGAGTCAGGCTCGGACGGAGGCATGACAGAGAGATAGACTTTCTCTCCTATATGAAATGGTTTCTGGGGGGTCGCCTCCTATCTGCTTGCTCCTTTTGAATCTTTGTGGCTTTCGCTAAGGCATGTTTGACGTTTGCCCAAGCTTTCTGCAGCGTGTTTACCCACTCGGTTAATGTTTGTGAGGAGGGGGGTTCCTGAGGATATTCAAGCATAGGTACGAACTCCCTGCCTGTAGCTACTTTAAAACAGGTCTCCAACCTGTGGGCCGCGCCCGGTACTGGGCCGCGGGAATGGCTGGCAAGTGCGTGCACCCCCCCACTTGCGCCTGTTTGCGCATGCACGTGGTCGCTAGCAGCCTGTTTGCGGATGCTAGCAGCCCACTTGCACGAGCGCGCAGGCACCAGCGCTGCCACCAGCACTGCCGCAGGTGTGTGCGGTCTGCTTGCACATGCACGTGGATGCTGGCGCTGCTGCTGTACGCACACACATTTCTCTGCTCCTTTCTTTCCCTCTGGGCTGCCAACCCGGAAAGGTTGGAGAACTCTGCTTTAAAAGGAATAAGTCCCGTACTGTTGTGCACAATATTGTTGTATGCTACTTTAGCAAGAGGCAGGAGATCTGCCCAGTTAGTTTGCTAATAGTTAACATAGCATCTCAAGTATTACTTCACCATTGTGTTCACTCATTCAGCAGCTCTATTCGTACTCAGATGAAAAGCTGAGCTGAGCCCATGGGTGGATCCGATCAGCTTCACAAACTCCCTCCAAAATTTGGCAGTGAACTGGACCCCTCAATCTGATATGATTCTTCTTGGCATTTCATGGAGCAGGTAGATATGTTTTAAAAACAGCTTCGCCAGTTTCTGAGCTAAGGGAAGATCATGACAGGCTATAAAGTGAGCCTGTTTGGAGAAAAGATCAACAACAGTCCAAATTACGGTATTTCCGCTATTTTCAGGGAGTTCAATGATGAAATCCATTGTGATTTCTTCCCAGGGTTGGGATGATTCCACTATTTGCTGTAACAACCCAGGGGATTTTCCTGGTCTTTTTTCATGGCAGCACAAATCGTACAGCTTTTAACATAGCTTTCAATGTCTTTTTTCATCCCGGGCCATCAGAACTGCCGCCTTACTAAGGGCAAAGTTTTTAAAAATCAAAAGTGACTGACTTGCTTAGCATCGTGGCTTTGTTGCAGGGCTTGGACCCTGAGGGTTCTAGGAAGGTACAACTTAGAACCTTTCCGTGCTAGTTCATCCCTATAAGTTAACAGTTGTCTGTTGTCTTTGAACCAGGGGATGGATTTCAGTTTAGTTCTGAGTTTCTGGGTTAAGCTTCTGTTAGGGCTAATGGGTTGCTTTCAGGCTTGATGCTTAGTGGTGACTTGAGAGGCTTTTTGAGGAGAGGGGATGATAGCATTTACCACCTCCTCCTGATGGCTTTTATACTGTGGCATCCTAGACAAGGCATCAGCCAGGAAGTTTTTTCCTCCAGGAATATACTTGAGGGAGAAGTTGAAGCGATTGAAATGTTGTGCCCATCAAACTTACTTAGGGAATAATTTGTGCGGGGATTTTAGCACCTCAAGGTTCTTAGGGTCAGTCCACACTTCAAAGGGTATCTTACTCCCCTCTAGGAAGTGACGCCAGGTTAGCAATGCTCACTGCACAGCAAATGCCTCCTTCTCCCATACAGCCCAATGCCACTCTGTGTCAGTGAGTTTTCTAGAGGTATATGCGCATGGTTGCAGTTCTCGCTTGTTATTTTTCTTAAGGAGTACTGCACCTATTGCAACATCGCTCGCATCCGCTTAGATAATGAACTGCTCCTCAGGATTGGGATGTTTGAGGACTGGTTCTCCTGCGAATACCTTTTGAGTTGTTCAAACGCTGCTTGGCATTCTATAGTCCATTTTAAAGGTTGACTAGGATGGGGTTTGCCCCCCCTCTACCTGTTTTCAAGAGCTTGGTAATTGGCAAGGCTATTTTTGTGAAGGAAGGGGTGAATTGCCAGTAAAAGTTAGCAACCCCCAAAAAACTCAATAGCTGCTTGCAAGTCCAAGGGGGCTTTAACCTTCAAACCTTTAACTCCAAAATGGCTTTAACCTTCCCTGGGTCCATCTCCACCCCTTTGTTTGAGATTCAGTATCCTAGGTAGTCGAGGCATGCTTGATGGAACTCACATTTAGACAGTTTGGCATAAAGGTTTGTTTTTAGTAATTTCTTAAGCACTTCGCGAACCAATTTGACATGTTCCTCCATTGTTTCTGTGAAGATGAGGATGTCGTCAAGATAAACTAGGATCCCCTTGTATAGGTAGTCATGTAGCACCTCATTTATCAGCTGCATGAACACGGCAGGAGCTCCCTGGAGGCCAAAGGGCATCACCTTGAACTGGAAACTTCCCAGCTGGCAATTAAAGGTGGCTTTCCACTCATCCCCTTCCTTAATTCTTACTTGGTAGTAAGCTTCCCGCAGATCTAATTTAGTGAAGATCTTCCCCTTAGCTAGATGAGCTAACATGTCCTTCATCAGGGGAAGGAGGTACATATTCTCCACACTAACAGCGTTTAAGCCTTTGAAATGCACACACAATTTCAGAGTCCCAACTTTTTTTTCTTTGAACAACACAGGGGCAGCAATGCGTGATTTTACTGGCTGGATGAAACCCCTGGCCAGATTTTTGTCAATGCATTCTCTTAGTTCGTTCATCTCTCTGAGGGTCATGGAGTACATTTTTGGCTTGGGGAGTTTAACTCCCGGCAGGATCTCTATAGCTTCCTTCTCACTGAACACATCGGCCAGATCCTGGTATTCTTTGGGAATAAGTTGGATCCCAGGCAACCACTCATCTGCGATTTTCAAAGTCTCAGTTTGTTCATGTCTGGCTTCAGTGGGGTGGCTTTCCTTTCTTGGCCATCACGAATAGGAGGAAGGGGCCCTGTTCCTAATCTCATAGTTCTCACCCCATTTTCCCACCATATGGTAGGTTGCCATTTATCTAGCCAACCCAACCCTAGGATTACAGTCTCAGTCATTTTGGGGATCACCACAAACTGGATAATTTCCCAATGCTGCCCCATACTGGTTCAGTTAGCTGTGTTGCAGGTGACCCTCCAATTAATGACCCATTGATCTGCTCAAACTTCATGGCTAGGAACAATAACTGGCTCAGACTCCTAACTTAAGCACAGTTTGGAGGTTGATCAGGCATCGGGTGCAGCCTGAATCTACTAGGACTTCTAATTCCATTTGGGCCCCTGTTTTAGGTACTATAAGTTTAGCAGAGATGGCGAAAAGAGGGATGGCTCAACTTACCATCGGATTGCTCTTGCCTTCGTCGTCACTGTCATACGGGGATGGTAGTGGTTGGCTTTCAACCAGAGTTCTCTCTGTCACTCTTGGAGGGGGGAGACCTCAATGGATTGGCTTTGATGCGCCTAACTCAATTTCTCTCAGCCTCTCCGTTGTGGTTTTTTCACTTTTGATGTGGTGCCTGGGGTGCTCTTCCCTGGGGAGCCAGTGCTAGGCATTCAGCCACCAGATGACCCTGCTGGCTACACCTGAAGCACTTGATAGGGGGGCCAGTAGGAGCTTTGGGAGCACTAGTCACTTAAGCCACTGCTGGGCATTGTCCAAACTGGCATTTCTCCTGGCTTCGCCTAGGCTTCAATTCAGGGGTGCTAGGCTTCTTGTAGCGCTTAAGTTCGATGTCTCAGGTCACTGCCATCCAGCACCACTCACGGATTTGCTCAGGAATCCCCTAGTAGGTGCAGGCCTGATACAGGCCACGATCCAAGCCCTCTTTAAAGCAATGGATGAGTAATCACTCCAGCCACTGCCTTATTCTGCCTGTGACCTTTTGGAACTCTCAAACAAATTCCTTAGCGCCGGTCAGCCTCTCTGCTTTAGGTTGCATATTTCCACTTCGGCTTGCAGGTCTTGGGATTCATCCTCAAACCTAGCTCTCAGCTCCTCCAGGAAAAGGTCTATGTTTCCAAGTTCCAGTGTGTCCTCATTGTGAAAACAGGTCACCCATGCTGCAACTTCCCCCTCTAGATTTGCTGCCATCACATTCACCATCACTCTCTCATCAGGGTAGGCAGGAGCGTAGCGATCCAGGTGGGGCCACACCTGATTCATAAAGAACATCAGCATATCAGGGTCCCCATCAAATATGGCTCTGATCAGCGGTGGGTCTGCAGGGGACGGAGGTCCCCAGTGCACCGGATGCCAGCCAAGTCTCTGGTACTGAGGCCGTGGTTGAGGTTGAGCCCACCTCTGGAACCCTCTCAGTTGCCCGGCTGGACTTGCAGCTTGCTGTTGGCATGGGGGGCTTCTCCTGGGTCCTGAGCTACTGCCGGCCTGGGGAGTGGGGAGGCTGCATGGGCTATGATGACTGGACTTGGGCTCTGATGGGCGGGAATCAGTTGTGTTGCCCTGGCCTCGACTCCGGCTGAGATCTCGTATTGTGCGATCGGGGTCACTTCCCTGATTTTCAACTGGTCGAATTTCTCCTTCAGCTTCTCGACTGAGTGGCCATGCATTGCTGTTAGGTACTTCCATTCCCCCAACTCATCCCAACTGGCCACCCTCTTCATCCTGTACTTAGGCATGGGAGATAGAGAGCTATGGATAGAGACCAAGGGAACTCAGTCTCAGCAGCCATGGGGGTGCTTTTGCGTTGGAAATCTTCCTCTGCACAGTAAAAGTCCCTGACGGCTAGAGCTTCCTCCCGCACCACTGGCCTGTCATATTTGTCCACATGGACTTTCGGTCATGCCCCAGTCAGTGGGGTTCCATCCCCAGCCTGGGAAGTGTTCCATTTGCAGGGGCTGCGCTGGAATTAACAGTTGCTTTCCCTTTTTCTCCATCCTAGAATCTTCCCTAAGACTTTATCATTTTCCCAAAAGAATCGGGTAGGCAGTTGGAGCTCAGGACCCCTAGGATTGCTCCTCAATAGCCCTCTATCTTAGAGCAGTAAAAATGTTTTTGAGAGTTGGTTTAATGTCAAGGTTCTGACTAATGAAACCAAATAAATCAGTACTCCAAGGGTTCAAGTTTCCTCAAAGCACATATTTATTGGAACATAATATTGGTATGGTCAAAAGTGAAACCAACTCTAAAATTTTCCCTGGAGATTCAATGTAACTAGATGTAACATTCTTCTCCCCTCTATTATGCTATAGATCATGCTACCTAATGAAAGTAATTGGTGGGCTCTGCACTAGTCTTTGCTCCTCCTTCTAGCACCTGTTGGAATGACCTTGGTTCCCATGGGACCGCTCCGTGTTTAGTCTAACATACTTTCATTTTCTTTCCCCTTCCCCCCCAACCTATGTGGCAATTAGAACAACAAAGATGGTTTCAGGCTCGTTTCAGAAGTTGACAATTCCATTATCTGCATTTGGCAGATGACCCAATTTATCTGTCTCAGCTGCACTTAAAATCACATAAAAAGATATTTTTTCCATTACACCGAAGCTCAGCAAAGGTGGGAATTTGTCTCCACCCCATTTTTAACTCCTGGGCCCAAGCCAACCTTTCCTTTCACAAATGTTCAATTGCTGTACATCTTTTAGATGCAACACTGGAATAATACCTGGACGAATTTGCATTTCCCTCACCCCCACCCCCCAAATATATTTTGAAGAAATCCCTTGACAAATGCACACAGTAAATGGGAAGTAGGGAATTGATACAATACCATTCCTTGCACTCTCCTCTTGGATAGCCTGGAGGAAAAACAAATTGGTTCACGTTGTTTTTAGCATTTAAGGTTAGAGCAATACAGTACAGAAAACTGGGCTTAGATAATGTATACATCTAGATAGTTGTACTAAACTGCTGCATTGCCTTAATTAAATTTACCAAAATCAGAGGGATTAATGTAATTATGAAAAGTTGGGAATTAACCCAATGTGCACAGAAGGAATATTTTCCTTAGTTCACTTGAAATGAGAACATGCTAGAGATTTTATTATTATTATTAATCAATATGTATCCTAACACAGAAGAAAACACCTTAAAAGCATCTTAAGAACATCAACAAGCCAAATTTTAAAATGGTTAATTTCTCATTGTTTCAATTATCTTTAAACATTTCTGATTATGGTTCTGATTTAAGTTATTTCACTCCTGAATAGACTTGTATTAGTCTAAGTATCTTACAAAAATTAAAAAAAACTAAGCAATCCCTTTCTCTGCAATAAGAGATTTGACACGTCAGAATTTTTCTGTTTTAGTACCAAGTCACGGATTTTAGATCAGATACTACCACTCATACAGTTTTGGAATCAGACTTAATAGTACATTTATTGTGAGATGATAGTATTCCTATAATTGCAGAGAGCCAGAGAAAAATTAGTTTTTAAATACTAGAGCGCTAGAAAATTTAGATCAGGGATGTCAAACTCGCAACATCACGTGACGTGTCGTGACGTATTGCGACTTTTTTTCCCATTGCCGGCAATGGGGTGGGCGCGGTTTTGCCATGACGCATCCGGCCCGCGGGCCGGCAGTTTGACACCCCTGATTTAGATGACCAAATCCTATCACTATAATGTGCAAGCAGGTTGCTTCATTTGGAAGATAAATTTATATTTATTCTAAGCAACTGCAAAATAGGTAATCCATAGTCCAGCAAACATACTGACCTTTATTTAAAACAAGCCATTAGTTTTATGTTGTCTTGTACATCTGTACTTCTAAGCACATTTTGTTTATTTTTTGGTTACTTGTTGAACTTTCACATGATATGTCACTGAAAGTTAATGTTTGACTTTCCATCTGGTGATTTGCTTTACAAATCCTATTTGCCTTCTTGTCTGCCAAGTTTCAGATTGCAGAAACTTTATAATAAAACAAAGCAAAACAGAAAGTAAATACTAGTTTCAAGTTCAGAACTCCCTATTGAGAAATATGAGGAAAACACTTTTTTGTTCAAGACAAAAAATACTTTTATCAATACGACTAGAAATTTTCAGGGGCGTAAATAGCTTAAGTCAATCAACAGATTCTTGAAAGACCAGCAGTGTTTGACTATATACAAGGGATATAGTGGCCTATAAATTTTCCATGAATAAATATCAGGGGACTGTTGGTGAAAAAGCAAACAACGCAAAGCTCTGAAATGTATTATTTATACAAATAGGAGTTCCATTGTGAACAGCAAAGTTCTATTATCCATAGTTTTGGGAAAAGAGCTTAAATTGTTTATTTCAGATATGAAGCTAAACTGTTTTTCATTAACTCTTTGTGCCAAATAGGTACAGGACCCCAATCCAGAACTGAGATGTCAATCAAGCTACCTCCAGGTCAAAAAAAAAAAAGGATTCCTGATTTTTGTTGCATTTTATTATGCAAAAACCAAAACATTTAAACATGTGATTTCACATCAACAAAACCAATATAATGTGATACAGGATTCTCTATTTTAAGGTTTAAGCCACAATTCTGGCCCCACTTACTGCAGTAACTCCATTAGATTTCGTTTCTGAGTTCATATTCTGAGGATTGCACTGTTAATCTTTATCTCCCATTAACTTTTATTGTTCTATTATGTTATATTAGCAATAGTATAAGGAGACCTTGTATATTTGTACATTTGCATTTCAATATGATTTAAAATACTGTAGATTAATGCCGAAATAGGTTCACGAAGGAGATATTTGCTTGGCAGTTATTCGTAAAATTCCATCCTTCTCTTTGTTGCTATTTTATCTTATGATGTCCTTACAAACAACCCATGTGCTTCAGTTCCAGTAAATAAACAATGCATTCTGTTTTTTTGTATCAGTACAGCACAGTTCATCTTAAAAGAATAATTACAGAATTATCAGGAACTATCTATGAGCTCTCAAATTATTATATGTTCTGATCACATTTTCCCCAGTAAAATAATTCCCAAGAACAGTAAAGAACAAGTGATCTACCAATAGTATTTGATAACCTGCAGAATCAGATATCAGAATCAAGTGCTTCTAAAGCTATGGGTGTGTTGCATGTGCCAATTGTTTTCTCAGATATCTAGGTACAATATGTAAGACACTTGCAAAGTTTTTATGCAGTATTGTAATCTTGTACTGACAAAAATGCAGACTTAATTGGGATTGGAATTAATATCTTTGCTTGGTGCAATAAGGTTAACATATTGCCGGTTGTGCCATTTTTAGAAGGCTGATTGACGAGCAGAGTTCACCTTGCAGGGAAGAGACTGAGTAACCTCAGAATTGAAATCGCAAGGATAATATATCAGTGCTAAACACAACTAATGTCAACATAGTGGCTATGTCCAGTCAACACATGTTAAATGAATATTTGTGTGACTGGGTAGAAGAGCATCCGTCAGAACTCTGGAGAGAGCGCATGGAACATATTGAAGGGAACAGAAATAAGAGGTTCTTTGCAGTTTGATTAATCAGCTTATTACTTCATATTGATATTATTTGGCACAATATTGACAAGGGATTTGGAGACACTAAACAGACTCAGTCAATCAGAATAAAGCTGGATGGGACCTTGGAGGTCTTCTAGTCCAACCTCCTGCTCAAGCAAGAGACCCTATACTATTCCAGACAAGTGGCTGCCCAATCTCTTCTTAAAAACCTCCTGTGATGAAGCAGCCACAACTTCTGATGGCAAGCTGTTCCACTGGTTAATTGTTCTCACTATTAGGAAGTTTCTCCTTAATTCCAGGTTGCATCTCTCCTTGATTAGTTTCTTGTTTTGCCTTCTGGTGCTTTGGAAAATGTCAGATCTCCCTGACTTGGCTGGGGGGGGGGCCTCACAGGCATCGTGCCATAAAAAATAAGGGAGGGGAAGGATGAAAGGGGGAAGAAGGAGGGGGGAGAAGAAAGAGAAAAAAAGATGAAAAGGCAATAAAGTTTTCTGTGTACGTGATAGGAAATCTGGGGGGAGGGGGAATGACACGTGAGAAGGACCAGAGCATCTGGATCCTGTTTGTACCAGCATCCCATGGCCAGGCACCCTGAGAAGTATGTGGATTACCCCCAAACATCTCAGAGTTCTCAAAACATCTTGGCGAGCTCTGGTTGGCTGGAAACGGACTGGTCACAAGGGAAGGGATGAGCTGGGAGCAAACCTACACCTTATTTTTGTATCCAGTGAGCATGGATTTCAGAGCTGGCTTGACTTTACTGCAACCATCACTCTTAGTAAAAGAACCCTTTGCTTTAACCAAATGGAGTCAAAGGCTTTTCTTTCCTAAGGGATTGGATTGGGGCTTGTCTGACATTAAGCCAGCTTTGCAGTTGTGGTCAACCCGGAGAGGAAACCACCTCTACTATGGGTATTGTGCAAATGATGTCAGCTCAAGGGAGCAACCTGGAAGAGATTGAGATCTGGGGGAAGCATCCTCAAAAACCCCTGGAGGGCTGGATCTATCTGAATGGCTGGGAGAGGACAACAGGCCAAAACCGCAATGGTCCCTTGAGATTGGAAAAAAAGAAGAATGGGAAGAGAAATCCATGGGAATGACATTCACCCATGGGGGCTGAGGCAGCTGCCAGCAAGAGACCTGAATGGAGCTGGAGGAACTGGAGAAAGAATCGAGTCCAGGCGAGCTGGAGCGAGAGGACTGGATGCTGGAGCAAGCCATAAAGTTCCTGATGGAGGCTTTTGGTAGTTTCAAAGCTCAAGAAGCCCTAGCCTGGGTGGCACATCCCACTGACCAGCCAATTCCGGCCACGGCAAGCAAGAGGGCAAATACCTCTGCCACCTCTGCATCAATGAGCCCCTTGGCAACCGCAACCACCCCAGTGCCTGGCCCCATAGCCCAGCCTGCACTGTCTGCAGGAGCAGATCCCACGCCACCGATCCACTGCTGCTTCAGGTGTGGGAATGAGGGTCACCAAGCCGCTGACTGCCGAGCTGCATGCCCAGCCCAGAAGGCAATTCTTGGTCTTGCCAAAAAACCAGCAAAACCACAGCAGCAAGCCCGGGAGTGGAAGTTGTAGAGTTCACGCCATCCCCCACAGAGGGTGGGAGAACTGACCCGGTGGGCAGAGCAGTGGAAAGCGAGTCGGACTACGACGATGATCCCTTGGTAAGTCACCCAGACTTATCCCCATAGAACTGGTGTTTCAATCCTCGGGGCGAAAGGGGAGCCTAGTAGCCCTACTGGATTCAAGGTGCACCAGATGCCTGGTCAAGAAACAGTGTGAGACTCAAACAGCTTAAAGTGCCTGTAGCTTTTTGCCAGCTGGACAGCTCAGTGGCAGGAGTGCCAGCAACATTTGTTATCGAACCAACAGAGATGAGGATGGGCGCACACAGAGAAACCCTGAGCTTCATCGTAGCCCCTGGAATGGAAAGGCCCCTTGTGTTATGACTGTCTTGGCTCCAGAAATGGAACCCCATATGAACTGGAGGAGAGGGCTGCTAAACAAAGTACTGCATGAACACTTGTATAAGGGAGTGTTAGTTTACCTAGATGACATTTTAATCTATACTGAGACCATGGCAGAACCCCAGAACATGTAAAACTAGTCAGAGCTGGGTTTAAGAAGCTTCGAGTGGCCAAACTATATGCCAATCTGTCAAAGTGCGAATTCCACCAGGGTAAAATCAACTATCTGGGCTACTGCATCTCTCTGATAATAAGTTGACCCCCTCTTTCTTTGTGACAGCCCCTCAAATACTGGAATACTGCTATCAGGTCCCCCCAAATCCTTTTTTTCTCTAGACTAGCCATACCCAGTTCCTGCAATCGTTCTTCATATGTTTTAGTTTCTAGACCTTTAAGCATCTTAGTTGCTCTTCTCTGCACTTTTTCCAAAGTCTCAACTTTGTTAACGTTCTAACAGTCTTTCCATTCATCCATATTCTGGATAATACTCCAAATGGGAGTGTTTACTTTTTTGATGGGAAAGAAGAATAATGGCAATATATGTTTTTACAGAAAGCATTTTCATGCCACTCTTCCTAGAAAATAAATGCCAAAAACTTCATTAAGGATCTTTTTGCATACATGCATGAAAAATATAGTACAGCAATCAACAGTACTTCAGGGTACAGTAAAAATACATTGAAAGTCTGCTAAAATAAGTTTCTGCTGGATCTTAAAATATTAGTGCCAGGCAAATCTTCTGATGATAGGCTTTCCATGGCTGGTATGTCATGCCTAAAAAAAAGTCCCTGCTTTCCTATTGCCATTTAAATTGCTTCTGTTCTTTGGAAAAGATTAATTATGTGTGATTTTAGCAGACCACAAGATAGTACCAGAGTATTTAATTGTATGAGAGTGGTGTGCAAATGCAGTATTTCTAAGAACAATGTTGAATGTAGATAGTCCTCGACTTACAACAGTTCATTTAGTGACTATTCAAAGTTACAACTGCAGTGAAAAAAGTGACCTATGACCATTTTTCACACTTACAACCATTGTAGCATCCTCCCCATGGTCACGTGATCAAAATTCAGGTGCTTGGCAACTGGTTCATATTTATGACGGTCGCAGTGTCCCGGGGTCACGTGATCCCCTTTTGCAGACTTCTGACAAGGCAAGTCAACGGGGAAGCCAGATTCACTTAACAACCTTATTATTAACTTAACAACTGCAATGATTCACTTAACAGCTGTGGCAAGAAAAGTCATAAAATGGGCAAAACTCACTTAACAAATGTTTCACTTAGCAACATAAATTTTGGGCTAAATTGTGGTCGTAAGTTGAGGACTACCTGTACTGAAGATTTGTGGATCCCCCCTCAAAAAAATTCTATTCTTTTTTCAGCTTTTAACGTTATTTGATAGAATGAGAAAATCTCAGTGTCCTTGACCTCCAAGATTCTTTTTAAGTTGAAATGTCAGAATTTAGTAGTGGATCTATCCCACATCTTGATTCTATCATAAATTTCTTTTAAATTCAGAGCAGATGGAAAATTGTACTTTTTTGATTGCTCAAATATGCAGCATAGAAATAAAGTGATATAAGCAGGGCTGTTTAAATTGAACATTCTCTCTCTCTCTCTCTCTCTCTCTCTCTCTCTCTCTCTCTCTCTCTCTCTCTCTCTCTCTCTCTCTCTCTCTCTGGAATAGATTTGATAAAATTGCTTTTTTTTAGTTTTGCAGTTCCACAATTTTTGAAAATCAGTACTTCAAATAATGCTGATGAATCATGTATAGTAAATCACTTCAGAATGTAACAATGTCTATTAAAAGAATATCTGTATTATTCAAAGGTTACTAATATAAGATTATAAAATACTGCTTTTACAATGCTATTAAGTTTTTGTAGGACATTCTAAATTTGCAGGTCATTGAATAAATGACTGCTAAGTTAGCTGATATAGGGTGTTGGTACAAACTCTTTTCTAAGACTGAAAAGGCAATGCCCTGTCAGATGTATTCTTTATTAATACTACTTAACTACGATCACTTAATTGCAAATTCTTGAAAAGTAAGCTATGTTTGTCACACACAGCAATTCTTAAGGATTGTTCCTACCTTTTTGATTTTTAAGTGAGTAAGCAGTTCCTTTTCAAGCAAAAACTTACCAGTCCCTCTTATAAGTCATTTCTGCATACTGTTCTTTTTTTTACCTGTCAGCATTTGAACCATTGATCTGATCAGCTGACAATAAGTAGTTCTTTCTGGGAGAAAAAAATCTGTAGTGCCAATCTAGCCATAAGGCCAGATGAGCTTTCTAAACAAAGCAGTGTGTTATAAGAATAGGACAAGTAGCCTCACATGCCCTTCCTCATTTTATCTCACAAAACTGGGACCCAACAAATAGCCCAGGTTAGTTTGGGTCATTCAACATAGGAGCAGATCTGAGGGTATGCAGAATGTCTTTGCTGAAGTTACAGCTGCACTTGGAGAGAGGGATAAGGAGGTAACCAGTCAAAGTTCTGATTGTGCAGTTACCACTGTTATGGTTGCATCACATGGACAGAGAGGAGAAGATCCAAATAATTAAAACTACTTGTGCTTTTCAGCCATTCACTCACATAATAGTTCATTAGTTCATTCATCATTAGTTCATTCATTAATCCATTCACTTGATCACTTTCTATTTGTCAATGGGGGTTCTCAGGAAGGAAGAAGTCTCTTAATGGACCAGCTTTGGGGCACCTGAGGCAAACTCAACAGTACACCTAGGTCATTTGTTCAGCTGATCCTATGTAAACCTGAATAAAACACGGGTCACATCCATCCTCCAAAAGTAAGCTCTTTCATGACTACCCATGACTTATACTTATTTTAGACTTCTATAAAGATGTAAAAGTATTCCATGCACCTTGGCGTGTAGTCGTGCTGGCCACATGACCACTGAAGTATCTTTGGACAATGCTGGCTCCCTTGGCTAAGGAACAGAGATGAGCACCGCCCCTAGAGCCAGATTCAACTGGACAGGCGAAGCCTTTACCTTTTTATAAAGATGTAAAATATAGCTCTGTATCTCTCCAAACAATTAAATGGACAAAGTGCTTTGAGTTTGTGTTCTCTATATGTTCTTGAATATATAGCCAAGATTGTATTCAGACAGCTAGCTTGTATTAAGCTAAATGAGGTGAAGTTCAGCTTGACACTATAGAGTGTTTCATGTTTTTTAAAAATAGTCTTGTTTCTTTGAAGAAGAAAAATCAAGGCAGTTCCTTTTTTCTTAGAGGTTAGCTGAAGCAAGGGATTCTTGATACAGGTATTTGATCTCTGTAGTTGGACAAAGGTGTGTCAGTGCACCAGAATCTGTACCTTACTATTCCCAAATTCTTCACTTAATAGGACGAAACATGCAAACATGCAGTATTAGATGACACCTGAATGGCTGCAGCACCAGTCTCTCAAAAGCAAAGTTTAACCTTGACTGGTCTTCCTACTTTTATTTTAACAAATATCATGTAGTGAGGAAAGATTTCTCTGCAACCAGAACTGCCTTAACAATTAAGAACAGCCTCTTACAGTATCCTCCAACCAGAATCTGATGGATTACCCTATCCCAGTGATGGCGAACCCTTTAGAGACCGAGTGCCCAAAACCTGCCCCCCACTCCCGTCCCCACTCCACCCTGCCCGCTGGGCCACCCACCACCTAGACGGCCCACCACAGATCACCCAAGTGGCCCAGCAGCGCCATGACCACACCCTCTATCTGTGCCCCGCAGCATCATCTGCACGTGACGGGGCGCAAGGGCAGAGTCTTGTCCCCACTACCTGGCTACCATGTCCTTGGCTGCGCTGCTTCGCGTGGGCCGCACCCAGGGGCGACTCTCCTCCGGGGGGGGCTGCTGGTGAGGGGGCCATGGGAGGAGGCGGGGCTGGGGTGACGGCACGTGTGCCCACAGAGAGGGCTCCGAGTGCCGCCTCTGGCACGTGTGCCATAGGTTCACCACCACTGCCCTATTCAATCAATTCCTGCAGCCCGATTAACACAAGTAGACACAACTAGACAAACCAGAGCTCCTGCAGAATCAAAGAGTGATAAGAATTTAATGCTGTCTGATTAATGAGATTCCAGATCCACTTTCACATGAAATCATGTTCTTTGGGAGGGAGGAGGGGGTTATCAATAGGCGGCATAGCATATTTGTCCTGTAAGTAACCCTATTTAGGATTGCACCCTTAGTATTCTTACCCATTGGCTTCAATCTATCCTTGACAGCAAACTGAAAGAAGAAAAGAATTCTTAATAGTAAATGTGTTAATTACAAAGTTTATCTTGATTATCATTTAGGTGGTATATAAATGAGGTGAAAAAGAAGAAACATGTCGAGTATATTTTTGGAATATTTAGTATTACTTGATGTCTCTCTTTAGAATTTAAGTATCTCATGTCTGTTTAATTGGAATTTCTAATAATGTGATAATGGATATGTCTGTCTGTAAGTGCAAATGCATGTAAATGTGTAGAAGGCACCACGCACTGAACAGCAGACTGCCCTTTTACATGCTGGAGAAGCTTTTTTGTAAACAGCTAACTGTCAACACTGTTAATATAGGATATTATTGCATTGACAAGATATGCAGAACTGTTTGGTATTTTTGGAGTTAAATCAGAAGACATACAAAGGGAGGAGATTTATGAAGAAAAGCGGGAGACAGGGAAGGGAAGTGAATCTTTGGCCTTCAGCCTAATTGGAAGATATACATTATGACAGTAAAGTAAGGGAGGAGTTTAGCAAGATAAGATAGACGCAAGCCAGAGAAATCCAGATTCTGGCATCCACTTTGTAATGTGCCGAAGTACTGTTGCAAAACTCCTGGGAAGAAATGCAAAATAAAGATTCTAAAAGGGAAAATAATGCCTCAGTTTTCTTGGAATGCTTCTTCCTTCAGACCACAACATCATGCCAGAATCTAAAAACTTTTCAAACAACTGGAGGTGCATTACCGAACCTCTTTCTCCTAGCCTGGAGTGAGAATGACAGAATTCAGGAGCAGGCCAATCTCTCATGAAACGGGAGTTTGTTGAATACAACCCGGCAGCGACTGATATCCCAGAGGGGGAAGTAACAGACAGCATGCTGTGGGAAAATGAATTTTGGCAGACGAATGAGAACTGGTGGACGGACAATGGGCAAACTGCCATTCAAGGCCTGGGTGAGTTACTGGAAATATCTCAAACCCCAGAGGAGAGAGGCAGAGACCCACTCCTGCAAAGAGAAGCCTACAGCCCCTCCATTTCGTATCAGACAGCCTTTCAGACCCTGTCTTCCTCTATTAGGGACCCCAGCCCTAAAGACAGAGGGAATCCCAGTGTGAGCCTCTGCAACAATGGGGAGTATGGCATTCGAAGCAGGCAGGGAGCAGACGACTTTTGAGCTCACCACAGCTGATAGGGGCCTTGCAACAGCCTGAGAGGGAGCAAGAACCACAGTGGGGGCCCCAACAGCCTATAAATCCTCTGAACTTGCCACAACTAATAGAGACCTTGCAACAGATTGGGATGGTGCAGGGCCCAGGAGATCAGCAGCTAGAAGGAGGATGGCCACCTGTTACCCAGATTACATCTCCCACACAAGAGAACGCCAGGACTCCAGGTGGACCCGCCCCTGCTCTACCCTCCTTTGACGGCGACGACGAAGGGGAGAACGACCCAATGGTGAGTCGACAAATCCCATCTTTTTCACTGGCTGCCAAGCTTACAGTCCCTAAGTCGGGGGCACAAATAGACTTAAACGTACTAATTGATTCTGGATGCACCCAATGCATTATTAGCCTACCCTTTGCCATGAAAATGGGCATACGGGCAAAACAACTCTCCAACCCTGTGAGGTTCGAGCAAGCTGACAGCTCCCTGATGGGAGGGACTTTAGTCACACAATTAACTGAGCCCTTACGCCTAGAAATAGGCGCGCACTGGGAATTTATTCGGTTCCTGGTGGCCCCAAAGATGACTGAGACTGTGATTCTAGGCCTAGCCTGGTTGGACAAATGGAAGCCATTTATCTGGTAGGAGAAAGGAATGAGAATTGTGAGACTACCTATAGGGCCTGAGCCTCCCACTGATTCAACTGACGTTGCGGGACACTTTAGGCCACCTAATGAGCGAGCACTCATAGCTGCCTCACCGTCACCAGATGAATCACTCATCCCCAATGAATACCGGGACTTTGCAGAGGCATTTAGTGAAAATGAATGTGATGTCCTGCCCCCTCACAGACCCAATGACTGTTCTATCGAACTAGTGCCAGGAGCCAAACTTCCACGCCTGAGAATGTACGCCACGTCCCCCCTCGAGATGGAAGAGATGCAGCAATATGTGAACAAAAACTTAGTGAGGGGGTTCATTGAACGGGCCAAATCTACTGTGGGAGCCCCCGTGTTATTTAAAGAAAAAAAAGATGGGTCTCTTCATCTCTGCGTAGACTATAAGGGCCTCAATGGTGTGAGTGTGGAAAACAGATACCCCCTCCCCCTCCTAAAGGACTTATTAACTCATCTGGCTAAGGGGAGTGTCTTCACTAAATTAGACCTGAGAGAGGCGTACTACCGAGTGAGAATAAAAGAAGGAGATGAGTGGAAAACTGTCTTCAACTGCCCCATGGGGAGCTATCAATTCAAAGTCATGCCATTCGGACTACAGGGGGCCCCAGCCGTATTCATGCAGTTGATTAATGAGGTCCTACATGAACACTTGTACAAAGGAGTTCTGGTGTACCTTGACGATATTCTGATATACAGCACGAATATGACTGATCACATAAAGCTGGTGAGAGAAGTGTTAAAGAAACTATTGAATACCAAGCTTTATGCCAAATTGTCAAAATGTGAATTTCACCAGACCCGATTAGATTACCTCGGCTACAGAATCTCCAGGGAAGGCATTGAGATGGATCCAGCCAAGGTGACAACTATAATCAAATGGCAGCCCCCCAAAACCCGCAAACAACTCCAGAGCTTTCTAGGTTTTGCGAACTTCTACCGTCAATTCATCCCCTCTTTTGCCAAAAAAGGGAAGCCGCGACCAGGCCAACCACTAGCATGGACTATGAGCTGTCAAACAGGTTTTGAGAATTTAAAAAGACTATTTGCTGCCGAACCGGTCCTAAAGCACCCCTGTCTAGGGGAGCCCTTTGTAATTCAAGCCGATGCCAGTGATGTGGCAGTTGGAGCTGTATTGCTTCAAAAGAACAAGAATGGAGTCCTGCAACCCTGCGCCTACACCTCCAAAAAATTTACGGAAAGTGAACGGAGATGGGCAATATGGGAGAATGAGGCCTTCACAATTAGATGGGGGCTGTTAAACTGGCGACACTACCTGGAGGGGAGCAAGGTGCCATTCGAAGTATGGACAGATCACAAAAACCTAGAGGCACTGAAAACTCCTCGCAAATTGTCCCCAAAGCAAGTACAGTGGGCACAGTACTTTAACCGCTTCAACTTTACTCTAAAGTACATACCAGGGGGAAAAAACTTCCTAGCTGATGCGCTATCGAGATTGCCCCAATACAAAAACGAACGTGAAGAAGTCAATGAGGCGATTATCTCCAATCCACAACCTGTTGCACAAGTCACGCCTCGCAGGGTCCCAAATCCGGATGACCCTGGAGCAAAGAAAATAAAACGAGAGCTCCTCACTGATCAATGGTTCAAAGATAATCAAACCTCCTTGACATGCCGGGATGGTTTGGCTTACAAAGGGGGGAAACTGTATTTGCCCGAATCCCTCCGTCTCAATGCTCTCAAACACAGCCATGATGTAAAGCAGGCTGGACACTTTGGATATCTAAAAATACTACATCTCACCCGCCGGCAATTTTGGTGGCCGGGACTGAAACGAGATGTGGAAAACTATGTGAAGAGTTGTACCGTATGTGCTACAATGAAAAGAATACCGGGGAAACCCCCTGGATTACTGCAGCCGGTGGCAGACCCTTCCCAACCCTGGGAAGAAATAGCTATGGACTTTATCGTAGACCTACCTGAGAGTAGAGGAAATACTGTCATCTGGACTGTAATAGACCTGTTTTCGAAGCAGGCTCATTTCATTGCCTGCAAAGGACTCCCATCCGCTCAACGACTGACTAAATTGTTCCTGAAACATATCTACCGACTGCACGGCGCCCCTAAGCAAATAATCTCAGGGGGGTGCAGTTCACAGCAAAGTTTTGGAGGAGTTTTCTTAAATTAATTGGATCATCTCAAGGCTTGTCATCTGCTTTTCATCCGGCCACCAACGGAGCTGCAGAAGCCGCTAACAAAATGGTGGAGCAATATCTCAGATGCTACGTGTCTTATTAACAGACGAACTGGACTGACCTCCTCCCCTTCGCAGAAGTGGCGTATAACAGTTCTGTGCACAGCAGTACCGGCTACACACCTTTCAGAGTAGCCACAGGCAAAGAGTTCAGTCCAATTCCTGAATATCCCCAAGTGCCAACCGCTTCCCAGACACTTGACCAATGGGTGAGGGGATGGGAGGAAGTTTGGAGAAACACAAAAACTGCTTTAAAAAAGACTTTTGCAACCTATAAAAAACAAGCTGACAAAAAGAGGGCTCCCCAAAGAACGTTCCAAGTTGGGGAAAAGGTTTATTTGTCAACCAAATATTTACGCCTCAAATTACCCAGCAAGAAGTTAGGACCGAAATTCTTAGGGCCTTTTCCTATCGTAAAGGTCATCAATCCAGTCACTGTAAAACTGAAACTCCCTAGACTTTTGGGTAAAATTCACCCTGTCTTCCACAGTAGCTTGTTAAAACCTTATTGGGGCTCCACTTTAAGACCTCCCCCGAAGAAAGCACCTGGGCCCCTCGTAGTTGTGGGGCAGACCCATTATGAAGTGAAACATATTCTTGATTCTAGAATTTTTAAAGGGAAATTGCAGTACCTAGTACAATGGAAGGGATACCCGATGTCTGAAGCCACTTGGGTGAAATCCAGTGAGGTGAAAGCTGACAGGCTCGTCAAAAGGTTTCATACGAAATACCCCAACAAACCGAAGACTATTCATTAATATATGCTTTTGTTTACATTACAGGATCTGTCCTTTTTGTAAGGGGGGGACGGATGTCAACGCTGTTAATATAGGATATTATTGCATTGACAAGATATGCAGAACTGTTTGGTATTTTTGGAGTTAAATCAGAAGACATACAAAGGGAGGAGATTTATGAAGAAAAGCGGGAGACAGGGAAGGGAAGTGAATCTTTGGCCTCCAGCCTAATTGGAAGACATAAATTATGACTGTAAAGTAAGGGAGGAGTTTAGCAAGTTAAGATAGACGCAAGCCAGAGAAATCCAGATTCTGGCATCCGCTTTGTAATGTGCTGAAGTACTGTTGCAAAACTCCTGGGAAGAAATGCAAAATAAAGATTCTAAAAGGGAAAATAATGCCTCAGTTTTCTTGGAATGCTTCTTCCTTCAGACCACAACATCAACAGTGAAATCATTTGTGTGTTCCAAATAATGAACTTTTGTTATATTTATGTTTATTTTCATTCAAAACTTACAGTAGGTAAGGTTAGGTGAGGAATTTATGGTTTATCAAAAAGAATTTGCCCAAAGGCCTGATGATTTCTTAGAAATATGTTTCCTGCCCAATTTTACAGATCTGAAATCAGAAAAACAAATTACACTACTTTCTTTGAAACATCAATTGTCTTAGAACTGATACAACTCTGCAGCTACTTGCATGTTAGGCTGATTTACATTACACTAATATATATGTTTAGGAAGAAGTGCTTTAGACCACAGGGTCGCAACGTCAGCGGTCTTGCAAAGAGTATGTTCTCTTTGCTGGCCGGTTTCCCCCCGCCGGTAGACCCTGGACAGGATCGAAAGTCGCCCCAGAGAGGCGACCACCGTAGAGGAGGGCACTCATTGATTGCGGAGGGAGCGGCAGCTCCCTCTGCGATCCGAGCAATCACCTTTGGGCCGACGGGGAAAAGATCGGCCAGTAACATGGCCGATCACTCAGCTGCTCCAGCCGAAAGTCACAGCAACATCTAAGCAAAAAGAACCACCGTGGAAGATCCGGGTGAGACCTTTCCTTCCCTCTTGATATTTTACTCACTTCCCTGTGAAAAGCTTTTAAAAATTATTTCCCCTCTTTGAGAAAGCAACGTTTGAATACTCAGGGAAACGAGCTGCGGAAAAAAACAACAACTAATTTTTATTGTTTATTTGAACTGCTGGAATTCGGGGGATCCTGAAGAAAAAAGAGAAGAAAAAATCCTTACTGTGACTCTCTTTCTCTGCTTGCTTGTTTTCAGCTTAAGTGGAAACCTTTAGGGAGGGGGGTGGAGTGTTTTTCTTCTCCCCCCCCCTTCTGAACAGTGTTATCTACTTCAAAAAGAAAAGAAAAAACTCTACGGCTTCTGGGCAAATTTATGTGGATTGTACGGTTACAATGTAACTGAACTTGGCGTGAAGCTCAGATAGCGCTATTGTAACATTGTAACCATTTTGAACTCTTACTCCCTGCACTTGGCATGACGCCCAGACGCTTGTATCTCTTTTGGAACTTGCTTAAGTTTTTGCCTGTTGTTTTTGATTTTAGAATACAAAGTATACTTTCCTGAAAAATGGATTTTTTCGCTTTAGGATCACAATATAATAATTGAGACACCCTCTGCTATTATTTCCTTGGATTATAAATTAGATATTCATAACATTGATTGGGACTTTTGCTGTTTTTATTTTTGTACTTGCTTTTTCCTATTTCTGTTTGGATTTTACATTTTATAAAATTGCAATTCAGCTTTTAAGCTGAAATTTCACTAAAAAAAGAAACGAAGAATGGAATCCCACTCACAGCTTAACTATGGACTTATACTAGAAAAAATCTTGGAAACGAAGGAGGAATTAAAAGAACATTTTAGAATGCTTTGGAAAAGGGATGTTCCAGAGTTAAAAACTGAATTTCAACTTACTGGACATGACACACAACCAGATTTACAACTTAATGATATGGAGGAAACATATTTACAATCTATTGAAAAGGAAGATGCTACATTTTATATGCAAATGACGGAGACTTTGGATGACCAAAGGCAGAATTCAACTAAAACATTTATAACTCTAAAAGCAACAGGAATAGACTTTCAAATACGAGACAATAAAAATGCTGACAATATGAACAAACAACGAATAATCACCATATTGACTAAGACTGATTACATAGTGCAGACAACATTGGAAAAAAGAGAAGACTATGATTGGATCCAATTGTGGAAAAATGTGTATGGCCAAATACTATGGGAGGAACTAGAGGCTCTGTTGTGGAAACCTGCTTGGCACAAAAAGAAAGCTAGAATTAGGTTTAAAAGTGAGAGTTAAAATTTTATCTGATGGGTAAAAATGGCTTTTAGAGACTTTGACTGAATTAATATGTTTGAGATTTTTAAGGTTTAAGTCTTTGATCTGAGTTAATATTGATGTAAATTATTGATTTGATTATGGTCTGGAATGGCAAGATGGAAAATTGGAAAATCTAAAATTAGGAGTTGGATCGAGATTGGTGAAACATTTAACTATGATTTATAAAAATATTTGATAGAGTACAGGAAATAGAATATAGTTGAGAAATATTAAAATACATATATATATATATATATATATATAATAGGTATGTTATAAGTCTATCCTAGAAATAATTATTGTTTTATTATTTTAGGCTAAAATGTAAAATGGTTTTAAAATACTTAAAGTTATGTTTATCTATAAAATATGTATGTAAAATAGAATAGAATAAGAGATAGAATTTAACAGAGAAGTATAAACTGTATAATTGGAATAATATGTATATCTTAAAAACAATCTATACTATATGGGTACCCGAATTGTATACTATATGTTTATATAAGGCCAAATTGGAATATGTTAATTGTAAGTTAGTTAAGCCTGAAAACGGGTGGAAATATTATTGATATTGTGTTTTTTTTTCTTTTTCTTTCTTTTCTTGACTGATAAAATAGAGAGGGAACCTTTAAAGAAGTAATTCAAATTGTTTATGTATGATTATATTTTTTACTTTGTTTCATGGAGTGCCCTATCTCCACGATGAGTTTCAAGCACTTGGTTGTAAAACAAAAAAAATCAATAAAACTTGTTATAAAAAAAAAAAAAAAAGAAGCCTGGCCTTTTTCAATCTTACATGCAAGTTGAAAAAAATAGAGTGGCCATAAATGGGTAAATTTTTCTCCAGCAGAAATATTTGTAGTATATTAACTGCTCAAAAAGTAACACATGACAACTGTTCTGCAGGTATGAACATCTATTGTAACCACAAAATCATTTTAAGAAGGTTTCTGGTGTTAATCTGAGATCTGAATTTGTATTTCAGCAATTTGGTCATAAAGTAAAGGGTAGTTTTATGGCAAAAATTCAGTTGTTTATTGAGAAATGCAAACTATTTGTCTTTGGAATGTTTTCATGAATGAAATAAGAAGTATTAAAGAGTCAGCAAGATGCTAGGTACTGAAAATGGGTTAAATTAGCAAAAGTAAGACATAACTTGGCATGTAAGCTTTTCTATAGCTTATTCCTCCAGAACAGAGTTTGGTTCATATATGTTCAAAACTGACCTTATAGATTGAACTTCTCCAATATATCATGTTCAGAATTTCCTGGAGTATGCCAATATCCAGCTTGTTTTAGAACATGGCAGAAATACAAGTTGTCCTCAATTTACGTCCCCAATTAAGCCCAAAATTTCTGTTGCTAAATGAGACATTTGTTTACTGAGTTTTGCCCCATTTTACCACCTTTCTTGCCATAGTTCAGTGATGGCGAACCTTTTAGAGACCGAGTGCCCAAAAACTGGCCCCTCCCCCTACTCCACCCCCTGCCCCACCGCCACTCCGCCTGCGCGCAGGGCCACTCACCGCCTCCAGGGCCCACCGCAGATCGCCCAGGCAGCCCAGCAGCGCCATGGCGGCCACGCTCTCTGTCCACGCCCCACAGCATCAACTTTGCGCAATGGGGCATGAAGGCAGAGTCTTGTCTACGCTGCCTGGCTGCCATGTCCTTGGCTGTGCTGCTCCGCGTGGGCCACGGTCAGGGGCGACTCCTCCAGGGGGGCTGCTGGTGAGGGGGTCGCAGGGGGAGGCAAGGCTGGGGCAATGGCACGTGTGCCCACAGAGAGGGCTCCGAGTGCCACCTCTGGCACCCGTGCCATAGGTTCGCCACCACTGCCATAGTTGGTAAGTGAATCACTGCAGTTGTTAGCAACATGTTTGTTAAGTGAATCTGGCTTCCCCATTGATTTTGTTTGTCAGAAGGTCACAAAATTGGATCACATGACCCTGGGACATTGCAATTCTCATGAGTCAGTTGTCAAGCATCTGAATTTTGATCATATTACCACAGTGATGCTGCAACAGTCGTAAATGTGAAAAACGATCATAAGTCACTTTTTTCAATTATGTTATAATTTTGAATGGTCACTAAATGAACTGTTGTAAGTCGAGGACTACCTTTACTGTATAATTCTATTCCTGTATTGTACTAACTTTTGGTTTACTTTAACCATGATTTAGTAAACAACTCAGAGTTGAGCTTGAAGATAAAGTATCTATGTTTACAGGACCAATTTCTAGTTTGTTTTCTCTATTTAATTTTTTCTTGCCTTACCTCACATATGTGAATTGGGCACAAAACAGGATGCTGTAAAGAAACTATGCATCTCCAACCATACAAAAATGCAAAAAAAAAGGGTTTTAATGACTAAAAAAAGGTTGTGTTACTGATCATCATTTGCATAGCATGATAAAATAAAAATGAAGGACTCATTTAGTGATTTAGCTTGATGTGTAAGTCCCAGATCTTTTTTATCATGTCCCATTTTATTGTAAAGAGCCTGAGGATGTTTGCGGTCAATTTAATCTGTTGATGAAAGGAAGCCATAAGTGTAGCATTCACTTTCCTTGGAGGGAGGGGTCTGTCTCGTGTTTTTAGAATGTTATTTCTACTCTAGAGATCCCTCCCTTTTTTTTGAGGTGGGGGGGGACATGGTTTCAGCATCTTCACCCATGGCTTCCATATCTAGTTATATGTATGCACAATGTATGAGTGAATATAATTAGAACAATATTGCAGTTTTTCAGGTTTTTTTTTAATAAAGGTGAAAGATTATTTTGAGGGATCATTGCCCTATAGTAGGCTGATGTTTGTGGTAGTAAGATTTCCAACTCTTTTGGTTTATCCACTGCCTGGGCAGTGATATTGCCAATGCTTCATAATGACCCAGAAATGGAAAACCAATATATTTCATAGCAGGTTATTTAGTATTTTCATTTGTTCCCTGTAACATCCCTTCCTTCATCCAAAACAGTCATTAGCATTTTTGAATTAGCATTTCTATCAGAACAGTGGGTTTAAAATCTCAGAAGACACCATCATGATGATGTTAATCTTTTGGCTGGAATTTGCAGAACAATCTCTGCAGAGTTTGCTAGACAAGACTATTAAATTAACCCAAGGAAGCTCCCAAGAGGAAACCATGCTATCAACCTGCTTGAGGGAAGTAGTAATGAATCTCTGAGGCTTAACTAATAATCCTCAGCCTGCAATCCCAACAGCAAGACAAAGAACAGCTTTCTTGGCAGTCAAATCATTACTTCTGATGGGGACTTTTGTCCCAGACCTGCATAGGAGGCCACAATTCAGGAGAGGCTACTGTTGCACAGTGTTTTGATACAGCCCTCTGGAAAGAAAAACAGAGAAAGAACACTTCTTTGAATTGTTAAGCAACTGGTTAACTGGTACTTGATTCCTTTCCAGGCACAATTCAAAGTGTGAATGTTAACCTTTTCCCATTTTCAATTTTCTCCATATTAGGATGCCTATGTCGCGAACATTAAATGTAACTATTATATTCTATATTTTAGCATATTTATGTTTGTGTTATTAATCTAATTTCTCTTTCAAATGTGGTTTGAAAGTCAAAATTGTTAAAAACACTATAACATTTGCTCGGACTTTGTATGAAAAGCAATTGAAAATCATTATCAGAAACTTAAACCAAATGAAGCAGCTTTATATTTAACCAGATTGTTGGTCCAATACTTTTTCCTGCAATAGCAATAGGTATATCCAACTGAGATCTTTGCAACTAGAGATTTGGCAAAATGAAGCTGCAGCATTATGCATATAAAACGTGTTATAATAATAATAATAATAATAATAATAATAATAATAATAATAATAATAATAATAAAAAGTTGGAAGGGACCTTGGAGGTCACCTAGTCCAACCCCCTGCTCAGGCAGGAAACCCTACACCATTTCGGACAAATGGCTGTCCAGTCTCTTCTTGAAAACTTCCAGTGTTGGAGCATTCACCGCTTCTGGAGGCAGGTTGTTCCACTGGTTAATTGTTCTAAATGTCAGGAAGTTTCTCCTTAGTTCTAGGTTGCTTCTCTCTTTGATTAGTTTCCATCCGTTGCTTCTTGTCTTGCCTTCAGGCGCTTTGGAAAATAGCTTGACTCCCTCTTCTTTGTGGCAGCCCCTGAGATATTGGAACACTGCTATCATGTCCCCCCTCGTCCTTCTCTTCATTAAACTAGACACACAATTCCAGCAGCAGTTCCTTATATGCTTTAGCCTCCAGTCCCCTAATCATCTTTGTTGCTCTTCTCTGTTCTCTTTCTAGAGTCTCAACATCTTTTTTACATCGTGGTGACCAAAACTGGATGCAGTATTCCAAGTGTGGCCTTACCAAGGCATTGTAAAGTGGTATTAATACTTCACGTGATGTTGATTCTATCCCTCTGTTAATGCAGCCTAGCACTGTGTTGGCTTTTTTGGCAGCTGCAGCACACTGCTGGCTCATATTTAATGATTTTCCACTAGGACTCCGAGATCCCTTTCACAGTTACTACTATTGAGCAAGGTACCCCCTATACCAGAGGTAGGTAACCTTGGCTCTTTTTTGACTCGTGGACTTCAACTCCCAGAATTCCTGACAGGAATTCTGGGAATTGAAGTCCACGAGTCATAAGAGAGCCAAGGTTGCCTACCCCTGCCCTATACTACACCTGTACATTTGGATTTTCTTGCCTAAATGTAGAACCTTACTTTTTTCACCATTGAATTTCATTTTGTTAGATAGTGCCCAGTGTTCAAGTTTTGCTATTGAAGAATGGATTGAGTCACCAAAATAAACTTTTAGAATAAGCAGCATTAATATTTTCATTGGTAGCACTTACCACTATCATTTCCTTTCTTCCTTCAGTAATATTTCTGTGCTGCCTGTTAAAAAGCAACCAAAATGATTCACAGTGAACCAGTAATAACAGTAACAATAACAAATATTTAAAACGCTAAAACAATAAAATCTGCAAAGTAATTTAAAAGACATAGTGAAAGGAACCGTATAGTTCCTAAATGCTGTTTTTAGAAATCAGAAAGTGAGTGCTGATCTCCTGATCTCCTATGAGCTTAACAAAAGAACCCCACTTTCTGCATCTGAGACAAGTTTATAATAAGACAGTCAGACCCTTTGATTGCCCAGTAGTCTTTAGCTAGGTAAGATTGTAAGGATCAAAGCCCATAAATTGAATTGGACCAGAAAATAACTGTTGTTTTCAGAGTAGGTCATTATTATAATTATAAGTAATTATAAGCTATGGTAGATATTTTTTAAATTAGTTAAATTTGTACCAACAAATACAGTGACCAAGGTCATGTAATTTTGAATTGGCGCATCATCCTGGAAACCGGATGTAAGCTAATCACCCTCATCCAAGAATCCCAGGGAACCAAAAAAATTAATAACTCTCCAAAAAAGAATCACTTTTGGTTTTCAAAGTTTATATAAATTACATTGCAAGCTAATGAGAATGTTATTTCTCTGATCACTTTTATAGTAATATTATATTTTAAGGTATTGAAGATTTTTGCCCAGAATTCACATGAAACCATGCTGATGTCAAGGTTCCGACTGACAAACCCAATGATCTGAGATGATCCAATCTCTAATGCAAAACTTTATTGAGCACATCATTTTGGTACAGGTGAAAGGAAAACCAGCTCTGGTTATTTCGCACTTAATTTGCTATATTAAAAGTATAAAAGTCTCCCTCCCCCTATTAGTGCAGGTCACATTATCCAATTATAATTCAGATAAATATGAGAGAATGTCTTTAGTTATCAATAAACAAATCTTGAATGTCCTTGGTTCTCATGGATGGGCCTCTTGATATCAGAAGTCTGCATTCCATTCTTCCCTCCCTTCCCTCCGAGTTCGTAGGCAAGCTAAGAAGCAATAATGGCTGAAACAGCATAAGCATTCTTTGAGGCTTGATAGCTGAATTATTTCCTGTGGATTTCCCCCAATGTTAATTGCAAGGCAATAGGCATTGCACAGTCTGGGTTTTCTTAACAAATTAGCTAATGTGAGAAATATACTGTTATGTTCTCCTGTGTCATCATTCTTCTTAGTCTACGTTCATGTTGCCTTATTTGGCAAAACCATACTTCTAGGCCACTATAGCTATTTGACATATGGAAAGCAATTGCTTGAGCAATAACATGATTTGCAGAGGGATTTTTTTAAAGGTGTTGATAGCCATATATATGAAAACATAGAAAGTGTTCTGTTTTCGATTGGGTAGACATCGAAGAGACTAGTTTAACAATAACAAAGGTTTATTCATTAATACATACACAGAACAGAACAGAAAACGAAACTAGCTCCCTCCTTTTTATACATGGAGCTCTGGTTAATGCTAACCAATGAATGCAGAGGTTTCTCCCGCGCTAAAATAACAAGTCTGCCTGGGCCCCAGACATTCTGTCTACTTCAGTGACCACGTGGCCACCTTGCACCTGCTGCCTCATACAACTGAATACATTACAGAAAGAAAGGGAGAAATCTATTAAACACAGTCTGGCAATAAAGGAAAAGAAAATGCAAGTTATAACATAAAGACATTGTGTTTGAGTGCAAAGATATATATATATGCAAAATATATTCAGGGTAGCTATGATCATTTACAATCAAAGGCCAAAGGAAATAATTTTGCACATTTCTAAGTGTAATTATAAACATCATGCCCATGCTTAGAATTAAAGTATTATCATGGCAATTCTGTGTGCCAAAAGTATGACACGTGATATATAACGAGCAATTTTTAGAAGGGTATAGTTGAGCAGTCAAAAAGCTTGAAATGTAACCTCCTACTTGTTGATAATTATAGCTTTGGTCTCCACGGAGCTGTTCAGCATGCTACTTATATGATCACAGTATATTTGGCAAGATTTGAGAGTTGGTTTTTTGCCAATTCATTTCTCTCTTGAGACAAACTTATTGTAGCTGCAAATTCCTCCAATCCCCCAGCTGGGATCTTTTTTGGTCTTGAAACCAGTGGAAATATTTTATCTCTGATCTCTACAGTGTTTTCTTCCTCTGAAGGATGAAACCGGACAGTTAAAAAATTAAATACATTTTCTATATACACAAATTACATAAAGTCACATGTAAAAATTTGCATAATGCTTATTTAAGAACATAAGAATATCCTACTGAATCAAACCCAAGGCCCATACTAGTTTAACTTTTTGAATCCCATATGGTCAACCATATGTTTCTGGTTGCAAATTGAAAATATAGACATATCCTTCTAATGGCTGTTATATATGGGGGAAATGTACAGAAAGTTCTTTGACATTCAAAAGATAATAAGATGCTAAAAAGAGAGAGATGTTTGGCCACATTTGACTTAGTATTGATATTATTAAATACCCATCTTTAGGCAAAACTACTTGCATTTCCATTGAAGATACAGCATTACATTGAAGATGTGCAAAACAATGGAAAAAGATACCTTGCAGTGTACAGGGGTGCAAAGATTGTTAATGCAGCCACCTCATTGTAAGGCTTGTATATCTTACTTCAGAAGCTACTCCTAGCTGTTTGCATGCATGTACAAAGTTATGCTTGTGGCTCTACCTTTACATATATATACATGCCTTTCATGTTTCACAAAGTTTAACTCTATTAAGATGTGTGTCTTGTGAACAGGATACCTATAAGGATTTTTGAGGCACCTGCATAGACAAATGGAGTACTAGTAGTCCTTGTTTAGCAAATGTCCTATACCAGTGGTGGCGAACCTATGGCACGGGTGCCAGAGGCGGCACTCAGAGCCCTCTCTGTGGGCACGCGCCGTCGCCCCAGTCCTAGGCCTTCAGCTGGGTTTTATAAAACCTTTTCGCTTTAGGCCTCCGCCGCCATGTGCAAAAATAAAAAGGTTCAATTAGTCAATTTCAATTTCTCGCGGAAAAAAAAGATCTTGCAAAGTTGGAATTGATTGATTGAACTTTTTAGTCCCACCCAGTCCGCCGTTACCACCACAGCCACGCCCACCCAATGGGCCACACCCACCCAATGGGCCACACCCACCCAATTGGCCACACCCAGCCAATGGGCCACATCCACCCGGCACTCGACGATGCATAAGTGGGTTTTGGGTTGCCGTTTGGGCACTTGGTCTTTAAAAGGTTCGCCATCACTGTCCTATACCAACCATTCAGTTATGATGAAAAAGTAAAATGAGAGTACCTGAATAACAGAAGTAGAAATTGAGTGGTTTTATATTGCTATGCCTTTACAAGACCTGCTTTGTGTTGTCTATACAAATCAGTCAGTTTCATCAAAAACATTACAATGGTTGGAGTTAAAATATGTGGGTTTTTAAAATTATTTTTGAAAAAATGCTGTGAACTAAGTGAAATTAATGGGTGGAGCTTACCTGTTCCACACATCTTCCCCCCTTTTTTTGTGCCTAAATAAAAGATCAATAAGAAAATATGTGTAGTTATCGACTTTCTATTATTTAGTGTCTCTTCAGCCATTTCTTCAAACCTGCTGTGGAACAAATGTTAAATCTTTAACAAAGCTGTACATGGAGTCTAGTTCTTGATTGCCTATAAGCAATACAACATTGGCTAAATTATAATATGTTGGTTGTGCAATATATTAAGTGACATCCCTAGCATGACAAATTTATTTCCATTCCAGGTGCGGCAGTCTACTTGGGTTATTAATCCCTATGTCTGGTCCTGGGACAAGTATCACTATTTTTAGTAATTTAGAGCCTTCTTTTAATTGATAGACTTATATATTGTGAGAGTTAGTCAAATCTCTGTAGCTGGAGAATATGCTAAATCTCAACACCAATTTGCTTCTTGATGAACTGAATGTAAAGAAATGAGTGTATTGTTGCTGAATTAATTTTTCTCCTTCAACTTGAAGATGATCTTAAAGTTTCCTAGAAGTTGACAGATATCTAATGTTGATTCAAATGTTTTTTTTAAATTTTGTTTATATTCTGCTGTTGTTCCAAGAGTTCAGTGTGGTTTCCATGGGGAGCTCTCTTCATTTTATCCCCAAAATAACTCTGGGAGATAAGTTGGACTGAGAGAGACAGAGCAGCTGGCCCAAAGTCACCCAAAGAGTTTTTGTAGCTGACGATGGATTTGAACTTGGGTTTCACCTGTCCTAGGTCAATACCATAACTGGTACACAACACTGCCATTTCTTTGTAATTACATTAATTACTTGTAGTGAGGAATGGGGGTAATGAAAGAGAACAGGAAGCTGCTGATAAAAAATAAGGGGGAGAAATTTTCTTTGTCAGTGAGACAAGCCATTGTGGAGAAGAATTAAAGATTACATTATTTTTAATATACATATAGAATTCTTTATTGGCCAAGTATGATTGAACACACAAGGAATTTGTCTCCAGTACATAAGCTCAGTGTATATACAAACAAACAAGGTAATATAATTAGTGTACATACAAACAACATGTACATACAAACAAAAAATGTACATACAAAAAACAAGGTAATATAATCATAAGATACTAATAGGAGAAGGTAGTAGAAAAGATGAGAAGGATAATAGTAATACTACACGGGTAAATATCCTTAGACACAAGACGGAATTAGATGTTCGGCAGAGTGATGGCACGAGGAAAGAAACCTGTCTTTGCATCTAGTTGTTTTGGCATGCAATGCCCTGTCACAAGGGGAGGAATTGAAACAGTTTATGTCTAGGATATGAGGGGTCTAGATATTTTCTCAGCCCTCTTTCTGACACGTGTAGTATATAGGTTGGAATGCAGTCTGGTTGCAATTGTTTTTTCTGCATATATTCATATTTTTATTTCAGATTAAGGGAAAGGGAAAACCAGGTAAATCATTAGTGACTGTCAGAACCCATTTCTTTGGTGGGGGAACCTTTCCCTTTCCTTTCCTTTTATTTTCCTCTCTCTGGGTTCTGCCATACTCCTGGGGGCAGGGGGGAGGCTTTGGGGGGATTGTATTTGTATTGGCCTTTCACTTAGCTGCTATAATGTATCCTCTCCGCTTCCTCTATCTGCTTGCTCTTTGAACTATTCTCCCCTTGATGCCAACCTGGGGTGAGAAAGGAATGTGCCTCCGGCCATCTGGCTTATCTCTCACTGCGGAAGGGAAGGTGTGAAGACCCAACAATGTTTTCACAACCTTGGGAACGGAGTCTTATCAGCCTCATTCCCACAGCGGACTTAACACCTGGGGGTTGGCCCATTTGAACTGACCAGATGAATTGTTGGGGTGGGGTTTGCTTTTTGCTCCTTTAACCTATTGATTTGAGCGGGAAACCAACAGATCCTGCCTTCTATGCCTGCTGTCAACTTCTCCTAATAAAAGTTCCTTTTGGGATGGATTTGTTCCAAAAGTTCTGCTTTCTTGGGGAGAGGTTTTGAAGCGGGTCCTTACATTGACCTTTTTTTGTCTTTCTCTTTCAGTGAGTATGTTTTTGAATACATTAACACCCAAATTCTACGTTGCCTTGACAGGCACTTCTTCGTTAATCTCAGGGCTTATTTTGGTAAGTACTAGATCTATTTTTAAAATATTTTATAATCTTCTATAATACATTGGATTTTACAGCTTTTTTTTTTTCTTTTTTCCTTCAAGTTTCCATATTTATGTATCTTGTATAATTCATGTTAGTCACAAATTAATCTGAACATTAAGTCTTGTTCTGTGGAGCAAATTTGCTACAGTACATAAAGAGAAATCATACATTTGTCAATTAGCATAGAAGAAAACCAATTTGTTCAAAGTACACTCTGTGTATTAGTTCAAATTTCTGGCCATGAAACTAAGACATATATATAAAAACAAAGAAGTTCCCAACTGGGGTGCTCGCACCCCCTGGGGCTGCTAGACGATATTCCAGGGGGTGCAAAAACTTGGGATTTAGAAGTTTCAAAATTATGGTATGTATGCATAATTTGTTATTTCGAACTTTTGTAAGAAGTGTTCTAGGGGTGCAGGGTATAGAAAAGGTTGGGAGCCGCTACTCCAATGGCACATTAAAGATAAATACATCACGGTTTAATTTATTAGATGTATGCATGATACCTAATATATGAGGGCAATTCAGAAATAAGCCTCCATTTGGTTATCAATGACAGACACTCTCAGATAAAGAACTTGTGGGTCAGCCAACATGTTAGCATACACCTTTGGCAGCCACAGGGTGGGACATTGAATCTTTATTGCCAGCTGGAGTGCATCAAGAGTAAACATTGAAAACTAAAAAGTATTCTAAAAAACTGGACTATATAAAAGATATGTTAAAAAGATATAATAATAATAAATAATAAAGTAATAAAGTTGGAAAGGACCTTGGAGGTCATCGAGTCCAACCCCCTACACCATTTCGGACAAATGGCTGTCCAGTCTCTTCTTAAAAACTTCCAGTGTTGGAGCATTCACCGCTTCTGGAGGCAGGTTGTTCCATTGGTTAATTGTTCTATCAGGAAGTTTCTCCTTAGTTCTAGGTTGCTTCTCTCCTTGATTAGTTTCCATCCATTGCTTCTTGTCCTGCCTTCAGGCGCTTTGGAAAATAGCTTGACTCCCTCTTCTTTGTGGCAGCCCTGAGATATTGGAACACTGCTATCATGTCCCCCTCGTCCTTCTCTTCATTAAACTAGACATACCCAATTCCAGCAGCCGTTCCTTATATGCTTTAGCCTCCAGTCCCCTAATCATCTTTGTTGCTCTTCTCTGTTCTCTTTCTAGAGTCTCAACATCTTTTTTACATCGTGGTGACCAAAACTGGATGCAGTATTCCAAGTGTGGCCTTACCAAGGCATTGTAAAGTGGTATTAATACTTCACGTGATGTTGATTCTATCCCTCTGTTAATGCAGCCTAGCACTGTGTTGGCTTTTTTGGCAGCTGCAGCACACTGCTGGCTCATATTTAATGATTTTCCACTAGGACTCTGAGATCCCTTTCACAGTTACTACTATTGAGCAAGGTACCCCCTATACCCGTGGTGGCGAACCTATGGCACGCATGCCACAGGTGGCACGCAGAGCCCTCTCTGTGGGCACGCGGGCCGTCGCCCCAGTCCTAGGCCTTCAGCTGGGTTTTATAAAACCTTTTCGCTTTAGGTCTCCGCTGCCGTGTGCAAAAAAAAAAAAAGGTTGAATCAATCAATTTCAACTTCTCACGGGAAAAAAAAAGATCTCGCAAAGTTGGAATTGATTGATTGAACTTTTTAGTCCCACCCAGTCTGCCGTTACCACCGCAGCCACGCCCACTCAATGGGCCACGCCCACCCAATGGGCCACGCACATCCAATGGGCCACGCCCACCTGGCACCTGACGATACATAAGTGGGTTTTGGGTTGCAGTTTGGGCACTCGGTCTCTAAAAGGTTCGCCATCACTGCCCTATACTATACCTGTACATTTGGTTTTTCTTGCCTAAATGTAGAACCTTACTTTTTTCACCTTGAATTTCATTTTGTTAGATAGCACCCAGTGTTCAAGTCTGTCCAGATCCTCCTATATCTTAAGCCTGTCTTCTGGAGTGTTGGCTATTCCTGCCAGCTTGGTGTCGTCTGCAAATTTGATGAGTTCCCCATCTATCCCCTCGTCCAAATTGTTGATGAAGATGTTGAAGAGTACTGGGCCCAGAACAGAGCCCTGGGGCATCCCACTACACACTTCCCTCCATGTAGATGCGGTTCCATTGAGGACCACACGCTGAGTACGGCTGGTCAGCCAGCTACGAATCCATCTGGTGGTGATGCTGTCTAACCCACATTTTTCTATCTTATCAAGTAGTAGATTGTGATCTACTTTATCAAATGCCTTACTGAAGTCCAAGTAAATTATATCCACAGCATTCCTCTGATCCACTAATTTTGTCACTTGGTCAAAGAATGTAATAAGATTTGTCCGGCATGATCTGTTTTTGACAAACCCATATTGGCTTTTAGTAATGACTTTGTTTGCCTCAATGTGTTCGCTGATTTGTTGTTTGATTATCTTTTCCAGAATCTTCCCAGGTATTGAGGTCAGGCTGATAGGTCTGTAATTTCCTGGATCCATTTTTTTTCCTTTTTTGAAGATGGGAACTACATCAGCTCTTTTCCAGTCCTCTGGTAATATCCCAGTGCTCCAGGATCTTTGAAAACTATAGTTCAGTGGTTCTGAGATCACATCTGCCAGTTCCTTGAGAACCTTGGGGTGTAATCCATCTGGTCCTGGTGATTTGAACTCGTCTAGCCTGGACAGGTGCTCACTTACCGTTTTCTTGCCTATCTTAACTTGTGTTTCTATTCTGTTTTTTATGGCGCTATTTTTGATAGGTTGGTCTGTTTTTTCCCTTTGTGTAAAGACAGATGCAAAAAATGAGTTAAGTAGTTCTGCTTTCTCCCTGTTGCTTGTCACCTTCTTGCCACTTTCACCCACTAATGGACCAATCATTTCCTTCACTTTTTTCTTGTTTTTTACATGTTGAAAGAAGCTTTTTTTGTTATTGACTTTGGTCACAAGCCTTAGTTCATTTTGAGCCTTAGCTTTCCTCACTTCATCTTTGCAGGCTCAGGCTATTTGCTGATATTCTGACTTAGTTATGTGCCCCTCTTTCCACTTTCTATACTTGTCCTTTTTATCTTTCAATTTATCAGAGAGTTATTTATGCAGCCATGCTGGTTTCTTTTGAGAGCTGTTATTTTTCCTCTTTGTCTGTATTGTTCTAGACTGGGCTTTTATTATCTCGCTTTTCAAAATTTCCCAAACTTCTTGAGTTGTTTTCCCCTTGAGGATTCTCATCCATGGAATCCTTCCCAAGCCCTCTCTAATTTTATTGAAATTAGCTCTCTTAAAGTCCAAGACTCTAGTTTGACTGTGTTCTATTGCTTGTGCTTCCTTAATGTTGAATTCCAATACTGCATGATCACTTCCTCCCAAGGTTCCTGTGGCTTCAACACCTTCTATCATTTCATCTCTATTAGTGAGAATTAGATCCAAAATGGCTAATCCCCTAGTTCCCTTCTCTACTTTTTGGGAGACAAAGATGTCTGCTAGGTTTGTCAGGAATATGTTTGATCTTCCACTTGGTGCAGAGTTTGTCTCCCAGTTGATGTCAGAGTAGTTAAAGTCTCCCATTACTATTGTGATGTGCTTCCTACATACCTTAGTTAGCTGACTAGCAAAAAGTTTGTCTATTTCCTCTGTTTGGTTGGGTGGCCTATAGTATACACCTATGGCAATGTCATTTCCCCCCCTTTTATATTGACCCAAATGCATTCAAGACAGTTTTCATCATTATTGTGCTCTATTTCTGTAGAGATGTAGTTATTTCTTATATAGAGAGCAACTCCACCTCCTCTTTTATTTGGTCTGTTTCTTTTAAATAATTTAAATCCTTCTAGCTGTGTGTTCCATTTGTGGGTTTCATTCCACCATGTTTCCGTAATGGCAACAATATCATATCTGCCCTCATTAACCTGAATTTCTAGTTCACCTTCTTTGCTGTTCATATTCTGTGCATTGGTGTATAGACATTTGAGTCCTTTATGACTGACCCTGGGTTTACTTTCTACATAACCTGTGTGGTGCCTGAGTTCCCCTATTGTCTTGCCACCTATTTGGTTAGTGCCCTTTGTGTGGCACTCGCCATTAGAAGCTTGATTTTGCTTGACAGCAAGGTTGATATTCTTGTCCACACACACATCTATGTTACATGCACTGATAGCCTTATAATTTTTAGATTGCCGGGGACAGGGATGTTCTGTATCAATTAACTCACTGTCCCCCGCTGTTTAGTTTAAATATTCCTCCAGAAAATCTGTGAATTTATAGGCGAGTAACTCAGTCCCTTTCTTTGATGGATGCACACCATCTCTTTTGTACATTTTTTCTTTAGACCAGCTACAGACATCGTGACTAATATATCCAAAGCCTTCCCCTTTACACCACTCCTTTAGCCACATATTGAATTGTGCTATACGCTGGCCTTTTCCATTTTGCTCCTTATACACTGGTAAAACCTCTGAAAAAAGTAAGCCTACAGCCTATTCTGCTAAGTTCCTGCCCCAAGCTCCGGAAATCATTCTGCACAGAGAGTACATCTTTTTGGGACAGATTGTTAGTGCCAAGATGTACAATAGCCTCCACATCACAGTCCTTGCTGGCATTCTTGATTATTTTAGAAATACACTTCTTGTCCCTACTGGCAGTAGCACCTGGAAGACACCTGACCTCTTTCGAAACCTCTGTGTCCTTTCCTAAATTTACATCCCTTATAATTGAATCACCAACCAGAAGGTGGCTTCTCTTTTTGGATGCCTTTCTGTTCTTACATGACTGATGTGTAATACCTGATTCGCACTTCTTCCTGTCGAATACAAGTTCTTCATCTCGGACCACGATCCCCTGCTTATTTGAGTTATCATCACAAATACCTTTACCTGTCTCCTTAATGTCCCTATTAAGGTCAGCAAGGGCACTGTATCTGTTGTGCAGGGACACAGCGAAAGCTTTGTGTTTATGGTTCACAGCTCTCACCCTGCCAGATCCCACGGTTGTCCACACTGCCCTTCTCCTGCAGGATCTTTGTGGTAGAGGGGGCTGATAGCATGGAGGCTCAATAGAGTAGAAGGGCTGAACTAGACACCTAATTTCTGCCTGAAGAGCACAGATTACAGACCCTAGATAAATAATCTGTTCTTGTAGACTAGTCATTTGTTTACAGATAGGACAGTTTCCAAGTTTGAAAAGGGTACTGCGAAAGACAGCTGCAAAACAAGTGTTGCACTGAACTAAGCTAGACATTCTTAGATACAAGGAATCTCAGACGCACTTGGCTTGAATGTACTGCTGCTGTTTTTGATTTTTAGTTATATAATTCGCGCACCATTTGGTGAAAATACAATTTGATTTACTTTCCAAATCAAAAGGGACATTTCAATTTAAAAAACTGGGTGCTGCAAATCAATTCTGCCCTTCTGCACCTACATAGAAATGACTTTATGAATCTGTTTGGAAATCTCAATCAAACTAGTTCTATCACGTAATTCAGTTCAAATAAAATCAGATTGATTTGTAACCTTCCCAGCTGACTTCTGACAAGCAAAGTCAGTGGGGGAAGCTTAAATTACTTAATTGCTTAATTACCACATGATTCTCTTAACAACTGTGGCAAAAAAAATCATAAAATAGGGCAAAACATACTTAACTGTCTTGATTAGAAACAGAAATTTGAGGCTCTATTGTGATTGTAAGTCAAGGACTACCTGTGTTATGAGCCAGTTTTTCTTCCTGTTTGAGGCAGAAATATCTGTAGGCAAAAGTGGACAGCTTTTATCATAGTTAAAAATTTTCTGTTCATATATATATATATATATATATATATATATATATATATAATGAAGGCAAGGCTCACTTTGCATAGTGTTGAAACATTTCCACTACAGCATCATTGGATCTTGAATTTCTGGCCTGGAAAAGAGAACTTACATAGTGGGAACTACAAAACAGAAGCAGAAATATTTTGGAAATATTTCCAGAATCTGATCTTACATTTTTTCCATTTTAGTCCATCTTTTTGAACTACCTGACTTTTGTGCTCAGTTCCCAACTCACATTATGTATAGACCTCAGTTACTAGCTACTCATTGAGCAACAGAAGTTGCAACAGTGCTGAATAAGTGATGGTTGATTGGTCCTAGAAGTTCTGGTTATCTCAGAACCATCTTCATGGTTGCATGATCCTGATCCTGAGTGCTTGACAACCAGCTCATGCTTAATGATCGTTGCAGCATCCTGTGGTCATGAGATTGCAATTTGCAACTTTCCCTACTGGCCCCCCACAGGAAAAGTCAATGGGAAAGCCAGAATTATTTTGTATTTGGTAAGTCTCCTACCTGTGCATCCTCCTGAACCTTGCTGTGCTTGTGCTGTGCCTCCATAGCCACTCATGCATCCTCTCTGCGCACTTGTGCACCCTTTCCCACCCCAAGCCCCACCGTGTTCTTGCTATACCTTTTGCCATTCACTCACTCTTGTGTACCCTCACCTATCTGGCAGCAGTCACCCTAAAATCTGCATGCAAACCACACCTCCCCAGCCACCCCTCACTCCCTCTCTTATCCAGTAATAGCCACCTACTTGCCTGCTTGTGAGTTTCCTGGGACTTGCAATGTCCTGTGGGTTTCCACACTGATTTTGGTTGTTAGAAGCTAGCAGGGAATTGCAAGGAAGTACTCACTTAACAATCCACAATTCTCACTTAATGATGGCAATGGGATCTGCAGGGATTGCTGTTGCTGAGCAATACAATACAGTCACATGACATCATGCTTTAGAGCCCCATTGTTTAGCAATGAAAATTCCATTCCCAATTGCTGTCATTCCTCAAGTACTATATGTACTATGCAATCCAAGTTTCCAGATTTTGGAAAGGTTTTTCTCATAATTTGATTTGTTGTTAAAATCATTTGGAAAATGGGTGGACACAATTACATATGAAGTAAACCACCTTATTGATTTTGAATCTACATTTAGGCTAATAGCTTCAGATTCCTTGTCTCTGTCCTAACTTGGTTAATTATTTCCTGTTACTGTTAAATAAGAAGAATTTCTACGCGACTCAAAAGCTTAGTCAACTACCTAATTTGATCTTGTTCTGACAATTTTTCCTAAACTTTATTATCCTGGTCTGGGTCAGCGATAACTCAAAAGCAGTGGTGGGATTCAAATAATTTAACAACCGGTTCTCTGCCCTAATTACTGTTTTAAGTACAAAAAAACCAATATACCGAAAGGAAGTTTATTATTTCTTGTATTTAATACTTAAATAAGAACAATAAAAGAGGTACACAATACTAGATTACCATGTTTCCCCAAAAATAAGACTTGGTCTTATATATATATTTTTTGACCAAAAGATCCATTAGATCTTATTTTGGGGGGATGTCTTACATTACAGCAGGTGGCGAATGTGCAGGGGCAGGGCATGGCTTGCGCATGCGGCAGCAGCCCAAGTCCAAAATGCCAGCGGAGCACCAGAGGGTCGGGGAGGGTGCTGAAGCAAGCAGGTGTCCTGCCTGTAGCGCCCATGCCGGTTGCCCCTTTCCTGCCAGAGCCAGAATGCTGCCATGTTTACAATACGTGCCAGTACTGGTAGATGCCAGCCTTCCCTCTGGCAGGCCTGGGCAGCTGCTAGAGAGCGACAAGCCCGTTTCAATGCCTGGCATCCTTAGGGGGTTTGCGCTTTCACTCCCTTTCCGAGCCAGACTGCTGGCACTTTTGGCCACCTGGCCCTCTTCGCAGCTCTGCCCAGACAGCCACCAAAGTGGCAGTTGGAGCACCTGCTTTCCAGCTCCATCACATTTCTCTGCCACCACGGAACTGGAGAGCTTGCCTCACCCACCACCACCCAGATGCCCTCTCTTCCCAAAGCATTTCTTTGTTAACCTTTTTTCCAGCTCTGACGCATTCTTCTATTGCGTTCCTCCACTGCTGTGTCCAGTCCCACAAACAAAAGAAGTTTGTGGGACTACAAAAAAAGTTCAATCAATCAATTCCAACTTCTCATGAAAAAAAAAGATCTCGCAAAGTTGGAATTGATAGATTGAACTTTTTTTTTTTGGTCCCACAAACAAAAGAAGTTTTTGGGACTGCACACGGTGGTGGAGGAACACATCAGAGCTGGAAAGAAGGTTACATAGAAATGCTTTGGCAAGGGAGAGCATCTGGGCGGTGGTGGGTGGGGCAAGCTCTCCAGCTCCATGGCAGCAGAAAAATGCAATGGAGCTGGAAAGCAGGTACTTTCCGATTCCGGTGCTCTACCTGCTGCTTCCATGGCTATGTGGGTAGAGCTGCAAAGAGGGCTCAGAAGGGGAATGAAAGGGAAGAGAGTGGGTGGGCAAGTGAGGGGGATCTGTCCCACCCCACTTGTTCCACATTGTGCCCACCAAAGCCGCTGCCAAGGTGCTTGGCAGATCGTCTCCTCCGATGCATTCTTCCGCAACATTCCTCCGCCGCCGTGTGCAGTCCCACAAACAAAGTTTGCCAAAGTGGATCCCCGGCTGCAATATGTGCTGTAATGGACAGACAGGAAGTGGAGCAGCTGGGTGAGGGAAGGAGGAGTGGGGAGAAGAAAGAGGAAAAGTGGCCTAGTCAGAAGTGGGGCTGCCCCGGCCGGCCGGCCAGGCACCTAAGTGCTGCCGAAAACAGCGGAGTCTGTGTGTGCACCTGCTACACACTCGCTCCATGTCAGCCATGCCTCAGATCAGTTGCAGCGCACCATGGAGAGCATGGCTAACGTGAGCGAGCATGTGGCAGGCAGGCACATGGACTCTGCTGTTTTGGGTGGCGCATCTCACTTGGCCACTTTTCCTCTTCTCCCCACTCCTCCTTCCCTCACGCCGGCTGCTCCACTTCCCGTCTCTCCATTGCAGCACACATTGCAGCCTGGGATCCACTTTGCCAGCGGCAGGGTTTGGGGGATGGTGAATCCCCATTTGTGGCGTGTCTGCTGACCAATCGTCATGCCGCTTCACGGGAGGTCACCAAAAAAAGCAGAGTTTGTGTGCATGCTTGCCTTGCACTCGCCCCACTTCTGCCATGCTTTCCATGGCGCACTGCAGCTGATCTGAGGCGGCCGGCCAGGCACCTATGGCTGGCCTACAAACTGAAAAAAGAAAGAGAGAAAAAACAGATAAATAAATTGCAAGATGTGAGAGGCGAGCTACAATACCAAAATGATATGATAAAAAAAATAATTAAAGAATTTTATGAAATACTTTATGATAAAGAAGAAATTACCCAGGAAAAAATAAGGCAATACATAGAAAATGTTAACCTACCAAAGATTCCAGAGAATTTTAAAAACATTTTAAATGAGAAAATAACAATGATGGAGGTGACAGAAGCTAGAAAAAGACAAAAAGATGACAAGACACCAGGCCCAGATGGGTTACCCACAAAATTTTATAAAAGCCTACAAGATATACTAAATAAAAATAAATAAAATAAATAAATGAAACTTAAAAAAAAAAGAAATACTAAACCCATTAATGCAAGTATGTAATGAAATATTATTAGAGGCCAAATTACCAAAGACATGGCTAGAAGCCAATATCACTTTAATACCAAAAGAAGATTCAGACCTGACTCAGATAAAGAACTATAGACTAATATCGTTATTAAATGTGAATTACAAAATCTTTGCCTTAATAATAACAGAAAGATTGAAGAGATTTTTGATTGAATTTATACATCCAGACCAAAATGGATTTTTACCAAAGAGACAAATAAAGAACAACCTAAGAATGATCTTAGATACCTTGGAATATTACGAAATGCATCCAGGGAAACAAATGGCACTAATCTTTTTAGAAAGCTTTTGATAATGTTAACTGGCAATTTATGGTACAACAATTAAAACTATATGGATTTTGGAGAAAACTTTATAAATATAATTAAAACAATTTACCATAGACAAACGCTAAAGTAATTGTAAATGGAGATTTTACAGAGAATTTTAATATTAAAAAAGGTACAAGACAAGGGTGTCCACTATCTCCATTATTATTTATTTTAACTCTGGAAGTGCTGAATAGAAATGTTAGACAGGACCCAGAAATTAAAGGTATGGAGATAAAAGATGAAAAATATAAATTACAAGCATTCATGGACGATTTGGTATTTATATTAGAAGATCCTTTGGAGACAAGCCCTAAATTATTGACAAAGATTGAAGAATTTGGAGAGGTATCAGGATTGAAAATAAACAGAGATAAGACTAAAGTGATAGTCAAAAAACTTACAGACAAACAAAAAAATCAATTGTCAGAAAAAACAGATCTCCAGTTAAGATAGTTAAATACCTAGAGATATACTTAACAGCAAGATGTGCGACATTAAAAGAAGACAACTATCTTAAACTATTAAAACAAATAAAATCAGATTTGGAAAGATGGAAAAAATTGCAATTAACAATCTTGGGAAGAATAGTGATGGTGAAAATGAATATTTTACCAAAACTACATTTCTTATTCCAAACAATACCTATTAAAGTAGAGATTTTTTTTTTTATGAGCTAAATGCATTGATTTTGAAATTTATCTGGCAAGGGAACAAAACCAGAATAAGACTGAAATTGCTACAAGAAGCAAAAGAAAATGGAGGATTTGGGCTACCAGACTGGGTTTTATACTATCAAGCAGCTATATTAACATGGTTAAAAGAGTGGATAACCCTTAGGCACAAAAGACTACTATATCTAGAGGGACATGACCTACAACTTGGATGACATGCTTTTCTATGGTATGGAAAGAACAAAATCCATAAATACTTTCAAAATCACTATATAAGAAATGCCTTACTTCTGACATGGGAAAAGATAAAAATGAAAATCTGTATGAAAATACCAGGATGGATCTCGACAATAGAAGCGTTTGTGCACCCAAATTTAATTAACTATGAAAAACCTGTGACATACAGAGACATTTTGAATACTGATGGGAAATTACAAACTAAACAAGAATTGGAAGAGCAGGGCATTGAGCTATCATGGTGGCCACACTTGCAAATGCAAATGAGATACAAAAAAGATGCCAAAACATATGTTTTTTAAAAAGATCAAACAGTCTTTGACCAGATACTATTGTCATCAGATGAGAAATTGATTAAAAAACTCTATAAATTTTTGTTAAACCTAAAGATGGAAGATGAACAAGTTAAAGAAACAATGATAACTTGGGCAAATTTTTTTGGATACAATGTAGAATTTAAAAAATGGCAAAATTTGTGGGAAAGAAACTTTAAAATAACAAGGGCAGCTACTTATAAAGAAAATCTATATAAAATGTTTTTTAGATGGCATTTACCATCTGCAAGATTAGCAAAAATAGTTTTTATAAATGGCTAGAAAAGCGGAATAGAGAGTAGAAATGGAAGTTGTATTACTATCAGTGTTAAATATGTAAACCCAGACAACACGTTGTTTATTAAGCACTAAAGATATGTAACTATAAAAACTTAATAAAATATCTATTAAAATAAACAATCTTAGAAAAAAAAAACCCCAGAATATCAAAATAATTCTTGAGATAATCTACTTTCTGAATTAAACCTGTGGATTGACTTTTCTAATTTGACTTCCTGGTGAATTTCTTTCCAGAAAGTGGTTTCTTTCCCTTAAATAATTAACTTATTTTTTAAATTAGCCAGAAAAGTCTAAACTAAAATCAGCAAAATATTCCAAACTCACCATTAACGTAACAGAAAGAAAAGACGTATACCCAGAGGATATACCAAACACAGCTGTTTTGTCTACATCTGCAAGTTCTCTTTAGTCCCTCAAGATACTTAGAGCTCATTCAGGAAAAGCTTTCTGAAGAATAACATGTCTGCCAAAGAGATTCAGAGACGTTGTTGTTTCTAAGCAATAAAGAAATCATTACTTTCCTAATGAGTGTATCTTGGGTATTCCATGATCTAATTTTATCTCAGGGTATATGATCAAAGATGAAAATAAAACACAAATGAAAGTTTTCAGACAAATGATTTGAATTTTGTAGGACAGAGGGGGGGGGAGCAATAATTCCAACAATGAAACATTAATTTTCAGAATTTATATTTTACCTTTAGGTACAAATTTTAACCTTAGAAACAACAGCAAAGGAATAAGTGAGTGTATCTTGCCAAGTTTATATAAAATGTAATTTTATTTTAAGGGGTATTGCTGCAGTGAAAGGACAGGAGGGGTCAGTCTTATTGACCTTTTCCTTCTGGATCCATCATTTTGGTAACTGTTGTTACTGCTGTAACATTCTTAAAACAAATTCTGATCTAATTAATAATGATTCATTAATATCCTACTTCTGCAGGATGCAGAATAACTGGGTATTCATCAAAGAGAAGAAAGCTTGTTTACACAGAGAGCAATACATAAGGCCCAAGGATGCAGGTGGTCGATTCCATTACTTCTCTGTTTAGAATTTAGAATTCTTTATTGGCCAAGTGTGATTAGACACACAAGGAATTTGTCTCCGGTACATAAGCTCTCCTTGTACATGCAAGCAACAAGTGATAAATCATGATCATAATCATAAATACAATAATCATAAATACAATAAGATAAATTCTCAGTGGTAGTCATAGGATACTAAATAAGCAATCAAAATAAATCATAATAGGATACTAAATAAAAGCATTCAACATAAATCAAACGATACAAACAACAAAGTTATAGCCATAAGATGTAAAAGGAATAGGTAATATGAAAGATGAGAAGGATAATAGTAATACAGTCCTACTACATGGTTTGACACTCTAGGGCATAAGACATAAGCCAGGAAATTAGCAGAGTGATGGCATGGGGGGGGGGACTGCTTGTATCTAGTTGTTTTGGCGTGCAATGCCCTATAGCGTTGTCTTGAGGGAAGAAGTTGAAACAGTTTATATCCAGGATGTGAGGAGTCTGTAGATATTTTCACAGCCCTCTTTCTGCCTTGTGCAGTGTACAGGTCCACAATGGAAGGCTGGTAGCAATTATTTTTTTCTGCAGTCCTAACTATCCGTTGAGGTCTGTGTCTCACCTGTTTGGTTGCTGTGCCAAACCAGACAGTTATAGAGGTGCAAATGACAGACTCAATAATTCCTCTGTAGAACTGTATCAGAAGCTCCTTGGGCAGTCTAAGTTTCTGAGTTGGCACAGGAAGAACATTCTTTGTTATGCTTTTTTGATGACTTTTTTGTGTTAGGTGTCCATTTCATGTCCTGAGATATTACAGAACCCAGAAACTACTGTTGATACTGCGTTGTCTAGTGTTGTAAGAGATAGGAGGGCTTCTCCTAAAATCTACCTTCATCTCTACAGTTTTGAGTGTGTTCAATTCAAGATTGTTCCAGCCACACCACAGGGCCAGTTGTTCAACTTGCCATCCATTTATATGCAGATTCATCATTATCTCAAATGAGACCAATGACAGTTGTATTATCTGCAAACTTCAGTACTTTAACAGAGGGATCATTTGAGATGCAGTCATTGGTATAGAAAGAAAAGAACAATGGAGAGAGCAAACAGCCCTGGGGGGGCACATGTGCTAATTGTACAGGTATCCGATGTGATTTTGACTAGCTTCATCTTCTGCTTCCTATCTGTTAGAAAGCTTATGATCCACTTACAAATGTGGTCAGGCACAGCTAGTCAGTTTAGTGAGAAGAATATCTAGAATGATAGTATTGGATGCTGAGCTGAAGTCTACGAAAATGACCCTTGCACATGTCCTTGGAGATTCAAGATGTTGTCAGATGTAGTGCAGTGCCATATTAACAGCATCATCTGCCAATCTATTTGCTCGGTGGGAAAATTGCAAGGGGTCTAACTGCAGATCTGTGATGGTTTTCAGGTGGGCCAGCACTAATCTTTCAAAGGTTTTCATAACTACAGATGTCAGACCAACTGGTCTGTAGTCATTGAGCTCCTTGATGGAGGGTTTCTTAAGCATTGGGGTGATAGTAGAGCATTTGATGCAAGAAGGAACATAAAATATCTCTAGTGATTTTTTAATGATGCAGGTTGTCATGGTTCCGATAGATGAAACCAATTAAAAGAACTTCAAGGCAAAGATTTCTTCCTTAAAGAACATTTTATTCAGGAAACAAAGTATCGGCACTTACATAGTTGAACCCAAGACTAAAGTTCCCTCCCCCCTGATACAATGTAACAAGTTGCAATTCCCACCCCAGAAAGGCTGTCATAAATCACATTCACCAATTAATCTAAAATGCGGGCTCTCCTCCCCACTTCACAGCCCACCAAAACTTTATCTAGAATTGACCTTGAAGCTCTCCCAGCTGCAATTGTTTAGGCTAACTTAAAAAACTCAAGCATTCCCCCCTTCCCCCCTTCTACATCTGAGAATTCCAAGCAACAGAAAAAGCACAAGCAAAGCAAAAGGTAAAATGGCTGCAATTTCTTAATTGTCACAGCGTTGACACAGGTGAAGATGGAGGCCAGTTGGTTAGCACAGACTTTCAAGCAAGAAGGAGTTACCCTGTCTGGGCCTGGTGCTTTCTTAGGTTTTTGTCTGTGAAATAGATCTCCCACATCTTTTTTTGTGATCATCAGAGGTGGGAGGCTCAGAGGAATGGAGTCAGTTGTAGGAGACTTGGCTATTGGTGTATCTGAGAGGGAGAGGTTGACAATGGTTTCCTCTCAAACCTGCAGTAAAACACATTCAGGTCATCTGCCAATTGTCGATTCCCTTCAGCATGGGAAGGAGGTTTGCTGTAGCCAATGATATTTTTAAGGGTTTTCCAAACATTTGATAGTTCATTTATTGAAAGATGATTTCTTAGCTTTTCAGAGTAGCCTCTTTCTGCTGCGCTGATCTCCCTTATTAATACATTCCTGGACTGATTGTACAGCATTCTATCCCCTTTCCTGTAGGCTTCCTCTTTGGCATGGTGTAGTAGTTGAGTTTAGCTGTGAAGTAAGGTTTGTTGTTACTGGATATGCTCAGGTTTCTGGTCGGCAGAAATATTACCTTTTGCAAATGTGTTATAAAAAAATAAATGGTTCATTGTCACTTTAAAAAAATCAGTTGCGCCGGTCTTTGAAATAATGGTAACTTTTATGAAATTATGAAGACTAATTGAAAAATGGCTTTTCATCCCTGTCATATTGAATACAAGTTCTTTGAAATTATGTATTGAGGCTTCTGTGCATTTGCTTAACAGTTATCTTCTATTTATTATTATATCTCCACCTCTAAGTCTCCTCTTTAGAATCATCACATTGCTTGAAGGGCTTTTATAGTGCAATAATAAGTGTGTGAGAATGAGAATAATTCACCTACTTCTACTGCTTGGCCAATAAGCCCCAGCCTAGAAGAGAGAAAAGCCTAGGATCTCCCATTCCATTGGGGAGATGTAGAAATCCTCTCCTTGATTTCCTAACTGTTGGAACATATTCAATACATTCAAAGTTGGCTGAATCCTCTTCTTCCCTATCTGTGGAACATCTCATATTGCTGCTTTTCACTTGTAGGATCACTGCTGGTTGTAGGTTTATATATATGAAGCTTTTCCCTGGTATAAGTAGAACTATAAAATGAAGTAGAATCAGCATGGATGAATCACAGAAATATAGAAATAAAATAGCCATTTAAGTTAACTTCTTATTTGGGAACTATCAGATAATTCCATTGCTCATTAGATTTGTTTTTTAGTCTCCTTCTCCATGTGTTGAATTCAAATTCTACCCAAAAGATACATTTTTTTTCTGATCATTCACTATTCCCCTTAGTGCTCCCCATTCAAATGTTAGAATATCTATTATTTCATTTGTCCACATTCCTTGTCAATGTTTCCACCCATTCTTTCTTTTTCCTGTTTTAATATATAGGAAATCTAGTATACCACATAGCACTGTATAAATTATAACAAATATTTTATCCAAAATATGTTTCAGTGTTAAGTTTACATTCTGTAAATGTGAATGGCAGTAGAAATAGCTTTAAAAGCCAAATAATTACATGTTTTCCCATCTGATTTAGATATTTGAATGGTGGTATTTTCGGAAGTATGGAACTTCCTTCATCGAGCAAGTCTCTGTGAGTCACTTGCGCCCTCTACTGGGTGGGGTGGACAATAATTCTCCCAGTAACTCAAATACAAGCAATGGGGACTCAGATTCAAACCGACAGAGTGTTTCAGGTAAAATAATTATAATTTAATCATCATTTTAATTTAACAATGTACTAATTATGAATAATTAATTTAAATAATTATTTTATATTTTAAGCAGGACAAGTTAACTATATCAGTTAAAAGTCCTTTCTGCAGATTGGGCAAATCACTGCTTATTTTTTATCATTTATGATGTTTGATATATTTGGGAAAGCTTGATTTGCTCACTTCTGCAAACACTAATCAGCCTTGGTGAGAAATCACAAGAAAATCCCAGGGTTGAAGACTGGGCCAGAAAGTTTTTTTAAAAAATGTTTTTTGTTTGTGTGTGTGTGTTTTTCTTTATTTTATATTTTCCACTAAACTTCTTGCATAGCTTTACTGCTCACTGTGTCAGAACAAAACAAAGCTAGGGAACCATTTTGATAAATGGGGTACTGGAATCTCCAAATTGGCTCTCAGATAGTATGGAGTTCTCTGCCTTTATTTCTCTATTTTCTTGTCAATGTGACATTATTTAATAGAATCAGTGTGATCTAATGGTTAAAATACAAACTAGAAAGCCAGAAACCATGAGTTCACATCCTGTCTTAGTGATGAAATCCTTTTAGGTGACTTTGGGCCAGTCATTCTCTCTCAGCCCAACCCACATCACAGGGTGGTTTTTGTGGGGAAAATAGGATGAGGAAGATTTGTTGGATAACTTTGCTGCCTTGATTTATTTGTAAAAATAATAATAGGATACAAATAAATAATCAGTAGCTGGAGTCTTATTTTATTTATTACATAACAGCAGAGGAAGATTACAAAAAGCTGTCTATTGTATTATTCTGCTGATCTGTACTGTAAATTAGTTAGTGTAACATTGCTGAAGTAATAATTAGGCCCAAAGTGACTAAAGAAAATACTTCAATAATTCTGATTTCTAAGCTCACATGTGAATCCACTTGCTACTTGGTGTTAATTCCCACAGGATGAATTGTGGCAACAGATCACAGTTGGCAAATGGCTAATCTATAATGAAATCATTTACAATATAAAAGTTTTAACTGAAAACAGCTTTCAGAGGACAGTTCTTTTCATTCAGTTACTTTATTCAAGCCATACTCAGGGACATTATCTATGCAATGTTTGTTTTGTTAACAAATCACCTTTTTATTCTCATCTAAAATACTTGGGAATTATTCTGAAACATACTCTGTTTGCTTTTTTAAGAAATATTTATTGAAAGGGTTTATTTTACCTCAATGAGTTTTGATGTATTAGTAATTTTACAGTATTGGAAAGCATTCATCTTCATTTGTTCCTGTAGGTACCAATAATTCGTGAAATCAAAGAAGTGATTATAATTCTTATTAAATATAACATGTTAAGTGTCAGCACCTAAAGATGCCCAATCTATAGTAAATACATTATTACCATTTGGTTGTCTATTTAAGTGTTTCAGATGTACCACCTGGGATAACTAATTAGAATATAATTTGTTTCCAAATAAATATTAGCATTCAATTATAATTAGAGACATTTTTGTTTTTGTGGCAGAATGTAAAGTCTGGCGAAATCCCCTAAATCTGTTTAGAGGAGCTGAATATAACCGGTGAGTGTTTTGTAGATTTGTTATTCAAATATGTTTGCCTGTTTGGAAATTATTTTTAACCACTGGTTACATATGTTAGCCTATTTAGAAAGTAGTTTTAAGCATTAGCTCATCATTGTAAACTTCAAGAAGTCAGGTGCCTCTTTCAGATGTTTATTTTATGCAAATAGTTCAAATAAGGATAAATGGACTTTGGATCCAGTCTCTTCTACTTTGTCCTTATGTTGGAGGATGAACACTTGACACTACCCTGCATAGATAAGTACCCTGCATAGTTTAGACTTCAGTTTTTGGAAATATATAGGAAAACAGGACAAGAAGAGACATTCCCCTGCAGAAGTTTCCACTTCAGCATACCAAGAATAACAGTGCTGAAGTACATGAATCTGTTAAGGTTGGTCTTGCTGTCCTCCAGATAATTCTAAATTTAAGGATGATGAATGCATGAACTAGACTGTTTCATTCAAGCAGTGTTAATTTGTAAATTTCTTTTAGTACCTCTATTAGTCTATATCAAGAATCTCATTAACAACAATATTTTACTTTTTCTACATTTATATTATAGTTTTTCTTAAGCGCTCAATGCAGTGTACATACAGTTATCTATCATTTTAATCCTCACTATAACAGTTCTGTAAGCTAGATCAGACTAAGCTCAAAGTCACCCAATTAGCTTTGTGATTGAATGGGAATTTGAATTTGAGTACCTCAATCACTGAACCACCTTGGCTTCATCTCCTCCCAAATCAGAAGCTCAAGATAAAGGGGAGAAGCTGAAAATAATACAGTAGCTTCTTTAAATATAGAGTCACTTCCTTAACATAATCAAAACATATATTATAGAGCTGACATAAGTACATGCAGGACTATTTTAAACCAATTAAGCCAGCCTTCAAGATTATTTTAAATTCAATTTATTAAATGTGCCAGTGTATATCAACGATATCACTATGAGAAAATACTTCAATAACTTCTCAATTTTTCTTCAACTTAAAGCAATTAAAATTCTTTCCAAAATCACTTTTTAGTACCATAGTTGGATTTGTAGATGGAGGTTACTATATTAAGAAGGATGAAGGATGCGTGTGGATACATTTTTACCAAAAGAAAAAGCAGCATAAGGAAAATCACCACATTATGAATGTATGATGTTTATTTTTACAATTTCTCATCCTGCACATCTGTCCTGAATGCACAAAACACAACTCTATTTGCAGATACACCTGGGTGACTGGAAGAGAACCATTGACATATTACGATATGAATCTTTCAGCACAAGATCATCAAACATTTTTCACATGTGATACTGACCATTTAAGGCCTGCAGATGCTAGTAAGAATTTTATTAAATTTATTTGAATTTGTAGCAAATTGTAAAGTCTGTTTTAAGAAATTGGGGATAAAAGATATCACAGATGTCTTGATTCTTAAATATGCTTGTGTTTCATTTAATAATTTATATAATATGATGTTGTTAGTTGCGAAGTCATGTCCGACCCATCGCGACCCCATGGACAACGTTCCTTCAGGCCTTCCTGTCCTCTACCATCTTCTGGACTCCATTTAAGCTCACGCCTACTGCTTCAGTGACTCCATCCAGCCACCTCATTCTCTGTCGTCCCTTTCTTCTATTGCCCTCAATCTTTCCCAGCATTAGGCTCCTCTCCAGTGAGTCCTTCCTTCTCATTAGGTGGCCAAAGTATTTGAGTTTCAACTTCAGGATCTGGTCTTCTAAAGAGCAGTCGGGGTTGATCTCCTCTAGGACTGACCGGTTTGATCACCTTGCAGTCCAAGGGACTCGCAGGAGTCTTCTCCAGCACCATAGTTCAAAGGCCTCAATTCTTTGGTGCTCAGCCTTTCTTATGGTCTAACTTTCACAGCCATACATTGCAACTGGGAAAACCATGGCCTTGGTTTTCTTAATGTTGAGTTTCAAGCCAACTTTTGCACTCTCCTTCTTCACCTGCATCAAGAGGCTCTTTAGTTCCTCTTCACTTTCTGCCATTAGACTGGTATCATCTGCATATCTTAGGTTGTTGATATTTCTCCCGGCAATCTTAATTCCAACTTCTGATTCATCTAGCCCTGCCTTTCTCATGATGTGCTCTGCCTATAACTTAAATAGGCAGAGCGACAGAATACAGCCTTGCCGGACTCCTTTCCCAATTTTGAACCAATCAGTGGTTCTGTGTCCAGTTCGCACTGTTGCTTCTTGACCCGCATATAGGTTTCTCAAGAGACAAATAAGATGGTCTGACACTCCCATCTCTTTAAGAACTTGCCACATTTTGTTGTGATCCACACAATCAAAGGCTTTAGCATAGTCAATGAAGCAAAGGTAGATGTTTTTCTGGAACTCCCTAGCTTTCTCCATGATCCAGCATATGTTGGCAATTTGATCTCTAGTTCCTCTGCCTCTTCGAAATCCTGCCTGTACTTCTGGAAGTTCTCGATCCACATACTGCTGGAGTCTAGCTTGTAGGATTTTAAGCATAACTTTACTTGCATGTGAAATGAATGCAATGGTGCAATAGTTTGAACATTCTTTGACATTGCCTTTCTTTGGAATTGGAATGTAAACTGACCTTTTCCAGTCCTGTGGCCACTGTTGAGTTTTCCAAATTTGCTGGCAAATTGAGTGTAGCACTTTTACTGCATCGTCTTTTAAGATTTTGAATAGCTCAGCTGGAATACTGTCACCTCCACTAGCTTTGTTGTTGCTCAGATTTCTTAAGACCCATTTCACTTCACATTCTAGGATGTCTGGCTCGAGGTCAGTGACCACCCCATCGTGGTTATCAGGGACGCTAAGTTCATTCTTGTATAGTTCTTCTGTGTAATTTTGCCACCTCTTCTTAATCTCTTTTGCCTCTGTTAGGTCCCTGCCATTTTGGTCCTTTATCATGCCCATCTTTGCATGAAATGTTCCCTTCATATCTCCAATTTTCTTGAAGAGATCTCTGGTCCTCCCTATTCTATTGTTTTCTTCTATTTCTTTGCACTGTTCATTTAAGAGGGCATTCTTATCTCTTCTAGCTATTCTCTGGAATTCTGCATTCAATTGGGTGTATCTTCCCTTTCTCCCTTGCCTTTCGCTTCCCTTCTTTCCTCAGCTATTTGCAAAGCTTCCTCAGACAGCCATTTTCCTTTCTTGCATTTCTTTTTCTTTGGGATGGTTTTAGTTACTACCTCTTGTACAATGTTACGAACCTCCGTCCATAGTTCTTCAGGCACTCTGTCTATCAGATCTAATTCCTTAAATCCTTAAGTGTTTTTCCCTACTTGCTTAATTTTGCAACGAGAAGCTCATGATCTGAGCCACAGTCAGCTCCTTGTCTGTCATCTCTTGTTTGACCATGTCCATCTTGCCTTGATTCATGGATCTTACATTCCAGGTTCCTATGGAGAATAGATCTTTACAGCATCGGACTTTCCTTTCACCACCAGATGCATCCACAGCTGAGCGTCCTTTCAGCTTTGGCCCAGTCGCTTCACTCTTTCTGGAGCTACTAGTAGTAGCCCTCTGCTCTTCCCCAGTAGCATATTGGACACCTTCCGACCTGAGGGGCTCATCTTCCAACATCATATCTTTTTGCCTTTTGGTACTGTCCATGGGGTTTTCATGGCAAAGATACTGGAGTGGGTTGCCATTTCCTTCTCTAATGGATCACATTTTGTCAGAACTCTCTGCTATGACCCGTCCGTCTTGGGTGGCCCTGCACGGCATAGCTTATAGCTTCATTGAGTTACGCAAGCCCCTTCGCCACGACAAGGCAGTAATCCATGAAGGGGATATAATATATTTATATCATATTTCCTGATATGATGATTTGGAATTTGGATTATGTGACCATATGTATTTCCAAATGCTGCTTCCCCTTGCTGTAGAATAGCACTCATGGTTGTATTGTGTTATCATCATTGGTTCTGGGAACTTACTGTTATTTTTTTAAAGGGAGCAGGGTTTTTTTTCTTCTCAGAATAATCAAAAATGCCTTAAGTGGTTGCTAGAGCACTGAAAGACCAGCATGTTATCTTTTGTTCAGGATCCACTTAATTACATTGATAGTTTTCATAGCTGCTTTGGAGTAATCTATTCTTATCACATTTGTACATAATGCATTGCTGATATTAACTAATAGTTGTAAGTTCATTCTTCTTGAAACATATTGAAAGAGTACCTCTTCTGTCATCAGTATCTGATTATATTTTTGGACTTACTTAATTATTTGTGTGGTGAAATGCCCTGCTAATATGTTAGTACTTTAGATAAGCCTAGCATTACCTCCAAATTACTGCATTTAAAAAAAATGTTTCATTTCATAGTAATGCAAAAGGCTTGGAGAGAAAGAAACCCACAGGCCAGAATTTCTGCAGCACATGAAGCTTTAGAGTTAAATGAGTAAGTCTACTAAAAGTCCTTTGATTTTTTTTTATTGATTTGCTTTGTTATAATTTCTTATTACTTGGGGAGTCTTGTGCCAGTTTCTTGTCATTGGGAAAGTCTTGTACAAACTGAGAAAACTTGAAATAGTATTCTGTACAATTAGCACCTGAGCCATGTGTGTATGGAATCTATACCTTTACACTTGTTGAAGCTAAAGTTGTATTTGTGTGATATTTTCATTTTTTTTCTAAATTAAGAAGAGGATGAGTTGGAGTTGATGCAGGAGAAACATTTCTTTCATACTAATCATGATAGACATGGACTGATATATTTTCTGAGCTTTTAATAGACAGTATCTCTTTGATGTATTGTCATCTACTTATTTCAGACATGATGTATAACACTTACTGTACTTGAATGCCCCATTCACCCTTTTGCAATATCCATTTACAATGGTCTTTGTTTGCCTATTGGGCTTTCTATCTTAGTTGTTCTTTGGATATTATTTGTTCAGTCATGGGTTGTATATACAGTATGGTTCCAAAATAAAACCAATCATGTTGCTAGTTGAAATATATAGAATTTGGTATTTGCAGAGTTCTTCTATCCCACCACAACCTGAATTTTATCTGGTAGTTTGCTGCCCAGATCCATAGCTTCAGGATTGGATAGCTTGCAGAATTGGGCACATTGAACTTGCAGAATTGGACACATGCAAAGTTGTATTCTGTTGAAGTGAATAAGGTTGCTTAGTAGATCTGAAAATATGTTGCAGAGTTTCCATGCCTGCAGCCAGTTGCTGGATTGAGGCATACATTTTACCTAAAAGAATCAGGTGTGCCCAAATCACTTGTCCACCTAATGTACCCTAACAATGTATCCTATTATTTTTCTAGCTCTCTTTGTGATGATTACTTTGTCATTTCATTGACAGGTGTGCCACTGCTTACATTCTCTTGGCAGAAGAGGAAGCAACAACTATTGTGGAAGCAGAAAAACTGTTTAAACAGGCTCTGAAAGCAGGTGAAGGCTGTTACAGACGTAGCCAACAATTACAGCATCATGGTACCCAATATGAAGCTCAGCACAGTAAGAACCTTTCCTTCTGTTACCAATTCTTTAGATCAGAAGGTCTCTGTAGGGCCTTTTGTGACTCATAGGTTCACTTCATTAGATGCTTGGAATGGCTAAACTGATGTAGAATTTAAATTAGGATGAGGCGATAGGAAAAAAGTAAAAGACAGGGTGGTTACCTTCATTCACTTTCTCATCCCAATTTAATCCTGCATCAGTTTAGCCACTCCATGTGTGTGCATTATGAAGTGAGCTATAGTTCACAAAAGCTTATCCCTTTTAATAAACATATTAGTCTGAAAAGATGCTGCCACACTCCTCATAATTTTTGGCTATCATAGTCTAATATAGCTGTCTTCCTACAATATGTAGGGATCTCTGAGAAACAAGTGTCTTGCAATTGACTAAGAATAATTTGACTATAGAGAAATACTGTAGCTTGAACATTGAATTCTATTTATTATAAAAACTGAATAGTGCAATAGTTCTGTGAAAAAAAACTGTGAAATTCAGTAATATAAGATATATGTAAATAATTTGCAAAACTGGAAAGAAAGAAAAAATGCAAAAAATGTAATGGAAGAAATAACTTTAGGGTGTACAACTTAAGATAGCTAAAAAGAATACATTTTTGACTTCTTATGAACTTATTAGGTTATTGGAGAAAATAATCCATAGTTTCCAGTTACAGCCACCCTTATGCAGGAAAAATGAATTCAAAATGGGATAAGAGCAATGAGTTAATTTGTTTAATCACAAAAATGAAATATGTCATGCAAAAAAAGAATCTGGAAGAATTTGATTGTTTAATTTGTAAAATAAAAACAAGTAGATCATATTTAGAGACTTCTTTTGCATTTGCTTTTTCTTTTTGATGTTTTATGAAAAAATTGTTCCTTTTTCAGCTCACATTTTTCAAAATATGTTTAGTGACATTATTGTGTGTGTGTGTGTGTGTGTGTGTGTGTGTGTGTGTGTGTTAGTAAGGTTTCAGCCCAATCAATGCACATGCTTTTCTTCCAAAATGGGTGAATGAAAGTAATTAGTAGTAAGTCTATAAAACTGAGAATTATATGTTACAGAATGGTATTGTTGTTAGCATTTATTATGATTGAATCATTAACAGAAAATTAAAATTTGCCTATCTTTTTGTCTGCATGTTGATGTTGGAGAAATGGTAGAAAGACTAAAGCTTGAGAACATAGAGGCTGTTTATAAGAAGCAAATTAGCTAATCAAGAGTAAAATTTCTAGATAATTTCTAATAAAGGATTATTTTCAAATCCTAAAAGAATAGCACCATTTCATAGAGTCTGAGAATGTGGGTTTTGGTCAAGAGCTCTCGGAGGGATGATAATATATGATAATAGATTTTCTGCACAGAAATGGTTTTTCTAGAAAATAGAGAACTTGCAGTGTCTTTATAGTGGCACAATATAGAAGGATATGATTATCAGACATAGTCAAAAAATCAAATCAAAGGTTGCCATTATAGAATGAACAGGACTTGTCCTTATCTGGTTTTACATGGTTTAGATTAGGGAGGGACAGCAATAATTGATTCACTTTCTGATACCTTAAATGTCATAATTTCTACCAGCATAGCAAATGACAGATGATAGGAGTTGCACTCTAGCAATATTCAGGTTGTCCTCTTCCACTAATCTAAATTACCTATCTTTTAAGAAAATCAAAAACAAAAACAAAAATAAAACAGAAGAGGGCCTCTGAATACCTCTGGAGATTAAACAAAGACATACAGTAAATTAAAACATAACAAAACTTGAAAAACTTGCTGGTCAGTATGTGTGAAGCTCTTGGTAAATACATTCAGTGATCTAGGTTTTATCTTTCTAACCCAATATGTGCATTGCAGTCTTCAGTGATAAAAATGAGAGGAATGACTCTTCTACTAATTTACTGTATCTACCAAGGTTGGCTTCTTTCTTTTTAAAATTAAGATAACATGCCAAATATTATTGATATCACTGAAAATTTTATTTAATGTTTCAGTTCATTGATACACAATACATTATAGCCATATTTACCTGGATGATTTTACCATTTTAAAGATGAATGTTTTGTAGTATTACTAGCATATGCTTCTAAAAAATTCTATGATTGCTTAAAGTCACCCATGACTTAATGGCATGTTAAGATTGATCACACAGTTAACCAGGTGTTTTTGTTGCATTTGGCATTTTTATTTCTCTTCAATTCATGCATCATCTGGTATTGCAATATCAATGAACCAGACTTTTTTCTTTTCCACATTAGTGATGTCAGGCGTGTTGTGGCCAGATGTCTGTCTGTTTGGATGGGAAAGTCCCATAGGATCTTGACTTGCTCATTTTCAAGAACATTATCAATTTGGTGTTCCCAGTAATTTTTGCTGCATTCAAACCCATATTTCTGGAAAAGCTTCCAATGTATAATTTTGGCAACTCGATCATGACATTGTAGATAATCAGTCTGTGAGATTTTGCTGCTGCTGCTGCTGCTGCTGCTGCTGCTGCTGCTGCTGCTAATAATAATAATAATAATAATAATAATAATAATAATAATAATAATAATAATAATAATAATAATAATAATAATAATAATAATAATAATAATAATAATAATAATAATAATAATTTTACGTGTTGCCTGACTATCAGCAACTGTAAATAGTTTATAAATTGTTTAAAATATTTTAAAATAAGACAATATAAGAAGCACAAAACAAAACAATAAAAAAACAAAGATGGCAGAGAGAATAAATCCCAGTAGAAATGGGAAAAAGGAAGAAAGCCTGGGTAAAGAGCCACATCTTCAGGGCCCTTCAAAATACCTGTAGGATGGGATCATTTGAATTTTTGGGGGAGCCTCATTCCAGAGGACATGTGCTATTACAGAAGAGGCACACTTTTAGAATCTTGCTAGGTGGCATAGTTTAAGAAACCCAGAACACATCAACTCTGTCAGAACAAACCAGCTAAGCAGATACTAGAAAAAGAGACATCCCCTCAAGTAACTATCCCCTATGTCCTATAAGACTTTAGAGGTAGTAAGAAACACCTTGACTCACACCCAGAAACAAACAGGCAATCAGTGCAGTTCACAAATCAGAGGTATTATTACATGGGCAAACTGAGAGAGCCATGGTGGTGCACTGGTTAGAATGCTGTATTGCAGGCTAATTCTGCTGACTGCCAGGAGTACAATCCTCACCGGCTCATGGTTGATTCAACCTTCCATCCTTCCCAGGTCAGCAAAATGAGGACCCAAATTGTTGGGGGCAATATGCTGACGCTGTAAAGCACTTAGGGCTGTAAAGCACTGTGAAGCAGTAGGTAAATCTAAATACTATTGTTATCGCTAAGCCCATGCCACTGCATTCTGGATCAGCTGAAGCTTCCAGGTGGTCTTCAAGAACAACTCCACATACAGAACAGTCAACCAATATTAGCATATTAAGAGAAATAATTATTTTGCAATAACACTTAAACTTATATACTGCTCCATAGTGCTTTACAGCAGGGGTCCCCAACCTGTGGGCCATGGCCCACTACCGGACCATGACCTCCAACCCCCTCACTTGTGCTAGCGCTGTGGCTACAGGGTGCAAAAATGGGATGCCATGCTGTGGGGCGCAAAAACGGGATGCCGCCATGCCTCAGACCGTGAAAATGGGATGCTGCCATGCCACAAGGTGCAAAAATGGGCCGCCGCCACACCATGGGTTGTCAAAATGGGCCGCCGCTACCCTGTGGGGCACAAAAATGGGCCGCCGCCACATCTCAGGCTGCAAAAATGAGACACCATGCCTCAGGGTGCGAAAACGGGACACTGCTTTGCTACGGGGAGTGAAAATGGGATGCCGCCACCCCACAGGGTGCAAAAATGGGGCACCACACCATGTAAGAATGGGGCATGTCTAGTGAGTATCACGTGGGCCCTAGCGCTGCCCCATTTGCATCGCATGGGTGCTCGGGGCCCCATTCACACACGTGCACACACGTGCAAAATGCTGCCCCCTCCCTTTCCCCCCAGTCCGCCAACTGAGAAAGGTTGGTGACCTCTGCTTTACAGTATTCTCTGGGCAGTTTACAATGTCAGCACATTGGGTCCAACAATCTGGGTCCTCATTTTACTGACAGTAAAAGATGAAACAATATTTTATAGGGTTTATTAGGATTATAAATGTTCTAATCTGATAGATTTCATTTCCAGCAATGGAGCACCATTGATAAAATAAATATCCAGACTAGAAAATTAGCTCTATCGTGTTTCCCCCAAAATAAGCCCCAGTTAAGATCATCAGCCCAGGGTGGGGGTTGGCCAGCACAGGAGGTGGCTAGTGCATGGGGGCTGACGGTGTCTGGCAGCAGCTGCAGTCTATACAGTGCAGGTAAGTACGAGCGCTGTGACCACTGGGCTGGCCTCCAAGCAGAGGCACCAGGGGGGAGGCAGGTGATCCCAATGCGTGGCAGCATCAGGTGGAGGCAGAGGCATGGGGGGGAGGCAGGTGATTCCGACATGCCACATGGCCACCCACCCACTCCGTCCCACTGTCTCTCAGCTTGCCTGCAGCCATGATGGGGCAGGCAGCTGCACGGCGCATCCAGATCGCCTGCCTCCTCCCCCACGCCTCTGCCTCCAAAAAGTGGGAGACGGAACATCCAAAAAGTTGTGGGAAACTGAACAACGGTGGGCTACTTGGGAAAAGGAAGCCTATGCAATGAGATGGACCCTCTTAACCTGGAGGCATTTCCTAGAAGGGAGTAAAATCTCTTTCCAGGTCTGGACTGATCATAAGAATCTTGAAACTTTGAAAACTCCCAGGAGGTTATCTCCAAAACAGGCATGCTGGGCCCAGCACTTCCATTGTTTTAACTTCTCCATCCACTATCTGCCTGGGGGGGGAAACTTCCTAGCAGATGCTTTGTCACAAATGCCACAATAGAACAGTGTGAAGGCAGAAGTGGTTAAACCTCTACTTTCCCCACAGCAACTGGCTGCCCCAGCCATTATGAGGGCACAGACTAAGAAACCCCCACCATTAGACAATGGGGTGATAGGGGAGTTCAAGAAGGCACTGGAGAAAGATGAGTGGTTCAGCAGCTATAAAAAATCTCTGTTCAGTGCAAGATGGATTGGCTTGGGTGGGAGGAAAGCTGTATGTGCCTGCAAATCAGAGACTGAGAATCATGCAGGCCTGTCACGATTCAAAAAATGGCAGGACACTTTGGGTTTGTAAAGACTCTTCACCTGCTAATGAGTCAATTTTGGTGGCCTTCCTTAAAGAAGGACATCGAAAGTTATGTGGCTAGCTGCCCTACTTGTGCTGCTGCTAAACGTAGGCAGGGAAAAACGCCTGGCCTCCTGCAGCACCCTGGAGAGAGATTTTATTGTCGAGCTACCCGAAAGTGCGGGAAACCCTGTCATTTGGGTTGTCACTGACTTGTTTTCTAAACAAGCCCATTTTATTCCATATCAGAAGATCCCGACTGCAAAGACTTTGGCTAAGTTGTTTGTGCAGCATATTTATCACCTTCATGGTGCTCCAAAACATATAATATCCGATAGGGGTGTTCAATTCACCTCCATGTTCTGGAAAGCCTTTTTGGACCTTTTAGGTCATGTAGTCAAGAAAATAATGGAGCCTAAGCCTTTCCATGTTGGAGACAGAGTTTACCTTTCCACTAGAGTTTTGCAGTCATTGCAGCCATCAAAAGAAGCTGGGGCCAAAGTTTATTGGTCCATTTCCTATTAAAGATATTATCAGTCCTGTTACAGTGGAGCTGAAACTCTCTAAGAGTTTGAGGCAAATCCACCCAGTAAACCACTGTAGCTTATTGAAACCTGATGTCACCTCCAAATTACAACCTATCACTGCTCCAGCTCCTCAACCTGTTATGGTTGAGGGTGAGCAACACTTTGAAATCAGAGATATTCTAGATTCTCATAAACATCATGGCTCCACCCAGTATTTATTGGCCTGGAAAGATTTGCCTGCTTCCCAGAATGAGTAGGTTTATAAAAGACATGTCAGGGCCCCTAGATTGCTTAAACGCTTCCATGCATGCTATCCCAATAAACCTGATTAATGTGTTTAATTTTGTTTTCCTTTCCCCCTTCCTAATTTTGTTTTGCAGGTGGATTTGTCTTTCTATAAGGGGTGGTGGTGGAATATCAGAGCCCCTCAAATGTATTTGCCTTTAATCCTACTATCTTTCCCTTTTTTTCCTTTTACCTATGTATTTTCGGGGCTTGCCATAGTGTTGGGGGAGGGTGGATGCATGAGGTATAATGTTCGTTTTGCTCTGCTTTATACAAGGTGCCCACCCTCTGGGCGAGAAGAATGTGACCTGAAAACATCTGCCTTATCTCCAGACAATGGAGTTGGGACCATTGGGAAATGAAACCAAGAGAGATCTCGAGAAGCGTGCTAAATCTCCAGCTTCTCATAACATGGTAGCACCTGTGGATTCTCCTTCATGGATTACTGCCTTGTCGTGGCGAAGGGGCTTGCATAACTCAATGAAGCTATGAGCTATGCCGTGCAGGGCCACCCACTATGGACAGATCATAGCAGAGAGTTCTGACAAAATGTGATCCACTGGAGAAGGAAATGGCAACCCACTCCAGTATCTTTGCCATGAAAACCCCATGGACAGTACTAAAAGGCAAAAAGATATGACGCTGGAAGATGAGCCCCTCAGGTCGGAAGGTGTCCAATATGCTACTGGGGAAGATCAAAGGGCTAGTACTAATAGCGCCAGAAAGAGTGAAGCGACTGGGCCAAAACCGAAAGGATGCTCAGCTGTGGATGCATCTGGTGGTGAAAGGAAAGTCCGATGCTGTAAAGGATTTTTCTCCATAGGAACCTGGAATGTAAGATCCATGAATCAAGGCAAACTGGACGTGGTCAAATAAGAGGTGACAAGACTGAACATCGACATCTTAGGAATCAGCGAACTAAAATGGACAGGAATGGGTGAATTTAATTCAGAGGACCATCAGGTATACTACTGCGGGCAAGAATCCCTCAGAAGAAATGGAGTAGCCTTCATAGTCAATAAAAGAGTAGGAAAAGCAATACTGGGATACAATCCCCAAAATGACAGAATGATCTCAGTGCGAATCCAAGGCAAAGCATTCAATATCACAGTAGTCCAAGTCTATGCCCCAACCACTGGTGCTGAAGAGGATGAAATTGACCGGTTCTATGAAGCCCTACAGCACCTTATAGAATCAACACCAAGAAATGATGTCCTTATCATCATGGGGGATTGGAATGCTAAAGTAGGAAGCCAAAAGATAACCGGAATAACAGGCAAGTTTGGCCTTGGAGTACAAAATGAAGCAGGGCACAGGCTGATAGAATTTTGTCAACAGAAAATGATGGTCATAGCCATTTCCAAAAACCCAAGAGACGGCTCTACACATGGACATCACCAGACGGTCAACACAGAAATCAGATTGACTATGTGCTCTGCAGCCAAAGATGGAGAAGTTCTATACAGTCAGTAAAAACAAGATCAGGAGCTGACTGTGGCTCAGATCATTTTTTGGAACTTAAAGATTTTTTGGAACTTAAAGATTTTTTTATTATTTTGGATTACATTTTCTTTGGCCTGACTTTTTTGCTTTTTTCTATCTTTCTTTGGATCCTAGACCTTATATTACTCCTATTACAGAATTTCTATTGTTGTATTTCCTTCTAAGCTGAACTTTCACCAAAAAACGAAGACTATTTTATTATTGAAATGGAATCTCACCCACAGCTTGACTATGGACTTTCACTAGAAAATTTTTTGGAACTGAAAGAACAGTTTAGAATGAACATGAAAGATGATGTTCCAGAGTTAAAAATTGAATCTCAAACTTTGACTGACCAAGTTATAGACCAAGGAACAACAGAGGAAGAACAGACCAACCCTAAAGAGGCCGGCATGCAACTATACTCACAACTTAACGAGATGGAAGAAGTATATTTACAATCTATTGAAGAGGAACCAATCAACACAGAGGAAGATATTACATCTCATATGCAAATTATGGAGAATTTTGACGACCAAAGGCGGATTCCAACTAAAATACCTATAATCCTAAAAGCAACAGGAATTGACTTTCAAATACGAGGCATCGAAAACGCTGACAACATGGACAAACAATGAATAACTACCATACTAACTAAGACTAATTATATAGTGCAGACAACACTGGAAAAAAGAGAAGAGGACTACGATCAGATTCAATTGTGGAGAAATATGTATAACCAAACATTAAGATTTGATGAATCAGAGGCTCTTTTGTGGAAACCTGCTTGGCACAAAAAGAAAGCTAGAATTAGGTTTAAAAATGAGAGTTAACATTTTATTTGACGGGTTAAAAAGGCTTTTAGAGATTTTGACTGAGTTAATACTATTGAGACAAAAATTATTGATTTGATTACGGTTGGCATGTAATTTGTTAATAGAAGAAATAGAATATAGACTAGAAATTTAAAAGGCTTTTAGAGATTTTGAATGAGTTAATAATACTGAGATGAAAATTATTGATTTGATTATGGTTGGGATGTAATTTGTTAATAGATGAAGGAATAGAATATAGACTAGAAATGAAATAAGGTGTCTAGTGAAATAATATGTTTTCTTTTTAAGGTATAATGACTTTGATAAGATTAAATTTTAGATAAGGAGTTAAAAAGGGGTTTTTAAAGCTATGTTTTTACAAAATAAGGGAAATTGGATACCCGAATTGTATACCATATGTTTATTTAAGGCTAAATTGGAATATGTTAATTGTAAGTTAGTTAAGCCTGAAAACAGGTTGATCATAGATGAAATATTATTGATAGTTTTTGGGTTTTTTTGACTGACAAAATAGAGAAGGAACCTCTAAAGAAATAATTTGAATTGTTTATGTATGATTATATTTCTTACTTTTTTCTATGGAGTACCCTATCCCCACGATGAGTCTCAAACACTTTGTTGTAAAACTAAAAAAAATCAATAAAACTTGTTACAGAAGGCCAGATCCTGAAGTTGAAACTCAAGTACTTTGGCCACCTAATGAGAAGGAAGGACTCACTGGAGAAGAGCCTAATGCTGGGAAAGATTGAGGGCAATAGAAGAAGGGGACGACAGAGAATGAGGTGGCTGGATGGAGTCACTGAAGCAGTAGGCATGAACTTAAATGGACTCCAGAAGATGGTAGAGGACAGGAAGGCCTGAAGGAACGTTGTCCATGGGGTCGCAATGGGTCGGACACGACTTCGCAACTAACAACAACAACAACAACCACCTGTGGATTGGCTGGGTTTCAGCCAGATGGTTGGACACTTGGAGGAGTTTTGAATTGCCTTTTTGATGTAATCCTTTACGCGCCAAATCTTTAGACCTTGCTTTGCTCTCTTGCCATCACTAACTCTCAATAAAAATTCCTTTTGAGACAATGCATGTTTCAAGAGTTCTGCTTTCTTGGGAGATCTAGTTGAGGCAGGTCCTTACAGGAGTGCTCCTAATCTCTGCTTGTTACCTGTATAACAGACACTTGTCCACAGAAGCAATCAATCAATCGGATACCAAACTCTCCAGGCAGCCTCTGCAAGATTCAAGGCAGCTCGGACCATAGTCACCAAGAAAACAGTTGGTAACACACTACGCCGTGAAGGACTGAAATCCTGCAGCGCCCGCAAGGTCCCCTGCTCAAGAAAGCACATGTACAGGCCCGTCTGAAATTTGCCAATGAACATCTGAATGATTCAGAGGAGAACTGGGTGAAAGTGTTGTGGTCAGATGAAACCAAAATCGAGCTTTTTGGCATCAACTCAACTCGCCGTGTTTGGAGGAGGAGGAATGCTGCCTATGACCCCAAGAACACTGTCCCCACTATCAAACACAGAGGTGGAAACATTATGCTTTGGGCGTGTTTTTCTGCTAAGGGGACAGGACAACTTCACCGCATCAAAGGGACAATGGATGGGGTCATATACCGTCAAATCTTGGGTGAGAACCTCCTTCCCTCAGTCAGGGCATTGAAAATGGGTCATGGATGGGTATTCCAGCATGGCAATGACCCAAAACACACGGCCAAGGCAATAAAGGAGTAGCTCAAGAAGAAGCACATTAAGGTCCTGGAGTGGCCTAGCCAGTCTCCAGACCTTAAGCCCATAGAAAATCTGTGGAGGGAGCTGAAGGTTCGAGCTGCCAAACGTCAGCCTCGAAACCTTAATGACTTGGAGAGGATCTGCAAAGAGGAGTGGGACAAAATCCCTCCTGAGATGTATGCAAACCTGGTGGCCAACTACAAGAAACCTCTGACCTCTGTGATTGCCAACAAGGGTTTTGCCACCAAGTACTAAGTCATGTTTTGCGAGTGGGTCAACCTATTTCACTCATTAAAATGCAAATCAATTTATAACTTTTTTGAAATGCATTTTTCTGGATTTTTTTGTTGTTATTCTGTCTCTCACTGTTAAAATAAACCTACCATTAAAATTATAGACTGATCATTTCTTTGTCAGTGGGTAAATGTACAAAATCAGCAGGGGGTCAAATAATTTTTCCCCTCACTGTATTTAGTCACTAAGTGTTGATACCAATTTGATGACACATAATAAGATTTACAAGGGGAAGAAATTCCTGAGTATGTTCTCTTACTACCTGCTGACCTTTGAGGGTTGTCCCCGTCTTATTCTTTAGTATGTATCTCACTTGTTTTTTCACCTTATACAGAAGGATCAGTTCTCATGGAGTGTCAGAATTGCTGCAGTAATTTGTTAAGCACCAAGTTCCTCACTTTTGCAAACTAATCATACACACTCACAGATGTTCAAAGAACTAAGATTTTTAAAAATGATAATTGCAAATTATTATTAAATGTGAGCTATCAACAATATGAAAAGAAATTGCATTACACACATAGCAATGTATCTCTTACCACTCTTCAATGTATACAGTGTCAGTGTGCAGAAAGCATATTCAAGAGGCTTTCTTAAGATTTTCATGCAGGTTTGTGTAAATAGGCCTACGTTAGCTCTATGAAATGCCAAGCAGTTTACTGTGTACAAAATTATCTGGGAGGAATAGTTAATTTAAAAATGTTTTTCTGCATCCTATCAGAATTTCTATGCTGCATTAGCAAAATATTGAGCAAAGTGTAGACATAGGCTGATGGCCCAGATTTGTGGCATGCTGTACAGATGAGCTGTTATTTCAGAGGGGGATGCACAGAAAGAACACTTGCCTAAATAAAACATGTTGTGGAAGTTATTATACTGTGGTGATGTGAAAGTATCACAATGATCTAATATCTAACTGGTAGTATATTATAGACATAATAAAAATATCCCTTCCATCTATATAAATGTATTTCTCTAACATGATTAGCGATGGACAGGTTTTAGATCTTTTTTATTGTGTTGGCCTACTATCTCTACTAAGTAATAAATTCTAAGAAAAGGCATTTCTTTGGAGATGTCAAAATAGACCTTTTGTTCTGTCAGTTTCTATAAACACTCAATCTCTTCAAACCTTTTCCCCTTCTTCTCTCTTTCTTTCTTTCTTTCTTTCCTTCCTTCTTTTTCTTTCTTCCCAGGACGGGACACTAATGTATTAGTCTACATTAAAAGGAGGCTGGCAATGTGTGCGAGAAAACTGGGGAGAACCAGGGAAGCTGTGAAAATGATGAGAGATGTGAGTTTGGATTTGTGTTAATATTTGTCTTTTACGTAACTAGTCACAATCATAGAGAGGAATTTCTTTTTGCTATAGAACCAACCTATCTACATAAAACAGTGCTGATATCTAGAGTGCTTAACCTGCTTTCTTTTTTTCTGGTCCTTTTCCTATCATCCCTCATATTTCTGTAGAGGGTGAAATATGTGTGCCCCTTATTGTTTATTGCTCCTGTCTTGTCTAGTTACTTTTACATGGAACTTCATATTAAAATCTGATTTTTCTTATGAATTCAACATCTATATAATGAAAATCTGCAGAGTCTCCTATTGCTGTATTATGAAGGGTATGAAGAAGGACACTATTAAGCAAAGAATCATCCCTGATTTTACCATAAACATAGAGGAGTAATAAGCGGAAAAAAGATTAGTTACAGTATTTTAGAAAATTTGGTATGTAGTACCGAAGAAGGAAATTTATGTGACCAACAGATGCATTTCAACTCAGCCCCCAAGGCATATGTTGTTAGTTATGGGACAGTTTTGAGGGTGATTTTAAGGAATCTTGCAGAGGCATAAAGTACCCAATCCTGTGCCTTTTTTTTTTACTTGATTTTGCCAAAAACAAAAGCAAAAAAAATGCACTGTTGAAAATTAGTGGTTTTGTTGTCCCCTCGAGGTACTCGGGTAGCTTCAGGCAGGCCATAAATTGCCATTTAATGAATGAAAAAAACATCCATGTCTTAGAAAGAAATGTGAAGAATGCAAACTAATGCAATTAATTTACAATTTCAAAAGGGTTAAGAGAGATGAAGAATGTCACAAATTGTTCCACCTCCTGCACAGTTTTCAGGATGAGAGACAGCATACTTTAGTGATCAAAATGTTAGAGTGGTATCAAAAAGTCTAGTGTCAGCCATGTAAATTTCCTGGATTACTTATTGCAAATTACTCTTTCTCAACCCAACCTTTCTCACAGGATCACTGTGGGAAACAAAATTGGGAGGAGGAAGTGCTATAATGCTATTGTGAGCCCTTAAATGAAAAACAGGTTAAACAAATATAAATAGTATAAATTACAACTATTTTAACTGTTTAAATGGAGTCGGGCAGCATACTAAATCTAAATAATAACATTAAAAACACAAAATTGAATATACCTATAATTAAAGATAAATTTTAATATGACCATTGTTCCACTTTGGGAGGGAAGCATACATTATTTAACTTTCAGGGCCAAGGCCTTTGTTGCTTCCCTTGGTTATGCTGAATTCTTATTCCTAGATTTGCTTTTAATACTGTTTGACAAAATGCATAGAATTCAGGGACATTCTATTTATTGTATAGCTGGAATCTTATCTTTAAAAGTAATCCAATCTGCTTTACCTCTTCTTATTCCTCAATTTGAAGAAACTAAGTTTCTCCCTTCCACTATCTAGCATGGGAAAAACATAAAAACATTTTGGTATTTTGATTTTTTAGTATAGGTAGTCCTTGCTTAAGGAATTGGAATCTCAGTTATTGAACAAAGCAATTGTTAACTGCTTAACTCTTGGCACTCCTGACTGTGGTCATTAAGCAATCTCCTGGCTCATTAAGCAGATGGAGCAAAAGAACTGCTTAACAAAAGATTTTATCTCTATGCGGAGCTTCATACGGAGCTGAAATCCTTCTGGCAGGCAGCCCTTTCAATGTTCCTTCAGCCTACCAAAGGATTTCAGCTCCCCAGCACCCACAGAGGGGCTTTGTGAGGCTGCAAGAACCAAGTTGAAATCTTCAGGATTTTAGCTCTGTTCTGCAACTTGCTAAAAGGTTTCCCTTCCATGCATTCTTCCAGTCCCACAAAGGATTTCATCTCCCTTCGATTCATAACCACAGGGAGTGTGGTATGATCAAAAGTGCTTTAGAGACTATATAGCATCCTTTCCAAAGGTGTCATTAATCCAAACAGTCATTAAGTGATTAGTTGTTAAGCGAGAACTACCTGTAAAAAATTAAAACATTCTAGAGAGGAAGTATGTCAAATTTCATAGAAATCAGAACAAATTTTTTGAGCTACATGCTTTTAAAAGTGTTTGCTTTTTTAAAAAAAAAAGTCTATAGAATTTTTTGCTTTTTACGAAAATCAGCCAAAAATGTACAGTAAAGCCGAATTGCAATTAACAGATTAAATGTGCCAAATCTGATAGAGCTCAATGCAGGGCTTTCAATGCTTGTTTAATTTCTCATTTAAAATGTACATAATTTGTTTGAGTGGAGAATTAATGAAATTTGCTGCAAAAATATATCCTGGAGTGATAAATATATCTGTCACTCAAATTTCATTCAGAGGGATTGATCAGTTTTTATGCAAAAGATAGAGTGACAAGAGGCATTAACTCTTTTTGTGAATTTATTACAGTCAACAGGTATGGAGGTTTCAAGAAATACAAGTAATGAATATATTTATGTTTTTTCTAAAAGAGAGTATTCCTTAAACCATTTGAGTAGATAAGATAGCCATAGAATTGCTTCTGTGAATTGCTTCATAGAATAAAGTTTCTGTGAGTGAAGGAAACTGATTAAGCAGCATTTCTTCCTTCAAGACTTTCCATCCTTGCAACATTCTCAGATTGGGATAATTTATATAAATCACAAAGATCCGTTTTTTTTGTAATTTCCATAAATATTTAGGTCAGATTCTCTGGTATTGTTCAACTTGTCAAAGTTGTGTGTCCTCAATGAAATTTTAAGATGTAAATAAGAAAGACATTAACATGTCAAAATGTTGTTATTCCCTAATAAGTATATTGGATGAGCTTTTTATATAATGAGTTTGCATAACTGTGGAACACTGCAATCTTTTTCATCAATAGGAAAATGAAATGGAACCTGAGATTCTTAAATAAGGTATAATATACCATACAATCCTATATGTATTCAGTAGAAAATTCTTTCCTAGAATATAATAGAATAACACAGCTGGAAGGGACCTTGGAGGTCTTTTACTCCCATCCCCTGCTCAAGCAGGAAACCTTATACCATTTCAGACAAATGGTTGTCCAATCTCTTCTTTAAAACTTCCAGTGTTGAAACATTCACAACTTCTGGAAGCAAGCTGTTCCACTGCTTAACTGTTCTAACTGTCAGGAAATTTCTCCTTAGTTCTAGGTTGCTTCTCTCCTTGATTAGTTTCCATCCATTGCTTCGTGTCCTGCCCTCAGGTACTTTGGAGAATAGCTTAACTCCCTCTTCTTTGTGGCAACCCCTGAGATATTGGAACACTGCTATCATGTCACCCCTAGTCCTTCTTTTCATTAAACTAGATATACCCAATTCCAGCAATTGTTCTTTATGTGTTTTAGCCTCCAGTCGTCTGATCATCTTTGTTGCTCTTCTCTGTACTCTTTCTAGAATCTCAACATCTTTTTTACATCATGGTGACCAAAACTGGATGCAGTATTCCAAGTATGGCCTTACCAAGGCATTATAAAGTGGTATTAACACTTCACATGATCTTGATTCTATCCCTCTGTTAATGCAGCCTAGAACTGTGTTGGCTTTTTTAGCAGCTGCAGCACACTGCTAGCTCATATTTAAATGATTGTCCACTAGGACTCCAAGATCCCTCTCACAGATACTACTATTGAGACAGGTACCACCTATATTGTACCTATGCATTTAGTTTTTCTTGCCTAAATGTAGAACCTTACTTTTTTCACCATTGAATTTCATTTTGTTAGATAGCACCCAATGTTCAAGACCAGCAAGATCCTTCTGTATCTTAAGCCTATCTTCTGGAGTGTTGGGTATTCCTGCCAGCTTGGTGTCGTCTGCAAATTTGATGAGTTCCCCATCTATCCCCTCATCCAAATCATTGATGAAGATATTGAAGAGTACTGGGCCTAAAACAGAGCCTGGGGTACCCCACTGCATACTTCCCTCCATGTAGATGCAGTTCCATTGAGAACTACACATTGAGTGTGATTGGTCAGCCAGTTATGAATCCATCTGGTGTTGATGCTGTCTAACCCACATTTTTCTACCTTATCTTAGTAGGTTGTGGTCTACTTTATCAAATGCGTTACTGAAGTCCAAGTAAATTATATGCACAGCATTCCTCTGGTCCACTAATTTTGTCACCTTGTCAAAGAATGCAATAAGATTTGTCTGGCATGAACTGTTTTTGACAAACCCATGTTGGCTTTTGGTTCATTCCAGTCTTACTGCTGGTATTAAGAATCTTAGAATGAAGCTTTAATTAAAGTTTTCAGTCTATCCCTATATGCAATTTCATTACCTCTATACTAATAATGTGTAGACAGATGTGCAAACCTTCCAGGCAAGATTTTCTAGATTTATTGACAATTCTAGTTCACAATCAGGGACACCCTCCTTCCCCCTTTTTTAAAAAACTGGTCTTAGCATAAAGACCATATATGGCCCCAGTAAGATCAAACTGTATGTCAAGCTTTGAATGTCTGTTATTGGTACACCTTAATTTACTCATATTGTCCAACAGATAATTTTTATATCAGTTTATGCATTCTTAACTCTGATTGTGTTTCTATAAGTAGCCTTCTTCTATAGTATCTAAAGGCACTAGGTTGTTATGGGCTGCTCTAGAGTGTTTTGTAAAGGAAAATACTAACTTTTATTAGGAGAAGCTGATGGCAGGCATAGAAGGCAGTATCTGAGGGTTTCCCGCTCAGATCAATAGATAAAAAGAGTCCCAAGCAAACCCCACCCCAAAAGTTCATCTGGTCAGTTTAAATGAGCCAATCCCCAGGTGTTAAGTCCACTGTGGGAATAGAGCTTGTGCTGGACCAGCCAGTTAGCTTAAGAACTGTATGTTAGAACGTTTAGCATTTAAAGGGTTAAACGCTGTTCGCTGTTTCCTTAAGAGATGGCTTATGGGTAATGTAGTTTTAGCTGTTAGTTAATCCTATAGTTCATCTAGACAGTGGGAGGAGTTTAAAAGTTATTGCAGGATATTCTGTTACGTGCCAGGGGAAAGAATCCCTTTGTGTGAAACCAGCATGGGGATGCATGCATGTCATCTACAACCACGCTAAAGCTGATATGGAGAATTACTGTTTTTACCTACGCAAAATGGACAAATATACAAAACCGGACGCATCTACAGAATAGTAAGTTTCTGCTAAGAATTCCTGGAAATAAATATTTGTTTTAAAACCATTTTCATTGAGTTGATGCTGTCTGGACCTGAATTACAAGGCATCTTAGTTCAGGTTCCAGAATAGAGCTGATAACGGGGTCCGTTCCCATGCTTGTGAAGATGTTGTTAGGTCTTCGCACCTTCCCTTCCGCAGTGAGAGATAAGCCAGATAAGCCTTTCTCGCCCCAGGTTGACATCAAGGGAGAAACAGTTCAAAGAGTAAGTATGTAAAAACAGCGGAAGGGATACATTGTAGCAAAGCAGAAAAACATATCACAGAGCCTTCCCCCGTCCCCCTCAGGAGAATGGCAGAACCCACAGAAAGAAATGAAAAGAGTTGAAATAGATCCCCCCCCCAGGAAAGGAATGGGTTCTGACATCCTGCCCCGCTTAGAAAAAAGAGAGATCCACCTGTAGAAAATGAAACAGAAAAAAGGGAGACAAAGATTAGTCTGGTTTATCTGGATATGCAGCGTGAAATTTACTAAGTAATCTTGGGGCTCTGACATGACATTTCTGAACCCACTCATTTTGGGAAGGAGGCAGATGTTTCCATGCTACTAGATATTGGGCGGAACCATGGTGTTTTCTGGAATCTAGAATTTCCTTTATTTCAAAATGTTGTTCACCTTCTACCATGATTGGATGAGGGGAGGGAGCTGCAGCTGGCCTTAAGAGCGATTGCAGTTCGTGTTTCAGAAGGCTGCAGTGAAAAATTGGGTGAACCTGTCAGAACATCTTAGGGAACTCCAATTCTACCATGACAGGATTGATTATTCTTTTAATGGGAAATGGTCCCACAAATTTTGGTCCTAACTTCTTTGAGGGCTGCAGGGATTTTAGGTATTTTGTTGACCGGTAAACTTTCTCTCCTACTTGAAACGGGTTCGTTTCTTATCTGCCTGGAATTTATATGCTTCCTTAGCCTCATCTAAAGCCTTTCTTACAACCGGCCAAGTATTTTGTAATTGCGCAATCCATTCCTTCAGGGAAGGGATGGTCGGTTCGCTCGATGGAAGTTCAGGCATTGGGTTGAAGCTTTGTCCCATTGCCACCTGGAATGGAGTGTAGCCTGTGCTGGAATGTACTGCGTTGTTATAAGCGACTTTTGCGAATAGGAGTAGTTCAGTCCAATTATCTTGCTGGTAGTTACTGAAGTATCTTAGGTACTGCTCCAGTTCTGAGTTCCACCGTTCAGTCCCACCATTTGTCTGCGGATGATGACTAGATAACCCCTGAGTGGTCCCCAAAAGTCCCAGGAATGCTTTCCAAAACTCTGATGTGAATTGTACTCCTCTATCCGAAGTTGATAAATGTATTGGACAAACAGCTTTGCAAGTGTCTTTGCATTGGGGATTTTTTGGCATGGGATAAAATGTACTTGTTTAGAGAACAAATCCGCCACGACCTAAATGACTGTGTTCCTCCCACTTTCCAGTAACTCCACAATAAAATCCATAGAAATTTCTTTCTAAGGCGCTGATGGCGTCGCTACTGGTTGCAACAAGCCTGGGGTCTTCCCTTGTCTTCTTAGCTGCAGCATAAATTGGGCAACTAGCCACATAGCTTTCAATGTCCTTTTTTATTGATGGCCACCAAAACTTCCGTTTCACTAGGTGTAAAGTTTTTACGAATCCGAAATGACCAGCTGATTTTGAATCATGGCATAGCTGCATAAATGTCAGTCTCTGGCTTTTTGGGATGTACAGCTTCCCTCCCACCCATGGCAAACCATCGGTCATGGTGCATAGGTTCTTGTGGTTTAGGAACCATTTTTTGAATTCAATCCCTGCTTGGCTCGCTAGGGGCTTCTGGAATTTGGCTTGTGCTCGGGTGGTGACTTGCGCTGCTAATTGTTTTGATGGCATGAGTAGGTCTGTTATCTCTGTTCTGTTGCTGTTGTATTGGGGCAATCTGGACAATGCGTCAGCTAAGAAATTCTCTCCTCCCGGTAAGTGCTTTAGAGTGAAGTTAAATCGATGGAAATGCTGCGAACCCACAGAAAGAAATGGAAAGAATTGAAATAGATCCCCCCCAGGAAAGGAATGGGTTCTGACACCTAACTTGTTTTCAGATCTACATTCCAAACAATGATATAGATTGACAAAGTATGAACAATGATTCTCAATGACAACAGTATAGTGAAAAACCCAGAAAAAAAGCACCAAAGAAAACAATTGTGTATTAAAACGAGGAACTCCTTGTAAGAGTGTAGGGAAAAAAACCCCAATCAAATTACATGACAAAGCCTAAAAAGAGATGCCGTTTTGGGATTGGGGTGTCAAACTAGATAGCAAAATAAGTTGTATATTGAAGTTGTATCGTTTTAAACAGAGTACAATAAATAATTGTTTATTGTGTAAGAATTTACTGAGAAAGTTTAGTTTCAATAATTGTCATCCTATAAGGCTACCATGTACAGTAGTGGCCAAAATTGTGGAAACCTTTTGGGAAAAGTGTACAGTAGAAATGCCACCTTTGGTTAAGTTTCCACCAATTTTTCTTCTAATTTCTTTATAACTGTAGCCTTGTTCACTTAATAATACTATTTTTACATCACTTTCTGGGCGACCAGTCAACTCTTTGCACCATTACTTTAATTTTATTACGTTTTACAAGCTCACTAAATGAAAGAACACAAAAAACCCCAACCAACTTGATAGCGATCACATAACACACTGACAAATGTCCTCTCTCAGCTTCAATACATGACATCAATAACTGAATCCTACTGTGATCTGATTGGCTCATTGCCAAAACAAGATGACACCTGATTGGCTCTCTAAACACTCATGCTCATTGGCTACAATCAGATGAAGGAAAGCTACCTGATATCAACCTAAGCAAGTTGTGCTTCCTTTTTCTGGTTATTTGGCTATAACTTTTCATACAACACAGTATAGATAATTGAACAAACTTTGTTGCATTACATTCTTGATTAAATTATCTTCCCATTGATATATAATTTTATGGTACTACTCCCCCCAAAAAGTGGTGTTATTAGCCATCAAACCTCAAAAACACACTTTTTCCCAAAAGGTTTCCACAATTTTGGCCACTACTGTAATTCAGTTTAGTTATTTAGAAAGTCTCCTGACAGGCAGTCCTTTTCTGCTGAAAGATTTCAACTCCTCTCCATGCATTGTGGTAACAGAATGAAATCTTGAATTCCATGTTACAAAAAAAGACAAATGTAGTAGCTCCGTATGTGAAGCACATTGGTGTTCTTTTTTATTGCATTTATTTTAAGACTCGTGGGATGGTTGTTGTACAATCCAAAATCACTTTAATCAGATAAACAAGGCACTTTAAAAAGAGATCTTTTCTGATAAAATTGTTATTGGTTTCCAAGTCTTCGCGTCTAGACAATGTATTTTTCTTCTTATTCTTTTCATGTCTTCTTTTAAAATAAGGAACAAAAAGATTGATAAAATGAAACAAATATATATTTTAATTTGCAATGAATTCCTTGTTTTATTTGCTATCTCAGAGTTTATAGTAAGGGAAGCATTTTCAGTTAGATTATTTGCAACCTACCATTTATGTCATGCATTTTAAAATTTGATTCTGGTTTTTTTACTCAGAGTAGATCATTGTGGCTTTCTGTTTCTGCAATAAAAATGGGCTTTCATTAATCATTCTCTCTGCCTTCTCACCACCCCAAGCGTAAAGATTTCTACATGCATAGAAGTTGCTTTAAAAATTACAATAGTTTTGTGCTCCTATCAAATGCAGCCTATGTATATGTTCTTCACAATTGGACTAAATTGATACCTTCTCTTTCTGGACCAGAGGTGTCCAACCTTGGCAACTTTAAGATTTGTGAACTTCAGTTTGCAGAATTTCCCAGCCTCATGCACCCCCGTTTTAGACCAACTCTTGGAGGATTTTTTTAACCAACCGGTGAAAGATTGAGTTTTTGCAATTCATCTATTTAGGAAAGTGTAGTTTTTCCAGTCCAGTTTTGGTTGTTCCTTTCTCACTGTTTTGTGGTACAGATATCTTAAGACTTGACAGGACATTTATTTTCATTTTAAAACATTTTTTATAATAAGCATAGCAATATTTAAGTAAATTTTGGAGCTGGCTTCAATGTCTTAACTCAATCCTGGAAAGTTAATAATGATAAAAATTGAATATTTCAGTGTAGATATATTGACCCTGAATAAGAAGGATTATGCATATTTCATCTAGTCAGTCTTTGACTTTTCTAGATACAAATGGCTCTGGAGAATGCAATTTAATGTGCTAGTAAAATTAAAATACTCCTTTCTGATCTTCGTAAGTAAAATTAGGAACACAAGAACTGTTGCTGCATGACAAATGAACCTTAATAAGGTGATCATGATTATATATCCCTAGAACAAATGTCCATGTGTCTTGAATGGGATCAATTTAATTTAGCATATTCTTGCTGTGTTTTGATAATTACCTTTTTAAAGCCAGCTTAGTTATATTTTGCTATCATTACTCATCCATATAATTATAGTTTGTTGGTTCTCGCCAAATCTTTTAATGGCAGTTGTTTTATGAATGTATTTCTTCAGATGGGCCTTAGATGGGCCTTAGATGCTATGATGATTTTTCCATCATTTCTCAATCTTTTGCTCCTTCCTTCTTCTAATTTTTAATTGACTTCTGGAACCCACAAATAATGAGGAAATGTGGCAGTAGAATGTAATACTATGAAAAACAATTTTTGGATGTTTTCATTGTTTTATTAATTGTTTTAATTTCTCTATAGTTTTAAAAGCCACACAGAGTTACTTGGCTGGGATGGTAAGCTATAGAAATCAATCAATCAAATAAATAAATAAAACATCTTTAACCTCTTTCCTATGCTCCCTATCAGGAAATCATATGAAAATGTCTTATTATTTTTTTTATAAAAGTTTTATTGATTTTTAAAAATTACAGTCTTTAGTGCTTAGTAAACACCAGGTTGTCTGGGTTCAAATATTTAACATTAACTTCTTCAATATAAATCTGTTCAATACTACACAATCCAGTATTTTTTCCCTGATCCTCCTTTGTTCTACATATTTTTTCCATTTTCTCCTCATTATACCATTACAGTTTTTGGTACTGTTAATATATATAAAGTTAAATATAAGCATCTTCATCATATTTTACTAATATCATACAAATAACAATAATATCAATCCGTAAATCAATAATGATAATTCATTAATATCCTGTTTTTCATGCTCTTGTTAAGGTTTGATTTCCCATCAGTATTTGAAATATCTTTATCAGTTATGATTTTCTCAATATTAATTATATTTATATAGCTAAAAGTTTTATTCAAATCAATCTTCCTCTTATCTTCATATTTCCTATATCAAAAAAAGAGAAAAAAATGCTATCTTAACTTTAAATCATAATTATATCTAAGGGTCACCCATTTGTTCAGTCTTATTCAAACAAGTATTTAAACATATAATGCCCCCTCTAAAAGGTCAAATCTTCTGATTTTAAATCTGACTCTTGCTTTCTTTCTTTGTCAAGTCGCTTTCCAAGCCAGGGCAATTAGATCACCCAGGAATTTTCTTTCTATTTTTGTAAAAATTGCTTGGCATGAGGAAGATAATTTAGGTAGGGTATTTTGGGGGGGGATTCTGCCCATTTATATTCCTTAAACAACTCCCAGTTCCTTTCTCCCTCCATTTCTCTTTTCATTCCCTGTCTCCCAAGTTGTGACATTTCCCTTAACAGCTCTATATTCCCTTTTTTAAAATCTTCTTCCTCGCCATCAGATATATTTTGCAGACCTAAGGGGTAAAAGGTCTTTTGCATTTTCATTGTTAGGTCTTGCAGTATTTTGTTTGTATATAGTCATTTATATTTCCCTTCTTTTATCTCTTCCATCTCTAAATCCATTTCCTCTGTTTCATCTTCTGATTTCTGGATTATTTGTTCATACTTTGTAGTCGTTATCTGGGAACTTTCTGGTTGTAGATTTAATTTGGAGATTAGCTCGTTTATATTGTCTAAATTGTTTTTAGTCTCATTATGATTTCTTTTTATGTCCTCTTTGTATTCAACAATTGTTTGGTGAATTAGTTGTAGCATAGAATATATTTCTTTCTGAAAGGTGTTTGTTTTTTCTTGAGGCATCATTCCTGGAGATCCTCTAGTATCACCAGACTCAGTAAGAGTAGATCAAAGTTTCCTTTAGTTTTCTGGTTTTTATATGTATCCTTTATAATCCAATAGATTCCAAAGTATAGGTTCAGTTCTGAAAGCAATATTTTATAGTAATCCTTTGTCTCAAGTATCCAAAAAATTGTCAATCAGACAAGGTTGTAATCCACAATGTTTGAAGTGTTCAAAATGTTTGACCTCTCTGAAAACAGCTCAAAAATCTCTCCCAGCCAGGCATAGTCCAAGGTCAAATTTTTCCTTCTCTCCCACTAGCTCTTGAAGTTAAAAGTCCAAGCTCAGTAGGTATTTATAATCCAAGAAGGTCAGGGTGATAAGTATGCCAAAATATTTTCCTTTATTGCCAGCTGTTCTCCCAAGCTAGGAATCACCAAGCAGCCAGGAAGCAAATTATATTGATATACACAAATCCACCAGTAGATGTCATTCAAAGTCCATTTTCCACTCTCAAAACAAAGGATTGATTTCTTATATTTCACCTCAAAGAGAAAATCTTTCAAAGAGAAAATCTTAACAGTTATCCCATTTCTCAAATTTATCAAAACTTTATGTTACTTCAATATTGTATGTTTCTGTCCCCATAAAATTAAAACGCCACTTCCGTTTACATTCAGAGGTTTTTAGTTTCTTGGGAGCCTTTGCCAGGAAATTCAGTTGTAAAATAGTAAGGAAAGGATCAATATTCTCACCCAGTTCCAAACATGTTGTTTACCATGTATTAAGTAGTGGTTTTTTCTTCTTCGGTTGTCAGTAGCTAATGGCCAGCCACAGGAATGTAGCCTGCTGGTTTGGAGGGCTTTCCTTGGATTGAACGGAAAGACCGCCATCTCTCCGTGATCAAAAAGGCACCCCTCCTCTTCATCGCCTCTTCGGGAGAATTTTAGGCCCTTTTTAGGGCCCCAAGCAGGGTGAAATTGGGCATGAAAGGCAGAGCTCTGCCTTCCTGCGTCCCATCTCACTGCGACGCAAACCGGAAGTCTCAGGAAATCATATGAAAATGTCTTAATAAGGCATGAGAAATTGGGCTTAAAGAAAGTTTATTTTAAAGCTAAGTATACCCTGCCAGCATTTCAGAATATCCAGTTGATCCAAATCAGGTTCTCGTTATAATATATGGAAGCCTAGTTAAGCCCTAACTCATCAATTTTCCATTCTCTTGGTTGCAGGATAGAAAACTGGTCTGAAAAACAAAAATGTTGTTCATCAGCTTAGTCTCTTTTGATCCATCTAGCTTAGTACTTGCTTTACTAGAAAATTTCAGTGCATTGTTTTTTAAATGCAGCTGTTCTTGGATTTATTAAACCAACCATATATGTCTATGGATTGTTTTCATGTTCTAAGTTCAGAGAAGGGCGGGATGAGATTATTAAATGTGAATGGTCATTATAATTTTATTTTATATTTGCCATGTAAAATACCTGCTAAATATTAAGCCTACTTTCTTTCCTTCTTTATAGTTGATGAAGGAATTCCCTCTTCTTAGTATGTTCAACATCCATGAAAATTTGCTAGAAGCTTTGCTGGAGTTACAAGCATATGCAGATGTTCAAGCTGTTTTAGCAAAATATGATGGTAAGTGAAGTAGCTCTTTATATACCCTGATACTCTGTGTCTGTATGGATATAAAACAAAGGAGAGCAATGTCCTTTAACAAAATCATGTTTAAGGAGGGAAAGGTCCATATTCTGAATTTCTTTTTCTTTGTATTGCAGGGTTTTCTTAAGCAGTTATAGTAAGTTGTAGCTTCCAAATAATTTAATTTAATTTATGATACCTAGTTTTTAAATGTAGTAGCGAAGGACAATTATTCTTTCCTCTCATCATTCTATTTTTTTTCTTGGTGAACTTCAGTTTTACTAACTCTTCTATGAGTTTGTGAGGTATAAATATTTTTTGTCAGTGACTTTGTACCTTTTTGCTTTACAAAAAACCTTTCTAATTTCATTAGAACCTAAGGTGAAGTTATAGGACCTAAGCAAGAACTATTTATGTCTTCCATATTTTCTTACTTTAGAAGTGCTACTCAAAACAGTTGAAAACAGGTACAGATAAGAGTTTTCAGGAAGCCTTGGAGGAAGAAAATAAGTGAGTGAGTCATTTTCTTCCAACAGTAGCAGTTTGATATTGCAGCCTCCAAAATTGCTAACTGCAGAAACTACAAATGTGGAATCTAAGATTGCTTCTGGCCAGAACAATTTCTCTTTCTGTTGCATTCTTCTTGGATAGCTAATTTTTAAAGGACATCTAAAATAACCCATTTTTTAAAACTTGAAAGTATCCATTTTTATGCTAAGCCACCCATCGATCTTTTGCTGTTGAATGGCATATAAATGAAGTTTTTAAGCAGTATGTAAATTAGTACATTGTTCCTTATCTTTATTGCCAGTGTTAGATCAGTACTTCAATCCACAGGCTCTTACAAAGCAGCACACTGTGACATACTTTGTGTGAGGTTGCTGCTAAAAAAGAACTGCCACAGGCTTGAATAAGTAGAAAAAGACTTAAAATAAAGTATTAAAACTTAAAATGTTTTTAAGAGACTGAGAAATAGTGCCATAAGCACCACTGGGGCATTAGGTCAATCTCCTCTAAGCATACTGATTTAATATTTCTTTACATTTCTTAGTTGAAGTAGCCTTCTAAGATTTTCTTTGGTGCCTGTTCCACTAACGTAAAACCTGTTTTCAGCAAGATTTCTCTTCAATATACGTGGTACTCTACAAGACATTAAACTCCTCCAAAATTTGCTGTGTGCATTCTGAGAAATCCAACTGCTGTGATCCTCAGTATGGCACTTAGGGGTTCTAGGAAAAGAGGTCCCCATATGTCACCTCTATATTTGCTGTCCCACTTGATTTTTTTTACATTCTATATTTTGTAAAAATAATAAAGAATTTGCAACATGAAAAGTAGCTCAGGCATAATTTCTTTTTCTAAGAATGTCCTGGTCCATAAATGCACTCCATAAGACTTCATAGAAATTAAATGCTTGAAGTATTAAGTGCTTGAAGTTAGGATTGGAGAAAAATCTGCGGCAATAGAAGGCACTAGAGGGAATTGCATTTTGATAAATGTCCCCCATATGAACCAGGACCTTTCAATCAATCAATTTATTATTACAGCCAAAGGCCAACACATAAATTAAACATTCGAATAAAACAAAACTAAACAGAACCAACACAAGAAGACATAGCAATATATTACAATTAATGATGTAATCAATGGGTGACCAAGGTCTGCCTAGTTTTACAGACAGTATAACAAAAATTAGCTAGCTTCAGAAAAACTGAATCATGCTGACCTGACAATAAAAATACATTGAGTATAGTCTAATGCTGGATAAAAACACATAAAATTAATTATAAAAGATTATTAAAAAATGTTTATTTATGTTTCTGGTGAATCCTCAATGCTGCTGCGCAGAATCTAGCCACCTGCACCGTGATCACTGCCTGCTCGTCCTTAAGCAGCCACTGGAGATAAATATTTTCTGAACGACCAGGATACCTATCAATTATGGGGAGGATATGGTTTTTCCGAATAGCTCTATTGAAGGAACATTGAAGGAGTATGTGTCCAATGGTCTCCACCTCTCCTGAACCACAGGAGCAGAGTCTTTCAGCCAATGGTGTCTTTTTATACTTGCCGTACAGGACGGCCGATGGAAACGCATGGCACCATGCAAGCGAGAATGCTTTCCGATGGTTTACTGACTCCAACTGACTAAGATACCTGGCAGGTGTAACCACATATCTAATAGAGTCTGGAGCCAGAAACAGTGGAGCCATACCTAAGTCTGCTTGCCTCTTGATGTCCTGAACCAGGACCTTTTGAAAATAGACATTTTGCTAAAAAGTGCACAACTAGTCCTCAGAATTTCAGATATGTCACATTAGAACAAAAGTTATGGGGAGGAGGACCCTGCCTAATTGCATTTTTCAGTTGTCTTCAGACATCTATTTTGATTTACTATTGAAGGATTTTAACTGCCTTTGTTCTGAAAGACATTGCTTTTATAGCAAAAATATTCTAAGAAAAAAAGAAGTTCTGGCTTTTTAGGTAGCAAAAGGGGGTGTGGAAAGATACATAAACTAATGGAATGGATTACATAGAAGTGATAAAGTGACAATTGCTGAACTACAAAACCTTAATTATGTTTTCTAGTAACAGTACATATCTTATTGTTGGCATTGCTTCCCTGTTGATCTTGACTTGTTGCCAGGTGCACCATATGAATTGGTTATGTAATTACATATTATTTGTTTATAAATAGGGCACTTGCTTGTTCTTTGTAACAAAATCAAAACAATGAACTAGAAGTGTCAGACAGATTTAGTAAACTCTAGTTTTAAAATTTAATAAAATTCATGCTGTCTATTTATTTAATGGGCTTGGAAACCATTTTTATTCATAGACAGCTCTAAGGACTCCAATTGTATAATAAAGATTACCACAACCTACAGTTGCAAATGAATATGCCTCCAGCTTCTCCATCTTGCAGGAAGTAAGCCTGAATCTGTTCATTCCTATCCAAACCCTGACAATCCCAAAGCACTAGACAGTGCTTTGACCATATATTCTGTTCAGCCTGAAATTGAGATGAGCAATGGGTATCATGATATTTGACCCTGTGTTGATGAATCATTCATCGTTGCTGCTTAAACTATGGAGCAGAGAAAGTTGAACACTGTGGCACCTTTCGGACTTGACCTGTGGCACCTTTCGGACTTGACCTTTTCCTTCCCATCACCACCAATTGAAATAGGTCCCAGAGAATCTATAACACTATGTTTCCTTTTCCAGTCCCAGAGACAGTTCAAAATGATTCTATAATTGATGTGATAAAAGGCAACTGAGAAGTTGAAGAGGACTAGGAATCTTGCCATATATCACCCACTAGAACAATTTGTGTGTTCTTGGTAAGATACCCTAGCATGAAACCCATCTAAAAAGTGTCCAAATAATCCATCTCATCTAGAGCCTTCCAATCTCAGCTCTAGCCCCTCCTCAATAATCTTTGCTATAAAAGGAAGGTTCAAGACTGGGTGATGGTTCTGCCAGCTATTTGAAAACCATCAAGCAATGAAAACAGTGCTGTTTTCAAGGTCAGTAACACTACCTCTTCTCTCAAGGATGCATTTGCTGTCATTCTAACCCAGCAACCTTTCATCAGCCTGGAGGCTTTTACCAGCCAGTTAGTGCAGGTATCTAATCACAATGCATTGATGGTGTTACCAAGACCACGTCCATTTCTTCAGGATGAATAGACTCAATTTCCCAGATAGCTTCACAAGGTGAGATATTTTCATCTCAGCTGAATATGACTAGCTAATGTCCAATTCTGCATAGATCTAAACTGTTTTATCATTCAGTTATACTGCAAATCCTTTACAGTCATCCAGCAAATATTCTGTCATTCAACTTTTCCTAAAAGATTTGAGCACACTTCAGAAAAGGCTGCTAATCAGCAATCTCAGGACAGAATAAAGGCATAGAAAAAAAACAAGCCTTACCCATGATTGGACAGATCCATTGTCCAATCTTGTCTTCCACCAACATTCCTCTCTGCATCTTTTTTGCCACTTCAATTCTCAGAGTTCTTTGGTAAATCAAGTCTGCAAGTGTATCAACAAACCAAGAAAGGCTGCACAGGTGCAATTCTGTCCAAAGCAATGGTTGCCCATACATTCAGTTGATTGGCCAAGAACTCTGGAAATGCCCAGCAAAATCTCAGAAGAAATTTCTTGGAAGACAGAAGATCCAGTAGGTGCTTGTGCAGACCAATCAAATACTTCCATCCATTTGCAGAGGGGTGGTAAGCTGTTTTAATGGTGATGAGCATGAACATTAGTTAAGACGTATACAGTGGTACCTTGATATTCAATTGCTTTGAAACTTATCTAATTTGGTACTCAACACATTTTGACATGAAACTTTGTTCCTGTACCCATTGTTTGGTACTCAATGCCCAAGCTAGAACTTGTCAGTGTCAGCTGCCTTGTGACTCATTACATTATTCCTTATGGAAAAAATTTGTTTGGTACTCATTGTTGTCACACCTCTCGGAACCAATTAAGGATGAATACTGAGGTACCACTGTACTTTATATTGTGGCCCTTATTTTTCATTACTTATAAAATACTGAGCTTCCACTCATGATTAATAAATACTATTAGTGTTGAACAGTCTTGGTTCAATAGAAATCCCTTATTCTAAGCAGAAATTCCAGTCTTTTCCATTACCTGACGTGGCCTTTGCGCTCCAATCATCAATATCATCCCTGTAAAAGTTTCCCAAATGCACAAAAAGCTTTTTTCGTGAAACATAACAAGAAGACATAATATAATACAACAGCAATACAATATTTCTATCTGTATGTATGCACATTTTATTATAGTTAAAATAATCTAAAACATTTAAAATATTAGGTCTATCAGATTAGATAACTTCTTGATGGCAGCAAAAAGGTATTGAAACCCCAATTTTATTTACTTTTTATTGGTCATATGAATTTTTTGCAGCCCTGATATTATTATAAGAGTTGTGTAGGATGAATATAAAGCCACAACTTCAGATGTTGCTTCTGGTGTCTGATACAATATTCCAGCTGCAAAGAATTCAAGTTAAGCATTTTGTTTCTATGATAGCCAGACAGGGGAAAAAAATCAGAAGCAACATGTGAGGACAAGAATTCCCTCATTTTATTTTTTCCCCAGCGGCTAATGTCCAGAAATTTACAAATCAGTTACTTCTGGTCTCTGATTCGATGAACAGTTTTTTCCTCACTCCATTTGCAAAGTGAGTCATCGAGTCTTTCCTTGACAAACTACACATTATACCAAAATATGCAAGTTTCAGCAATCTGGTGTCCCAGATTAAAATTATTACAATGCATAAATTTATATATAGTCTGGTTTGCACATAAAATAAATAAGAAATTAACATTTGATGTGTATTTTTGAATATCAGTGGATCAATATTTTTTTTCATGACCCCAATGGAGTTTTGAAAACCTAAAGCCTGAGAGGGTATTAGTTTGTTTGCTTAGTGAGGCAAAATGTTTGGTAGTGTTTGCTATGTGTTGAGTTCTGAACCTGGAAACTACTTGCTTCTCTCTGTTTGTTTATTTATTTTTCTTTTGTGGTTATTATGTTTGCCTGACATTTAGGACTTCGATGATGGTAGCTGGCCATTTATCTTGTCTATTTGCTGTGAATATGAAAAGAGCAGAATATCAATTGGTTAAATAAATAATAAGGGCAACCACACTGAAGTTACAGCAGTTTGGATGCACAAATTGGATGGTTTGATTCAAGGACTAAACCTTCTAAGTATTGATGGTTTGAGATTGATTAAGCATATTCTATTTTGGTAAATGGAAAAAAGATCTATTGATTAATTTCTGCTTGCTTCTCTGGCCTCTTTTTTGCTTTTGTCTCTGGAGATATCTGCACATGCTCCACAGATGCCAACGAGCTTTAAAATGCATTACTCCTCTTAAATTTCAAAGAACCTTAAGAATAGTTGACTAATAGAGACTATACTTAAACCACAATCATGCTAAATATATTACATTTTTCTGTGAATTTATATATAGTCTCATAAGATAGATAAGGATGTGCATCTTAGTTTAAGGAAATCATAGATGAAGGAATCTGAATCCTTATCCACCTAGCCTATGCATAGATTGTGACTTCAAATTATTCTGCCAACCTGGCTCACTCCCAGTGTCTGAGTCATCCCTGTGAGGAAGGAACAAGGATAGAGAAACCAAAGAATGGAAACCTTAGCTTTATGTATCAGTGTGCACTGATTCGTGAACACTGTTGATATTTCAAGTAGGCTACAGTACCACACACAGGAGCAACAAACATTTATTACCCAGTGTCCTTCATCCATAAGGCATCTGAAAATCGTGGACCCATGTTATGAAAAGATAACTACAATACTGCAGCCTTCCCAAATTTGGTGTTTTCCTTTGCCTACACTGGATGGGAATTGTGTGCTCTGTGTTGAGGAAGACTGCAGAATGGTAACTAGTTACTGGATAAGCATTATTTATAAACCAACAAACTGTTTAATTTTTAAAATGTATTTGGAAAAATATATTCATGCTATCTATCTTAGCATTTAATAAGGTCCAGCTCTGTGTGTGCTACATGTTGTTTGATGAAAGCTTTGGCCCAATCATGTCCCATACTGACTAAAGACCTGGAGAAAATCCCAAGGATGTGATTTTAGATGTCTCAGTCTTTTTCCATGTGGACTGAAAAAAATTCTTCATACCGTAGTTAGTGGGGCAAGGCCAAGAGGGAAAAGGGATCTTTTAAGCTAGTAGTTGGTATGGTTACCCACACTCTAGCCTCTACTTTCATGAGGCCTGTCTCTAGCCTTAAGGTAGCATTAGAGATACATTTTGGGGCTTGAAGGATTGATCTTAGGAATTTGGACTGGAACAAGTTCTAATGGTGCAAAATTAAAAAAGGGACCCAGCTGGGCATCATAGAAAAGTTGTGTTATTGGCTTGACTTTAAATAATTTGAATGTAATGTAATGGCCACCCCTTTTCCTGAGGAATTTAAACATAGTATATGAACTCCTTTAAGCATTTTCAGCAACATAGTCACCGTAGGGAGTCCCAGTATTGTCAGAATATAAGACTACTACAAGATTTTTAAAACAGGAAACCTGCTCAAATTTATTGCCATCTATCCTCCAAGAGTGATTTTTGGGCCTTTAGGCAAATGCCATGATTTTGATTTTCTGATACTTCATAAAAGGTTTTCCCATTTCATCAAATTAACTTCTACTGAGTATTGATAGCTGTCTATGTCTTATTCTTTATCCTTTCATTTTCTCTACTGCCCACTTGTAATAATCCATCTTCGGTGCAGACATAGAAGAATCATACATTTTTAATTTTATTTTCTTTCCAACAGATATAAGTTTACCAAAATCAGCAACAATATGCTACACAGCTGCCCTTCTCAAAGCTAGAGCTGTCTCTGACAAGTAAGTTTGGAAGAATTCCTGCCTGCTGAAATTTTACTCTGTAAATGTGGCAAAACATTTTGCATAGTTGAAGGTTATTCATCCTGACAGGAAAACATTAGGCCTGCTATAAGTATGCAATATATTTACTACCAAAATGGATACTGTGGGGACAATGAATTCCATATTGTTTAATTGGAGAAAACAGCTAGCTGCTTGCTTTCTGCAAGCAAAAGAAATTTGAATGCAATAAATGTAATTCTGGCAACATAGCTTTACCAGCAGAATAATAAGTGTGGTGTTGGACTGGGAAGGGGCTAAACTTTATTTGAGGCAGATAAACCAAGTGCTTACTGCATAGGAATTCCTGGCAGGCAAGTGATGGCCTTTTAACTTGTATGTAAAACATAACTGTGTGCAGTTCTGTAAGGTGTCTGGCCCTCTCATATGGTTGCTGTCAAAGCACAGCACCAGACCCGAGCCAGGGTCTGATCAGAGGTGGAAGTGAGCCGATCCCAAGCAGTAGATATCCCATCATCGCCATGCTTTCTGAGTTCAGCCGAGTGGGTGGGGAGCAGGCTGCATGGGAAAGTCTGCTTTCCTTCCTGCTTTTTTCAGAGAGTTTGCTATTGTAGTGTATGTGCACTTCAAGACCTGAGTAATTTTTTTTTCTTTCATTCTTTTTGTCCTGTAGATCGCCAGTACCAACTGCAACATCTTTCCTCCCTACACAGCGACTCCAGCTTGGGAGGGCAGGGCTAGGTTTGTCACAGCTTTCCCTGTGGTGGCTGCCTGCCAAGTACAGCTATGGAGTTAGCCGTGGGGTGTGAGGTGAGAAAGAGATTGCATGGTCTGGGTATTTTTCTCCCCATCTTCCACTCTCTGGGGCAGATAATATTTGCCCTTAGTATGGGTACAGGGTCAGGAATGGATGCAGCTGGGAGCAGATCTGCTACTGCTGCTGCACCAGGCTTTCAACTCAACTTGTCTCATTGGGTTGAGAAGTCCTGAAGCCACGCTAAAATGTAATTTATAAATTTATTGGGATTTTTTTTCTTACACCGCCCCATGCCCCCCTCCCAGCCCAGAGATTTTGGTCCAGATTTTAAAAGCAAACATATAGAATAAATTTAGATTAGCAGGCAGACAGAAATAGAACATGGACTGCTTGAACATATTATGATAAGTTTCAAACATGCTTTTGACTTCTGCTGGGATTTTTAATATCTCTATAATTTAGTTGTTCAGATGTTTTTTTGACATGGAGGTTTGATAAGAGCTAAGGGAACTGGCTCAGCTGATTTCAAAGACCCCTTTGACTTAGTTCTTCCTTTTATGCTTCTTTGTGATGCCAAAATTAATCTCCATGCTTCTCTTCTCTTTGTTCTGTATAGGTTTTCTCCAGAGGCAGCTTCAAGAAGAGGTCTCAGCACAGCAGAAATGAATGCAGTGGAAGCTATTCACAGAGCAGTAGAATTTAATCCACATGTGCCAAAAGTGAGTTGTTGTGAATCTCTACTACTATTTGGTATAAGAATCAAAATGAATTTAAGTAGCAACTTAATTGTCAAATGGTGTCTTCTATGAAAAAAATATCCAATCCAGTCACTTAGAACAAAATTCTCTTTTGCCTCCATCTTTTGTCCTCTTTTCTTCTCATTCAAAACTTATTTTTCAGATGTCCTTTACATTTCTTGACATGCCTTTAATCAAATATAATGCTGACAGAAATATGTACACAGCTTTTGATTATTGACATATAGCATTAAGTTGGGAATAAAATTCAATTCATATGGTTTTTCTTCTGAATAAACATGGGTGAGCTTGTCAGCGTAGTTTTAGACAGCTCTTAGCTTACTCATAAGATTTAAAGTGTGCAATAGAGATAAGAAAATACAGTCCCATAGTTGCTTCGTATCTGCTGGGTCACTGATCAACTGCCATTATTGGAAGCCAAAGTCGTAATAAGTTACTTTTCAGAGAGGAATTTTGGCAAAACAAGGAGGATGTGACCAGGAAAGGATGTGACTTCCATTTTAACTATCATAGGATCAGAAATGAAATAAGGATGGACACAATATGGCAAATAATAAGAGAAGAAATTGTAGTTGGAAGTCAAGTTTTATTTTAATTGTCCAAAGCATTTTGGATTTGGAGGTGTTTAGAAGACTTTCAAGATCACAAATCTCTCCATTCTCAAGATGGTACTGGATTCCATCCTCTTTTGGATGGTTATTGTTACAGCTAAAATGTAAACTACTTTGTTTGATAAATCTTGTGTTTGTAGTAAGAAGTAATAAAACATATATCTAATGCTTCCATGTGAGATTTGCTTGATGCTGAAGCTTTTGCATTGGACAAGCATGTGTAAACTCACCTGCTTGATACATATATTGTAAATAATCTCTGTGCGATTGCATTTTTTTCTTTTTCTTCTGTAATGCAATCTGCCAGGTCTGTCTTCTGTCCTTGTCACTCTGTTGCATCAGTTACAGTTGCTCAAATCTTCACCTAGATCTTTTTAAACCTCAGGATCTGTTTTTTGAATTTGAGTAATACTTCCTGGGTTCCTCCTCTTCTTTGAAACCTTTTATGGGACTTTCCTGCTTTAGCTATTAAGACTTTTCACAAGTGATGAGTAATCCTTTTTTTCATTTCCTTGTTCTTTTAATCAGAATGTAAAACTCTATCAGGTGGATTGTCAATTCAGCTAGAATGTCAAAATATGAATTTAAAAGCTCTGCTCCCTTATTCATGTTACATAAGTAAGAGTCAGAATTTCACAATGTGAAATATATATTTCATCTGTGTAAACCACCTGGTGTTGTCCGTCACTTATTTAGTTAATCACTAAACTCATTAGAGACAGCATAAAGTATACATTGTTTTGTTTTTGAATTTGTGTTTCTGAAAATGCAATCTATGCTTTAGTCTCTGTTAATTTATGAATTTAAACCTAACTTGTAATTTGTTTTTCTATTACATTAAATTATAGGAACTATTATAATATAGTTGGTATTTTAAATCACCCAGAATCATTTTGGATAGTGAGATGGGTGGCATAAAATTTTAAATTTAAATAAATAATAAAAAACCAGTCTGTCAAAATGCTATTAAATATTTTATTTTATTTTTAATTTATATTCATTTTTAATACTTTCCCTTTTTCCACATATATATAGCCCTAAATTGTAATTTTATTTCAAAGGTTCAGGAAATTATCCTTTTATTTGCTTTTGATAATTTTAAGTGAATCTTTATTATTTTATCATAATCAAATAACGACTGTTGTGTTAATAATCTGCTTAATTTGGAAGCCACTTCTGACATGTGCCTTCACAAATGCCAAATATGTTTCATTATGGCATCCTGATCTTTTTCCAAACTACAATGAACCAAAATTTTTGTGTAGCAGTGGGAGAAACCACTTTTAAGGGATGGTGCATTTCCTCCAGTTTCTCCTCTGAGAAGTGGGAGCTGGGTGGAAGTTTATTAAAGAAACACAGTTCCAAGTCTCGTGTGAAGCCCAAGGAAAACAAAATTTTTCAGAGAGGTTGCATGTCGGTGGCAGCAGACTCAGATATAAACTTAAGACACAAATTCTATGAGTTGATTTGGTTTCTGATTTTGGGGTAGATTTTCTTCAAAGCAATTTATTGTAAACCGCTTAGAGTCATTTTAAACTGCAAGAAGGATGGCAAATAAATTTGATAACAATAATTGATTAGTTCCTTTATTGGAATGGATATACAACAGAACATCATGTTGTGCTCTTCTATATAAATTACAGGAGTTTTTAAGATGTTTAATTTAGGTTTGATTAAATTGAAGTATAATTTAAAGACCTCTTTGAAAGACCTGCTTAAAAACGAGCACACTAATTCAATTCTCTTTTTTAATAGTAATGTTAGTAAAAGTAACAAAAGAATAAAAACTAATACAAAAAAGAAAAAAAGAATAGAAAGTGTGGAAAACAAAAAATAGAAAAGGAATATAGAAAGAAATGATTTCCCCCTTTATAACAAGTTATGAAAATCTTAGTAACTTATAACTTTCTCTTACAATACAACTAATGATCTCTTCTTCCCATGTGCCATCTCTTAGATATAAATCAATTGTTAAAGCCTCATCATTATGGTCCTGGTGTCAGCTAAAGTCCATTAAGGGTCACCAGAAATAATAACATTTTAACCTTGATCAAATAAATCAACTATATATTCCTCCTTTTACTTCTAAGAATCTTGATATTTAGTTCCTTCAAATAATGTTCTAGAATTTTATTCCTTTTTATTTCTTCTTTGTCCATTGTCACAAACATTCTCAAAGCTTTCACAAGATTTTGTAAATCCAATGTAGGAAAATTATCCAAGTTATTCCCTTGGTTTGTTATTTGTTATTTTAATGATTAAGACATCAGCTGGTTTCTTTTCTATGTCCAGTGTAACATTTTTACTTTTTGTCACTCTTGTGGTCTATTATTTGTAAATCCACTTTCAACTCAGTCTTGATCTTTTCAGATAAAATTTGTTCCTCTTCCATAACATATTTTAAATGCAGTCTATCTATAGAGGCAGACACACTTAAAATTAACTTTTGGGTTCATTGTTCAAAAATATTTTTCAATATGTCGAAATTAAAATATTTTACTCCATTCTATATTAATAAATCAAATTTAAGTGTTCTTTTGCTTTTAATTGTAATCTTTAGTTCCTTATGGTTTCCTCTAGTGTCCAACCTTCAAAGTCTACCTTGTAATGTTTTTTAAGAGAATTCAAAACATAATTTTCCCACAGTAAATATTCTTTTAATTAAATCCAAAATCTTATTTCAAATTTATTTCAAATTTACCTTAGTATGTAATTTTACAAAATTAAAATTCTGATTTGCTATTTATTTCAAAATAATTTTTAAGACCTTTAAATTCTTTTATTAAGGATTAAAGGAGGCTTTCCCAGTGCTGTAAAATGTATTGATCCAAAGGTTCCTTAAAAGTAATTAACAAGCAATTTCTAAAAGTGACTAGAAAAGGATGTGTGCAAACCTAGTATCTGTTGAAGGACTAATCAAAAATATGTCTATTTTATCTCTTAGAGCTCTAAATCCACTGGTGTCTTGTGGTATTCTCACAAGGATCAACTGTGTGGAGCATTTGAGGGCGAACTCATGCCCTCTCCTTGCCCTGAGAGGAATTATAAAGAGCTGGTCTACTTGTCTGCTCTTCATTTTGCTGCTTGTAGCCAACCTAAAGCCCCATGGAAAGAGATATCAATGTACTTTATAGTAGAACTGCCTGAAAGCTTGGGCAATACAGTAATTTGGGTGATAATCAACTTGTTTTCCAAACAAATGTACTTTATACCCTGTCAAAAAATCCTCTCCGCTCGCACTTTGGCTATTTGTGCAGCATGTCTACCGGTTGCATGGTGCTCCAGAAAGAATAATATCAGATTGTGGAGTCCAATTCATTTCACTGTTTTGGCAGGAGTTCCTAAAACTCTTGGGACCACTCAGGGGCTCAGCTCCTCCCATCGTCCAGGTACTAATGGTGCCTGTGAACCTACGAATGGGGTCTTGGAGCAGTACCTCAGATGTTACATTAATTACTAACAAGACAATTGGGCAGACAAGACAATTTTGCAGACCTTCTCCCTTTTGTGGGGGTCGCCTACAATAACTCAGTACATAGTAGCACCAGATTCACTCCATTTAAAGTGGCCACAAGACAGGACTTTGTATCTATCCCTGAGTTGCCCCCCCCCATCAACTGCATCTCTAAAAGAGTCAGTCACTCTACTACAGAATACCTGGCCAGTGGTGAGAAAATTTTTGGATGAAGCTAGGGAAGCATATAAAAAACATGCCAATAAAAAGTGCATTAACCAAGGACTTTAGTGGGAGATAAGGCCTATCTATCTACCAAATTCTTAAAATCTAGACAACCATTCAAAAAATTGGGGCTGAAATATATGATTAACCCAGTGACCATAGAACTTGAGCTGCCAAAAACGCTCAGATCGTACACCCAGTGTTTCATTTGAAACCAGAGATCACGTCTTCAATACACACTGAGTCTCAACCACCCCCTGATCTGATTATGATTGAGGGAGAGCAACACTTTGAGTCAAGAACAGTTTGGATTCCCGTATACATTGGGGAAAACCCAGTACTTGGTAGCATGGAAAGACTTCCCTCCCTCGGAGACTGAATGGGTTATTCCCAACATATTAAAGCCTCTAGACTGCTTAAAAAAATTCCATGTACAGTACTGAGATAAACCTTACTGAACTATCTGCTAATTAGAGACTTTGTTTTTCTGTCCCTCCCCTCTTTTTTTTATTCCTTTCTAGGACTAATATCTTTGTCAAGGGGGGCAGAATGTCAGGTCTGCCAGGCTCGGCTTGGTGCCTCATCGGCATCCTGCCATCAAAGGCTAGAAGGGGGAGGAGGATAGATAGACAATAAAGCTGTGTGTGTATGTGATGGGAAACAGGGAGGGGGAATAACAGGTGATAAAGATCAGAGAAACTCGGAATCAGTTTGTATCAGCATCCAAGGCCAGGCGCCATGAAAAAGAATGTGGATTACCTCAAAACATCTCAGCATTCTCAAAATACTTCGGCAAGTTTTGATTGGCTGAAGACAGACTGGTCATGGGGGAAGGGCTGGTATGAGGGGAAACCTTTCTGTATCTTTTGAGCGCAGGAAACCCAGACCTAGACTGACTTTACTGCAGCTTTTTAGTAAAAGAACCTTTCACTTCAACCAAATGGAGTCGACGGTCTTTCTTTCCTAAGGGATCAGATTGGGGCAGGTCTGCTGTATGCATAATTTTACCCTGGCCTATATTTTGTAGAAAACTATTAACCCAATGTATGTTCTTGCAATGTCTTATATATACTTATTTCACACACTCAATTTATACACTCAGTACAAAAGGTTTTTTGGATAATGCTTTGGATTTAAAAAATAACCTTTTTTGTATCTTTTTAAGGAGAGAGATGTTTATTGTTTTCTGCTGTCTGCAAAGAAATGAAGAACATGGCACTTGCCATTTGCTGGTATATTTTAGTATTTATGATACATAATCAATTTATTATCAAAAGCAATGGGTGATAATATAGATTTCAAAACTTTTGCAGCTGAACAGTAAGCAGTGCCAGGTGGGCTGTGGTATAATGATATTTCCTTTTTATGCCTGTGTTATGACTGTATGCTTGCTGTTTTTCTGTTGTAGTATCTCCTAGAAATGAAAAGCTTAATATTACCCCCTGAACATATTTTAAAGCGAGGCGACAGTGAAGCGATTGCTTATGCTTTCTTTCATCTTCAGCACTGGAAAAGAGTCGAGGGGGCTCTGAATCTCTTACACTGTACGTGGGAAGGCAGTAAGTAATTCACTTTCTTAAAGCATGTGGCAGGAAGTGAATGCCAAATGCTTTTAGATATTTTTCTTTGCAAAGAAGCACCTAAGATAAAAGCCCTTTCTGCTCAGTTCAAAGTACTATTTAATTATACAATGACTGAGCATGTTTTAGTTGAAACTGAAATAGGTAATTTATATACAGGTATGCCCGAGAGAGGCATCATAAGATCACACCCAATTTTATGACCGTTTTTGATGAGGTTGTTAAGCAAATAACTGCAGTTGTTAAGTGAGAAATCACATGACTGCAATTTGTGTCCTTCCATGTTGGTTTTCCCATTGATTTCATTTGTTAGAAGCCATCTGGGAAGGTTACACATAGTGATCGCATGACTGTGCAACACTGTGATCGTCATAAATGCACAATGGTCACCAAAGTGCCCCAATCACGGTCACGTGACGTCATAAGTGCAAGAGCCAGTCATAAATCACTTTTTCAGTATAGTCATAACTTGGGTGACCAAATGAATGGTTGTAAGTTGACAACCTGTATATAATATAAGATGTCATTTGGGCAATAGAAGAATATTGTTAGTAAGTTAGAAGACTTTCCTTAAGTTTACTAAATTAAATTGGAGCAGATCTCCAAATCAAGGCAGATGCAAATTTCCAGCCTAAATGCCTATTTTGCAGAATAATGGCAGTCCCACAAATGGTCAACACTCTTAAGAAATATAATGGTGCAGTTTGGTGCCAGACACCGGAATGCTGATTGGAGCTGCTCAGCTGGTAGCAGCATTTGACCAACTTTGAGCTTTAAGTTTAAAGCTTTGAGCTTCAAGTAAACAGCATCATGCTTGGATTGTACTTGGATGAAAGACTTCCAGAGTTCACCAAGCCTGTAGAGCAGATCGATAAGCTGAAAAATATTGTGGAATGGGAATGCACACTTTCATAGCCTTCCTGTTTCTAAATGGTTACTCAGAATACACAGCAATGCAAAAGTAGCACCTCTTTGAAATTACTTTAAATTTGCTATGGTTTTTCTAGGATTGGGAGGGATTAAACCTTGAATTTTGAATAAAACCTTGAATAAAATCTTGAATTTTCAAGATGGCGGCAACAGAGGAAGCATGGTTACATCACGGGGAGAAAAGTTGCTATTAAACTAAGACAAAACGGTAGGAGGAGAGGTGGAGAGGGAAAGATAAGTCATAGAAAGAGAAAAAAGACTGGAGAAGGGAAAAGGAGAGGAAAGATTGGAGAAATTAGGCGGAAAACACCAACAAAGGAAGTGGCCTGCAGTGAATTTGCCTGCCGAGAGAAGCCCAGCTGCACTCTAGAGGCCTACCCAAGAAAACGGAGGCCCATTGAAGGGAGGTGAGCAGAGAGGCGAAATGACTGCAGGCAGCAAAATGAACCAGTGGAGAACAAAGAGGCAAGCTAGTGAGTGAGTGGGGCCAGCTGCAGAGCTGAGAGAAGAGTCAGCTGTAGGGCAGAGAGGAGACCTGACTGAGGGCAGTGCAACAACTGGCAGAAAACAAAGAGGCGAGCTGGTGAGATAGCAGAACAGGAAGGAGAGCCAGCTGCAGAGAGGAGAGGAGAGCCTACTGTGGTCAGTGACCTGCCCCAGGTGGAGGACTTGTGGAGGACTTGATCAACATTCCCTCTCCAGTGAGATCAGCAGCCCCCCCCCCACCTCCTGCTAGCCAGGCAGACCTTCCCAGCAGCCTGTCTGGAGGAGGACAGAGGGCCTGGAGCAACCCATCCAACAAAGGCTGAGAGAAATTGGTGGTGACAAAATCAGTGGAGGGGAGAAACACAGCAGCAGAATTGGTGGAGAGGAGATTGCAGCAGCACAGACGGGCAGCACAACAGATCTGTAAAGCTGAGTGCGGGCTGAGAGAGCTGACCAGAGCAGAGACGAGGCTGAAAAGACTTGAGCACAGAAAGACAGAACAGAGCTGGCAGAGAAAAACGATAAGAGGCTGGAGCAGCAAACGATGGAAGTGAAGGCAACATTTAAGCTTGAGGTCCCAATAGGAAGGGAGGGAAGACCCCAATAGAGAATAAAAATAAATATGGGCCAGAAAATAAAAGATAAATAAATAGGCAAATAATAAGGACAAGAGCGGAACATTAGAAATCAAGGAAGAATAAGATTAATAAAGAGGCAAATCTTAACAAGGCACATCTTAAATAATAAGGTAGGGAGAAATTGGAACTCAAAAACTTTAAAAAAATATAAGGAGGAAAAAGATAAATAAATAAAAGCAAGTTAAATAAATAAGGTAGAAAAACAAGCACAAAAAGGCAGAAAAGGGGTTAGAAAAAAAAATAGGCATAAATTACCTAGAACACAGAAGGTAGAAACATGGCTAAAAGTAAAGCACATCCACCAATCAAAAAAGAGGGATTTTTAAACAAAAAACTCATGGAACAGGTGACTGATACTATTGTGGTATGCAATGCATGTTCCATGTATGTGCTTATGCCCAAAGAACACCCAAATTATACATGTATAAAATGTAAACTATGTGGACTACTAAAGGAAAAAGTAAGGAATCTAGATGCAACTCTAGCCAAACTCTAACCTATGCAAGAAAGCTATTTCCAAATCGAACCAAATAATGAACAAATAACTCCCAGAGTATTTGACCCTGCTGATAAACCCTTGAAGGAAGAGAAATGGATGTATATCACACATAGAAGGAAACACAATAATCAAAGAAAGAAGCAGCATACATCTAACAAACCCCTACTGCCCAATCCAATCCAACCAGAAGCAGCCCCATTAAAACTGAGCAATCAATTTCTCCCCCTAGATGAAAATACGCAGACCCACAATCTCCCCCTCAAAGAAAACATGCAGACACCTAGAAAAGAAACATCACTAAATATCCCTAAAAAGTCACATCAACAAACACATCTGACATAAATAGAAAAGCACCCAGACTGTACCCCCCAAAAAAGGAGTGATGATGATAGGAGATTCTATTCTCAAAGGTACAGAACCAGCCATCTGCAGACCAGACATAAAATCTAGGGAGGTATGTTGTCTCCCTGGAGCAAAAATCAAAGATGTGGCTGAGAACCTAACCAAAATAATTAGGCCCACAGATTACTACCCTTTCCTCCTCCTTCACATTGGGACTGTGAATGACACAACAAAGAACCTGAGTACAATATTGAGAGATTATAAGCAACTAGGCAATACTAGGAGCTAGGAGCATAAGTAGTGTTCTCATCAGTACTCCCAACAAAAGGTCAACACCCATTGATGGAAAAAAGAATTATAGAAATAAACCACTGGCTAAAGGGTTGGTGTCGCCAAAAAAACCTTTGGTTTCCTGGACCATGGACTGCATTACCTACGTGAAGGACTCTTGCAAGGGATGTGCTGCACCTCACAAAAACAGGGAAAAATGTACTCTGAAAAAGACTGGCCCAACTCATCAGAAGGGCTTTAAACTAAAATTGATGGGGAAGGGTGACTAATCTTTAGAATTTCTAGAACACAAAACCAATCATAAATCCCAAGAAAACAAATCAATGAGGTAGGGAGTGATGAGAAAAAAGAAAAACTCAAACAATTAGGAGATGCAGAAAACATATCCATGGACAGGCATAAAAGTCTTAAATGCTTATAAACAAACACTCAAAGCTTGGGGAACAAACAGGGTGCACTAAAAGCAATAGCACACGAGGGTAGGTATGACATAGTTGCCATTACAGAAACCTGGTGGGACAAAACCCATGACTGGAATGTACGAATGGAGGATACAAATTGTTCAAAAGAAACAGATCAAAAGAGGAAGTGGAGTTGCACTATATGTAAGAGAACACTACAGTGAGGGGGAAAATTATTTGATCGCCTGCTGATTTTGTACGTTTGCCCACTGACAAAGAAATGATCAGTCTATAATTTTAATGGTAGGCTTATTTTAACAGTGAGAGACAGAAAAACAGCAAAAAAATCCAGAAAAATGCATTTCAAAAAAGTTATCAATTGATTTGCATTTTAATGAGTGAAATAAGTATTTGATCCCCTATCAATCAGCAAGATTTCTGGCTCCCAGGTGTCTTTTATACAGGTAATGAGCTGAGATTAGGAGCACTCTCTTAAAGGGAGTGCTCCTAATCTCAGCCTGTTACCTGTATAAAAGACACCTGTCCACAGAAGCAATCAATCAATCAGTTTCCAAACTCTCCACCATGGCCAAGACCAAACGGCTGACCAAGGATGTCAGGGACAAGATTGTAGACATACACAAGGCTGGAATGGGCTACAAGACTATCGCCAAGCAGCTTGGTGAGAAGGTGACAACAGTTGGTGCGATTATTTGCAAATGAAGAAATACAAAATAACTGTCAATCTCCCTCAATCTGGACTCCATGCAAGATCTCACCTCGTGGAGTTTCAATGATCATGAGAACAGTGAGGAATCAGCCCAGAACTACATGGGAGGATCTTGTCAATGATCTCAAGGCAGCTGGGACCATAGTCACCAAGAAAACGGTAACACACTAAGCCGTGAAGGACTGAAATCCTGCAGTGCCTGCAAGGTCCCCCTGCTCAAGAAAGCACATGTACAGGCCCATCTGAAATTTGCCAATGAACATCTGAATGATTCAGAGAAGTGGGTGAAAGTGTTGTGGTCAGCTGAGACCAAAATCAAGCTTTTTGGGCATCAACTCAACTTGAACAATAACAAGAAAAAAGTCAAGTAAACAGTAGTAACAAGGAGTAGGGAGAAAGCAAATCTGCTTAAATCATTCTTTGCATCAGTCTTCACACAAAAAGAAATTATAGCCCAACATACCAAAAAACTACCGTAAAAGACAAACTAGAAATAAAAATTAAAATAAGCAAGAAAATGGTAAGAGAACACCTCTCTGACCTTGACTAATATAAATCACTGAGACCTGACAGATTACATCCCAGAATTCTGAAGGAGTTTGCAGATGTTATCTCAGAACCATTGTACCATATCTTTCAAAAATCCTGGAACACCAGGGAAGTACCTGAGGATTGGAAAAGGGCTGATGTGGTTCCCATTCTTCAAGAAAGGGGAAAAAACAGACCCAGGAAACTACAGACCAATCAGTCTGATATCAATACCTGGAAAGATCCTGGAAAAGATAATCAAAAAACAGATCTGCGAACAACTAGAAGCCAAGTTATAGCTAGTAGCCAGCATGTGTTTGTTAAAAAACAGATCATGCCAAATCAATCTTATTTCATTCTTTGATGAAGTGACTAAACTAGACCAGTGAAATGCTGTGGATATAGTATACTTAGATTTCAGTAAGATTTTTGACAAAGTAGACCACAACCTACTTCTTGGTAAGCTAGAAAAATGTGGAATAGACATCACCACGAGATGGATTTATAGCTGGCTGACAAACTGTACTCAATGAGTAATCCTCCACGGTACTACATCCACATGGAGAGACGTAAGCAGTGGGATACCACAAGGCTCCATCTTAAGCCCAGTACTCTTCCATATCTTCATAAATGACTTAGATGAGGGAATAGAAGGGGAACTCATCAAATTTGCAAATGACACTAAACTGGCAGGAATAGCCAACACCCCAGAAGACAAGCTCAGGATCCAAAACGATCTTGACAAACTTGAACAATGGGCCCTATCCAACCAAATTAATTTTAATGTGGAGACAAGCAAAGTTTTACATTTAGGCAGGAAAAATCAAAGGTATAAGTACAGATTAGGCGAGAAAACAGTAACTGTGAGAGGGACCTTAGAGTTCTCGTGGACGATCACTTGACTATGAGCCAGCAGTTTGCAGCAGCAGCCAAAAAAGCTAATACAATCCTGGATAGTATAAACAGAGGCATAGAATCAAGATCACGCAAGTATTATTACCGCTTTATAAAACCCTAGTAAGACCACACCTGGAATACTGCAGCCAATTTTTGTCACCTTATCACAAAAAAGATGTTGAGACTTTGGAAAAAGTTCAGAGAAGAGCAACTAAGATGATCAAAGGCCTGTGGAAAAAGTTCAGAGAAGAGCAACTAAGATGATCAAAGGCCTGGAGATTAAAACATATGAAGAATGACTGCAGGACTTGGGTTTGGCTAGCCTAAAGAAAAGAAGAAATAGGGGTGACATGATAGCAGTATTCCAGTATTTGAGGGGCTGCCACAAAGAAGAGGGGGTCAAATTATTCTCCAAAGCACCAGAGGACAGGGCAAGAAACAATTGCTGGAAACTGACCAAAGAGAGAAGCAACCTGGAATTAAGGAGAAACTTCCTAACAGTGAGGACAATTAACCAGTGGAACAGCTTGCCTTTAGAAATCGTGGGCACTCCATCACTGGAGGTTTTTAAGAAAAGGCTAGATACTTATCTGAAATGGTATTGGTTCTCCTGCTTGAGCAGGGGGCTGGACTAGAGAAGATCTCCAAGGTCCCTTCCAGATCTATTCTATTCTATATTCTAATTCTATTCTATACCAGAAGCACTCCATAGCCCTAATACAATTGCAATATTGCTCTGTTTGTATCAAATAGGCATATTATAGTGGAAGAGGTATAATAGCACATATCTATGGTTACATATTATTTACAACATATCTTCCTGTAGTACTTATGGCCTCCACTCTTGTCTGCACGCATCTGTTTCTAGTAGCTTTCAATTTCTTGCACTTTCCAGTTTTCCAATTTAAAGTTAATGTGTTTGTTGTTTTTAAAGAGAAAGTTGCTATACTGCAGAAAAAAAGCTTTATCTCTAGAATTCCTTGGAACTCACATCCAAGAAATAAGACTGCTGGGTACAGCTCACATTTTGATATGCATCTAGAAAAAAGTTTGAAGGGTGTAGATGAGATAGTGGATTACTCTGTATCTTTTCTTTTTGATGCAAGTATATACTGTAGGTTTTATATAGATGCATGTTTTGGAGCTCAGGTCACATTTCTGTCAAGTAAATGATTTTTTGCTTTTAACTACTTTGGCTTCTGAGAAAGGTGTTTTATAACTGGATATGCTAACTTTGGTAACTGTTTTATAAGAGAGAGACACAACTCCTATGTCAATAATTTTGCGAGAACATCCACAAAATCCTCTTAGAATCCAAATAACCCTACCACCACTAAAAGACTAGAGGGTATATATGTTAAATCCATTGTAATTAATGGGACTTAACTTTTCAATAGATATGTTTAAGATATTTTGATGATCCTCCTTTGTCATATTATTTATAGATGTTATTTCCTTCTAAAGGCAGGAAAATCAAATTCTTAAACATACCATATATTGATTCAATTTATTTGTATAAGAATATGCTTTGTGACACATTATGGATCAACAAATGGAAACTATATTAACAGTTCAGAACAAGGTGGACTATATGCAACTTCAAAGAGAAGTTCAAAAGTTCACTGGATTTCACTGCATTGAACTCTACCTAACTAAAAGGTATAGTGGACTTAACACCCGTAATTTCAACCAAGCACAGACCTACCATTAGCCATACTGAATAGGGATTATGGGAATTGAAAGGCCACACATCTAGAATCCATTAAATTGGAGAAAGTTACTCTGCAGTCTTTAAAACTTTTCTTTTTCTTTAGCTTTCAGAATGATTCCTTATCCTTTGGAAAAAGGGCACCTTTTTTATCCTTATCCCATTTGTACCGAAACAGCAGATAGAGAACTTCTTCCCTGTAAGTTTGAATCTTTTCTGGTTTTATCTTTAAGCAAGCAAGATTAAACAATTTGTCTATCAGTTGGCTCATAAGCAAGGAAAGTCTGCTGTATAACTTTATCCAGTTGTCTCAAAGGTGCTTTTTCAAGAGGCAACTAGACTTTCTTGTTTTACTTTGAAGATATTTCACTTCTCATCCAAGGTGGTTCTTGGATGAGAAGCGAAACATCTTCAAAGAAAAACAAGAAAGTCTAGTTGCCTCTTGAAAAAGCACCTTTGAGACAACCGTGACCTGGAGGACTGAGAATCTCCATAGACAAGTTTATCCAATTATTCTCAGAGTGGAATATAAGGCTTATCCATATTTGGTTTTGCACAGAGATCTGTCACTGCATGAGATGTAGCAACCAGGTTTGAGTTGGATTACAAGCCCATTATTACATTTTCATCAGTACATTACTCCCAGATTGAAAGTTGTAAGATAAACTCACTAGATTTAAGAGTTAATTCCTTTGCTAACCTGGAATTAAAATCTGACATAACTGTTTTTACTTGGATTGGGAAAGAAAAATGTTGGTTCCTGAAGATAATTCAGTTTGTGCTACACATAAGACTTTGAAGATCCCCAATTACTTCTTTCATTAAAAAGCTGTGATTGTGCGTATTGTGAAGGAGGCAACTGAATTTATTTTGATGTGTTCATGATTTGGCTTGCAAGCCTTTAGTCAAGAATACTCAATGTCACAAAAGAAAGAGATTCAAGCTGGGATCTTTAATATGAAATTATCTTCATTGAACAGAAATTCAATTAAGTATGTGTGCATGTATTGCTTTGTTATACAAGCAAAAATAACATTGGTGAAAGGATACACATATCAAACTTGGTATTATATAAATATTAATAAAACATACAAATTAATAATTAGCAAAAACTGGATTAAGTATAGTCTGATAACAATTTAATTGATCTTTTTAAAAAAAGAGATAAGGATAACTGAATAATTTGATCAGTTATTTTGTTCTTGAGATTAAGTCCAAGGTCCCTTCTACTTTTCATACTTGGATGTTGTATTATTTGATTAACTCTGTTAATGCATAATTTTCTTTTTGTTAGTTTAATAAAAAAAGTTATTTAATTATTAACAGCATAAAACAGTATAAAATTAATTGTAAGAATCATGGAGATTTATAATAAAAATAATTTTAGGAAATTTAACCAGATTGGTTGAAAATCTGTAACTTTGTTTAAAACAGTGTTTTACTTGTGTTTTTTTCTCCTTATTAACTTCTTGGCAGCATTTCATGAAGTCTCTGTTTACCCCAAGAAAGAGCTTCCATTCTTTATTCTGTTCACTGCTGGATTATGTTCTTTCACAGCTATGTTGGCCCTTCTGACACATCAGTTCCCAGAACTAATGGGAGTTTTTGCAAAAGCAGTGAGTAGCATGTTCTTGTTTGCTTATTTTGGGATGGTTCAAGGGGAGGGGTGAGTAAATGAATGAATGAATGAAATGGTATAACAGGTTTTTTTAATCAGCAAGCACAACAGTTGCTGTTTTTTTTGCCATGTGGCAACTATCCTTTACAAATCATTATTTGTCACTGTATTTTAGAAATGAGTTGGAGGAATGTGATTTGAGTCACTAATCTGTTGCCAGGGGTCTTCCAATATGAGAACATATCATTTCAAATGAAATAAATAAAATATATGGTTAATTCAAAGAAACATGCCACTTTTTAAATGTCTTATGACAGGAGCACCTAAATTGTTATATTCACATATGGGCAGAATAGTTGAGAACACATTCAGTATTATTAATGTTTACAACCAGCATCATGTCAATAGTTAATGTTAGATTTTTATTTCTTGCATTTAATTTGATATTGAGACCAGCCAACTCCTTAACAAGTCTGGGCAGCTTACAATTAAAAAAGAAAAAAAAAACATCTGTGAACATATATGAGATCATATATAATAGAATCAGGAGATGAAATGCTACAACACAGTAAAGAAATATGTCAGATAAAATGCAAACTAAGTTACTGTTGCTGAATAGCCAGTTTCAATGGAGATAAACAAATCCAGACTTACCACCTAAGCAAGGGAATTCCAGGAGTATATATTTTGTCCTACTCTTGCAACTCTTTCATTCCATTTTTAGTGATAAATGATCAGTTAAAAAAAAGGAGGGAGAAGGCTGACATACTTTTATATCCTACTGCAGCCCTATTGGTATATTGCTCTTATGATCTGACCAAATGCTGTTTTTTTTTATTTGTTCAATTTCTGGCTGGCTTATCACCAAAATTTCATTTTGATGTATGCTGATTGGTGTACATTCAAAGTGACAAAGTTGTTATTATAAGAACCCCTATCAAACTATTCTTTATATTGTAAAAATGCTGTCACTGCCTTTGGACAACAGCCTTTCCTATCCTCATGCCCTTCAGAAGTAAGGAAACTCCAGAGTTAAGAATTCTGAAAGTTGACTGAAGGGCACAAGAGAGATGAGAGGCCAATAGGTTCACATGAGGTGAAAACCAGAACAAAATTCTTGGGAAAAACAGACCATGATTGAGAGGATGATCTGTTTAATGAGGATAGGAATATTGGGAGAAAATTTAATGGTATAACTAAGCAAGAGCCCCATGATTAAAACAGTCATCACAGAAGGCCAACAAAGAGTATTGGAAAACCTAGTCATAATAGAAAAGAGAATTGAGGAAGAGGGCTTAAATCATACATCAAAATATATCTGAACTAAAAATGATTTCCTTTGTAGCATGCTATCGATAGAAATGTCATCAGGACAAAGTTTTGTTCTGCAGATTAAATAAACTTTATATTAATATATTGATTGATTCAGATGTACCTACTAAATATATTAAAATTATTTCAAATGAAAATGTGTTATTCCAAGCTAGATGAGATAACCATAACTCATAACCATAATTTTCTTGCAGTTTCTTAGTACTCTCTTTGCTCCCTTGAACTTTGTGATGGAAAAAGTGGAAAGCATCCTGCCCTCCAGTCTCTGGCATCAGCTAACAAGGATCTAAAGGAAAACAGTTCTCAATGACTGCCATATTTTCTGTGCCAACTTCCTGTTGACTACCAGAAAGCATGATTTCTTTTTTAAGAGAGCCCACATTAAGCTCCTCATAAATTGTCTGTTATCATAATTTTTGTTGTACAAAATACATTGATGTTTGATTCTATTTTGCTTTCAAAAAACAAAAACTAAAAAAAATAAACTTTTGTGTATGGCAACCATTTGATCTTGTTTTAATTCTCTTTCAGCTTCCATGAGGAATTGAGTGTCACGACTGATTAAGTAGGGGAATACAAAGCACCTCCTTCCAGGTTATATTCCAGAAGAGTGGGAAAACTAAGGATTTAGAGGGTGAGGTGAAAGGATGTAACTAAGGAGAGCTGGGAGTTTAGGAAGATCTCTGTCAGAGGGACAGTGTTAAATATTTAGTTCCAGGGAAGGCAAGAATTGACAGCCTGTAAATATGTGGTGATGTTAAGGGAATTGGTTTATAAACTAATCTTAACCAATTTCCTTGTTTAAATAGTACAAAGGGACTATGGTGTTCTGCAGCTTATTTCTTAGTCATGTTTTGTTAAATATATAAAAGAGTAGATAAAAGGCCATTTCCAAACCAGGAAAGGGTTTAATAGTGGCAGCAAAACCAATAGACTTTTCAGAGATTATTTCCATTTTAATAGGATTACACTTTTGATTCTAACGATTTAAAAAAATTAAAGGATGCTCACAACACTGTGTATACACAAAATGTGCCAAATGTGAAGTTAGGAAACAGAAAGGACAGCTCATGAGACAGAATAATACCAAACAATAATGAGGTAAAAATTGTCAGAAAAAATGTTAACTGTCAACTATAATTGGAAACACAGGAACAGAAAGTTTTTTAACACAAAAGATAATCCTGGCTCCAAAACTGTGTCAGTAAACAGGTCACCTTTGTTAATATAATGTAAGTTTTCCTCATGAAGGTGTCAGCTCAGAGGAAATGAGGTTCCCCATCATAAGAAACTATATTGCAGGGTAGTGTATATAAGGAGAGGAAAGGGGACAGATAAAGCACACCAGGGAATAATTGGAAAGTCTGAAATGGAAGAACTGAGGAATCCAGAGGAAGAAAAGTGACCCATTATGTGATGAGAAATACCAGCAACCTTTGACTACAATTAGAACAAATACAGTGTGCACAATTATTAGCCAAGTGAATATTTTGACCATATCATTTTCATGCATATTGTCCACCTCCAAGCTGTATAATCTTAAATGCTTAGTGGATATAAGCATATCAGGTGATGTGTATTTGTTCACAATCGGGGTGTGAAAACTTGGGTTTTCAAAATTATAGTGTATATGCATAATCCATTGCCATTATTTCGAACTTTTGTAAGGGTTGCGAAAATATATCAGAAGCATTCTGGGGATGCAGGGTATAGAAAAGGTTGGGAGCCACTGGTATAGAGGGTGAATGTGGGCTAAGGAGATTAACACCCTATATCAAGGTGTGCATAATTATTAGGCAGCTTTTTTTCCTCAGGCAAAATGGGCCAAAAAAGAGATTTGACTGAAAAGTCAAACATTGTAAAAAGTCTTTCAGAGGGATGCGGCACTTTTGAAATTGCTACAATATTGGGGCATGATCACAAAACCATCAAATGTTTTGTTGCAAATAGTCAACACTGTCACAAGAAACATGTTAAGAAAAAAAAGACGCATATTAACTGCCAAAGATTTGAAAAGAATCAAATGTGAAGCTACCAGGAACACATTATCCTCCAATGCTGTCATATTGCAGAACTGCTACCTACCTGGAGTGCTCAGAAGTACAAGATGTTCAGTGCTCAGAGACATGGCCAAGGTAAGGAAGGCTGAAACCCATCCACCACTGAACAAGACATGTAAGTTGAAACTGAAAGACTGGGCCAAGAAATATCTGAAGACAAGATTTTTTCAAAGGCTTTATGGACTGATGAGTGATGCTTGACTGATTAGATGGATGGACCCATGGCTGGATCAGTAACGGGCACAGAGCTCCACTTCAACTCAGATGCCAGCATGGTGGAGATGGGGTACTGCTATGGACTGGTATTATTAAAGATGAGCTAGTTGGACCTTTTCGGATTGAAGATGAAACTCAAAATCAACTCCCAAACCTGCCAGTTTTTAGAAGACACTTTCTTTAAGCAGTGGTACAGGAAAAAGTTTGCATCTTTCAAGAAGACCATGATTTTTATGCAGGACAATGCTCCATTGCATGCACTGAAGTACTCCATTGCTTGGTTAGCCAGTAAAGGTCTTAAAGATGAAATAATAATGACATGGCCCCCTTCCTCACCTGACCTAAACCCTATTGAGAACTTGTGGACTCTTCTTAAACACGAGATTTATGGTGAAGGAAAACAGTACACCTCTCTGAACAGTGTTTGGGAGGCTGTGGTTGCTGCTGCAGAAAAGTTGATTGTCAATAGATCAAGAAACTAACAGACTCCATGAACGGAAAGCTTACGACTGTTATTGAAAAGAAGGGTCACTGATTTATTTTTTTAAAATACCAGAAATATTTATTTGTACATTTTGAGTTTGTACATTGTACATTTGTACATTCTCACTTTAAAAGTTGCAAATAAATGAGATGGGCAAATTTTCATTTTTCATTTAGTTGTGTAATAATTCTCCACACTAATAGTTGCCCAATAATTGTAGACACATATATATTCTCCTAAGAAAGCCAAAACCTCACTTTTACTTTCTTAAATATTCAGGTTTGAGGTTTATTAACATTTTGGATTGACCGAGAACACTGTAGTTGTTCAATAAGAAAATTAATCCTCCAAAATACAACTTGCCTAATAATTGTGCCCAGGCAAAGAAAAGAATTATTTTAATCTACAGACCCTAAATTTATATTTTAAAACACTTTTTAGGTTATAATAAACCCAGTGCTGGTGGTCATTTTAGGTATTGGAAATCAGTGGAGCAATATTTTTATATTTGCATTAGCTGACATCATTGCTGCTGCCATTTTCCACTATAAAGCCCTCAAAATATTATTGACAAATATTGGGAACAATTGAATCCATTGTTTAAAATAAATATAGTCCCCCAAATCAATCTAACATAAAAGTAAATTATTCTTGTTTTATTACCTTACACAATTTGTGACTCTGGCATTGAGTTTTATTGAGTGCAATCTAAGCTTCTATCAGTATTTTGTTAAAGATTAATGACATAACAAACCCAAACCATGCAATAGATTTTTTTAAAAGAAAAAAAATCATATTGTAAGAGAAATAAAAAAGTCACACCACTTTTAACAATTTCTGAATCATACAGCAAGTGGGCATGCCTTTACATACTGTAGGTAAAGTCAGCAAAAAAGCAAATCTTTAGGACTTACATCCATTCCTTTCTAATGAGGAATCAGCTTTAGTGGCATTAGAGGTAACGTTGCCTGGATAAAAAAAATAAAAATAGCAATTGGGTCAGCAGCTTTGAACTATCATTCATTTTGTGGGTGTTGATGTTACACATATGTACAGAGTGGGGCTTCAATTGTTTTGCTACAACTGCAACCTAGACTCTTTTAACTCCAAATGGACACTGCTGATTATATTCTGTATTTCATGAATCCAAAGATCATGAACTTGCAAGTTTTTAGTATTTAATTCAACATAACAATGTTTTAATGTATTTCCCATATCAAACCATATTAACAAAAAGCAAACATGAACCAAAACCAAAGACAAGCCAAAATCACGTATGGTACAATAGATATCCCCTCCATTACATTTTTATCATAAAAGAGTTGATATGTATTCCTTAACAGAACTGGCTTTCTACTCAAACCTTAAGTCCAACTTCATTAGCAAAATAAATAGAAAACAGCTGTTTATGTACAAATAAAAGTGTAACAGAAGGCTTCAACACAATAACCAGGAATTACATGAATGGAAAAACAAATGTGATTTTTGATTCCAGTCACTCGTTACTTTTCCACATTTTAGCCCTTTCCAGTTTTTTGCACATCCATTTTATCAAGGCATAGAATAATAGACCCCGAAACATTTATAATCCTAAGGATGTCAAAACATCTAGCACAGCCAAGAACATCACAAGTATCATTGCCATGAAAATTAGGTTTGCAAGTTTGGCCATTGTATCAAATTCTATGAGAAAAAATCTCATTACTATACTATACAAAGAGACCGACATGAAGTACATAATGTTCTATGTCCAAATAATATTTGTATAAAGAATCTTTCCTCAGAGCAAAAAGAGGTGAGATTATTATTGGGTAAAATTACACTGTAATTTTTTTCTTAAGTTAGATGCTCTATTGGTTTTGCACCTTATGCAATTCCCCAATCTAAGGCACATGAAAGTTGGTTTTAATATAAAACACATTACCCATCCATAAACTATTTGGTAACAGTATAAAGCCTTTGAACCTGCTATAGCATATGTATTGCTTGAATATGCAGTGTTGAATGATTAAACACTCAACTGAATTCACACATTGTCAAGCCCCGTGGGCTCGACATTCACGGGAGGGGGGAGGGAGAAGGCACCAACACCACCAGAAGCGTACCTCGCGGCCCGGTCCCGGCAACGCCGGCAAAGACCACCGAATGGCTGGGCGGCCTGCGGCTAGGGCCCAATGCCGCCGGCAAGGAATGCTGCCGAACAGCTGGGTGGCCTTGCGGCTCGGCCCCAATGATGCCGGTAATGGACGGGGGCATCGCAACTCGAGCCCAGCAACGCCGCCGGAGGGCAGGGAGGCCTCGCGGCTCAGAACTGGCGTTGCCGATCAGCTGAGCGGCCTCGTGGTGCGGCACCAGCAAGGCCACCGATCAGCTGGGGTCCATGAGACGCCGCCAGGCCAGTAATGACTGTTGTGGTGCCGGAGAGGGGGATGGGGATCCTACCTGTGCTGCAGAAAGGCTCCAACGATCCGCTACGCAGTGCGGAGCCAGCACCAACCAGCAGAGACTGGACAGCAGACCAGGGGAGAGACAGGGTCCTGTGTTGCTGCTTTTAAGAACAGGCGCCGGATGCTGGCTTGCTGAATGGGGGGCGGAGCTGCGGGGAGGGAATGTATGTAAAGTGCTGGGAGCAGATCACTCCCAGCGCTGACTTTGTTTGTCGGAATAAACCGCTTGTCAGACCGTTCCTGTTTGCCAGTCACCTTGTCGTCATCCGTTTTGCTGCTGTGGGACCCAGGGACAGGTAAGGACGCTGTTACACATATTTTTATATACCATAATGAGTGCCATCTCTTATGCTTATTAATCACATTTCTACGCTGTTGTGATTAATAAGAGATGTTCAGTGGTTTACATAAAGCATCTAGGCAGAAATAAGCAACTACAAAAATAATTTAAAAATACAACATAAAGTACAAATAAATAAACATAGAAACATTAACATTAGGAGCTTTCCAAAACAATTCAGTCTTCAAAATTCTCCAAAAGACTAACAAAAGAATCTGATCTTCTCAGGGAAGATGTACCACAATATTGACACTATTACAGATCATTTCACCTCAGTCCCCCAAACATCTCAAAATGCAGGATTCACAGCAGTTTCTCTTTTGTGTAAGTTACTGATGGGAGTAGGTTGTCCTGAAGGTACCAGATACCAACCCATAAGGGTCTTCATTGATCAATAAAACTACCTTAAGTTGGACCTGGAAATAAACTGGAATCAATGTGAAGTCCACTAAATATAATGATGTATGCCATTGCATTTTGGACCAAAGGTTGTTTCCGAGTACTTTTAAAGGGTAGCACCAAGTAGAGTGCATTACAAGTGGTCTAACTAGGTGGTGATAAGGGAGTTTTACTACTACCAGGTCATCTGGTCCCAGGTAATGCTGTAATAGCCAAAGCCATGACCAATCCATTGGCCATGGATTCCACTTGTTGATTCAGATATGCTTAGGTTTTCAAGTTTCACTTGGCTCACGCTTGTCCCAAATATTACTCATGAGTACTAAGATTGAGTTCATGAAAAAGCTAAGTGGCCATGTAACCATTTGTTAAAAGGAATATCTGTATACAGATGAGTTAGGGAGGAAAATGGCATAGCAAAGAGGTTATTTTTAATAATAGTACTAGAAGAGAGCTTTTCCTTTTGAAGGAATAACAAAAGTTGTATTGGTTAAAGTTGGTCCTTCTTTACAAATCCTGTTCATAGTAAGGATGGAAGTTGGTTCTTTGAGAAATATTTAACGGCAAATTGCTTTTTATTTGGTTTGGGTATTACTGAGTTATTGGACCAACTGCAATAAGCCAGCTGTGTGACTTTGGCCAGTCATTCTCTCTCAGCCTAAACCACCTCACAGGACAGTTGTTGTGGGGAAAATAGGAGGGTGGAGGTGTTTTAGGTATGTTCGTTTTATTATTTATAAAAATAATAAAGGTGGCATAAAAATAAACTCCCGAATTAATCCTGTATTGTTGAAAATCCTGAACATAATTTAACGTAGTATAATTTCTGTCTAGGTATTTTCTAGTAACACTAGAAGGCTGAAGACTTCCAAAATATCTGGATGAATATTTTTTCTTTTATATTCTGTATGGTAGTTATCTGTTAAAACCCTAATTTTACTAAATTCAGACTACTACAGCCATGTGCTATACTTTTACAACGCTAATATTTCTTAAGTGTTTTAAAATAAAATCATGTTGCTTAAGTTGCAATTTATGGATATTGACTTTGACTTGGCCACCCTAATTCATTAATATGCTCTAAGCAAACAGGCTTTTGACTGGTATGTTAATTTCTTAATGGCACCATGTTGCCCATTTGTTAAGCCATATCTGATTTTAAAATGCACTTAGTGACACTGTAAGCAATAAAACTCGAAGAGAGTTTATTGAATGTCAGTAGTCTTCTTTCAGTTTTTTAAATAAAGTATTCTTGAGAATTTCAGTAACAGTTTGTGATACATAATCATGTAGACCCCAATAGTAGTGTTTTAATAGAACCAGGAATATATATGTTACAACCCCTCACAGAGATTCTCTTGTAAGTAGGCCATGGTGATTTAACAAACGAAGTCCTTTTCATTATAACTCATTTGGTTATTGATCTCTGTTACTTGCACTGCCTAAAATATATAGTGAATATGAAAAATAAACCCGCAATGAAAGGGCGAGCATTTTGGAAATCTACAGATTGGTATTGTTTCTATTTTTACTTCAGTGTTCAGTATTAATTTAAAATATACCATGTGATGCAGAGATCTAGCCATTGTGGTTTGTTTATGGCATGATCTAAAATTAAACAAGGGCAGCCTTGTAAAATATGTAAATCCAAGCTAAACAGGCTGTTTTTCATGAGTTAATAATTTATTAATTCCTAATAATGGGGGCATTTTGCATATTAAGCAATTACGTTGCTATAATCATAAAGTAATTTTGCTGAGATCTTTTGATCTTGCTTTTAAAAATAAAAGATCAGGAAGTAAACAAATCCAGACAAAAGTAACATTCTTGAATATTAACTTCTTGTAGCAAGGTCAGAATGCAAACTAAACAAACTTGTGGCCATTGCAAAAAAACATTATAAACAAGATCAGTTTATTTTATTTGTTGGATTTGAGTCTTTCTTCTACCCAGTTTTCCTAAAATAAGACAACTTCCATAGGTAGAATCCATAAAGAAATAATTAATAACAGTCAAATATGTTAGTATGAGAGAATATTTCCTGTCTGCTCAAAATATGCAAAAAAAAAATCTAATGGTGATATATATAGAGGGAAATAAAAGAACTTAACATACAGCTAACATAACATTCCTATTGGCAGTATAGGGATTACTTGGAGGCATAGATTAATGAATAAAAAATAGTTCTTACTCAGTTACATTATATGCATAACAATATGTATCTGAAACATAAACATATATTCATATGGATTTAAAATTTGAAAATCTAAGAATTGGGACTTATTGTAGTGGTGACTAATATATGAAGGTGGAGGTTACAACTCAGCCTCATGACTATTCTGAGGGACACTGCCAATTTACCAGCAGAGCTGTCACAAACACACCCTTTTCCCAATTTTAACAGTGAGAGGCAAATTGCTTGTTTTTGCTATAACCCAAAATCATGCTGTCAGAATGTGATAGCAAACAGCGCAAGTCAGCTGAGTGACTTTGTACCTGATTTGTGCGTGACAAAGGTTATACAAATGGAAGTGGAAACATTTTGCTTCCAACTCCTATCTCCACCCTCATTTTTTGCAAAGAAAACTTGAAATATTACACCAGCAAAAACAGGTCAACTTCAGTAGCATAATCTGTTGGTGTAAGAGAGCTGCATGCTTAATTAGAAATGGTGAAAATCAATGTACCTTTTAAAATTAAAACTTGAAAATTATCTAGCTTTATCAACTATACATAAAATCTTATTTTAATTCAATTTTTCTTTAGAGATAACTTGAAAATAAAGAAAACACATCCAGACCCAACCACAGTTAGTACTGCTATTTTAAAAAAAGCTGTCTTCCATCTGCCATATTCCACCAAAGGTTGCATTCGGCAAGGATCATCATTCTGCCCATCTTGGAGCTGATAAAAATGTGTTGAATAGAAGAAAAAAATGTTAGAAATCTACACTAATCTATTCCAGAAAAATTAAGTTAGCCTTCTGTAGACACAGATTTTATGTAAATAGCAGAAAGGCAGCATTGTAATTGCATGTGCAAGCCCTAATTAATTTTGCTGTATCTGCTCACTGGCAATTCTGAATAGGAAAAGACTACTGAGTTTCCAAATTGCATGGCCGCATCCCTATTGTTTTTTCTTAGTTACCCATATTTTGCTTTTACAAGTAGTCCTGTTTATTGACTTTCTCATTTAGTGATCATTCATAGATCTGTGAAGTAAAGGAAAGCTAAATATAGTAAGCTCATTCACTTAGCAATTGCTTTTCTTAACAAAGTTGACAGTCCCACTTGTGACTGCTAGGATGTACTCCTATAATGGCAAATTCTAGAATACCAAATCTATTAATCTATTATTTATTTATCAAATTTGAAGACCGCCCATCTACCTCACAAAGCGACTGTGGGCAGAGTATTATTAAAACATTAACAATCATACTGCCTGAACGAACTAATACTTAGAAATCTGTTGATAATGATCATACGTACTCTATTCATAAAGGGATATATGTACCTTATTCATGAGCATTTTTAGTTTTACAACCTCTGCAGTCAGATCTTCAGCACTCAAAATTAGGTCTTCACACACTGTAGCAAGACTGTGAGGTGGACTCCATTCAAGAACCAACTAATAAATTAAAAAAATGTCTTTACAGTTACATATGAACTGTATTTCACTGGTATAATTTCATTATTGCAAAGTTTTATTGGTTGAAAAATACACAGGAGCATACACATGTTGAGGTTTTGGATAAGCCTCTCCCATACAAGCTTCCTGCCACATCTTGGAGAGGATTTTCCATCCTGAATAAAGTTCACTGAATGAATGTGGTTTTGTGCTGATATGCAAGCAATGGCAATCATATGGGGTATCCTCTGTTTCAGGATCTTGTAAGAGAGTTGACCATTTTAAGACATGTTTAAGGTAATGCATATCAAGGTGATTTTTAGATGAAATGTTTGGCAAATCTCTCCACTTGAGAGATTTGAGGTGCAACATGGAAAAGATGTGTTACATCTTGTAGGAGAATTGACCATTTTAAGACCTGTTTAAAGTAACGCATATCAAGGTGATTTTTAGATGAAATGTTGGCAAATCTCTCCACTTGAGAACAGATCTATAGCCAGATTTTTTTAAAAAAAATAGTTTTCAACTTACAATAACAATAGGGACTGGAATTTCCATCATGAATCCTTGCATTTTATGATCACCTTTACAATGATTGTTATGCAAATCATGTGGTCATCATTCCTCAATGGGCATTGCAAAAAACGCTGCAAATCACAATCACGACTGGACTCTGCAATAGGTAAAAATGCGAGCAGGTGGCCAAGCAACCAAATTGCAATCATGTGGCATTTTGTGACAGTTGGAAGTGCTTTACAGGCCATAAAGCACCCTTTCCAAGGCTGACATAACTTTGGACTACCTTAAACAATGGTCGTAGGCTGAGGACTACCTGTATTTGTGTTACTATATTCTTATACTTTAGGAGTAATTGTAACCTTGTCAGCCATGTTGTTTTACAGGTATCACTTTCTAGTCTGTATGGTTTGTTTTGGTGTGCTGATTTCCTGGTATGTTCAATCTTGTTACTTACACACAGAGAATCTTCTGGTGTGGTTGTATATGCTGACTAGTACTGTTTTACCATTGGTTTAAAATGTGACTTTCATCTTGTATGTATATTTGACTTCTATTTGCTCTGGTACTTGGGCAATATTTTTACTGCAAGAATTGTACTCTGCTCAGGCTGAGGTGTTAGCTTCATCTTACAAAAGTAAGCCCTATGTGGTGCATTCCTTCTGTGATCAATGACAATCGTATCAGTTATTACTACTATGGCTTTAACTTTTTTTATGCCGAGTTGTGATAAGAGAAAAAGGAATAGACTAGACTAGTCTAGAATAGAAGCTGGAAGGGACCTTGGAGGTCTTCTAGTCCAGCCCCCTGCTCAAGCAGGAGAACCTAAACCATTTCAGACAAGTCTCTTCATCATGATACAAGCAGTACAGTATCCCAATATCATACATCTGACAACGTTTTACAAAGGAGTTCCCCAGAACTACCAAGATCAAACAAGTTCTTCATAATGGAGAGTACATCACGTCTGGTGATTTGTCATGCCCTGGTACTTCAAAAGTTAAGTGGACTAGATGCTGGTCTAGTCCAAGGTGACACTGAGTGATCAATTCAATTCTTTTAGATCTTTTGCTTCTTTATGGAACCTCAAGCAAATTGTTAAGCTTCGTCAACAGAAAAAGAATACAGGTAGTCCTCGCTTACCAACCATTCATTCAGCAACTGTTAGAGGACAAAGGAGACTTACAACAGGTTTCTGAAGTTCTCACCACTCAGTACGCCCATGGCCAGGTGATTGCAACCAGGTCGCACTTAGGGTGGATGCAGCATCCCAGTCACATGATTGCCATTTGAGACCATCCCTGCCAGCTTCCTCCAAAGGAAATGGGTAAGCTAGCAGGGAAGGTCAAAATTTCTCCAGTAAGTTGCTTAGATCCTTCTCTAGCCCTCGGTACTGGCCACTCATGTACCCTCCCCTCCCCAGGCAGAAACCATCCGCTCATGCCTTACCAGCCTGTCTGGCACTCATTTAGTGACCTGGGACCTTGCTTAAGTGGTAATGGGGAGTGCCAGCACTAACTGATGCAGTCAGATGACAAAATGCTTTGGACTGCATCATTTAGCAATGGAAATTCCAGATCCAATCACTTGGAAAAATAAATACTTTTCTGGATAGTGCCTGGCATGTGTCCAAACTGACATTTTCCCTTCACATACTATTCTTCCACAGGACTATAAACTGTTACCATAAGTGTGCAGTTTTACTGTTTATTTAACAATATATTTTCTGATGTCACTGTCCTGGTACAAGATAACAGACTGGATCCCATTCAGTTGGGCTTCAGGCCTGAGTATGGGACAGAAATAGCATTAGTTATGCTTGTGGATGATTTCTTGTCCTGCTAGGACAAGCCCATCCTACCCGTGCTAGCAGAGGGCCTACTTTGGATCCTGTCACTCAAAGAACTCCGACTATCAGGATCCAGAAGAAAAGTCTTCTCTGCTACAGCACCCATCCTTTGGAACATCTTACTCTCTAGGATAAAATCTACCCCCACTCTCCTATCCTTCCACAAGAGCCTGAAGACCTGGCTCTGCTGGTTGGCCTAGGGGCCAAATGGGGGAGTTCTCCACTGGAGATGGCTGCTGGATTGATGGCAGACTTCACTTCCCCCCTTGCCCTCTGCTCTGCACCCATCCATCTTGTTATCATAGTGCTATATTCTCATTTTCTTTTTCATTGTTTATTTTATTCTATTATTTTACTTCTGTTGTTTACTTTTTTAATTCTTCCTTTTTATTGTTTTAAGCCATTCTAGAGTAGCCCCAGGGCAAGATAGGCAGCAAATAAATTTAGCAAATAAATAACAATAAATTTCTGGTGAGAGTAGGAGGGGGCAGTGCACCCATCCTTGTTCGCCTTGACCTCTCAATAGCTTTTGATATCATCAACCATGGTACCCTTTTTGGGCTGGGCAGCATAATATTGTGCTACTTCAGCTCCTTTCTCCAATGCCTGTCTCAATCAGTGTTAATATGGAGAGAGAAGTCCAACCCACAGCCATTCCCTTGTGGAGAATTAATTCATTTTATTTAAGTAAAGAATGATGTTCTGAAAAAACACATTTAGATGAATATTGTACCTTATGAGCATCTGTAGGAAACTGACTAATAATATTCTGCACAGAAGTTTTAAGTTGAATGCATTGTCTTTTTAGTTTCATAAGAAAGGAAAGAAATTCATCACCACTGTAACAAAAATGTTAAACAATTATTCATTTATACTAAAAAAGGTAAATTCTTTAAAATTTTAACTTTCATAACTGCAACTAGATGCAAAGGGAGTATTTACTTTCAGATAAGGAATTACTATAAAATAATTTTTTTACAATAATAACTAGGTAGTCTTATTTATTCTCTTATTTTATGCACATGCATAATGGGTGAGGACACTGCTCACTCTAAGGTCATGTGAGAATGAATATCCTCAGCTCTGACAAATGAATGAGTTACAGTGAGGGTAAAAAGTATTTGAACCCTGCTGATTTTGTACGTTTGCCCACTGACAAAGAAATGATTAGTCTATAATTTTAATGGTAGGTTTATTTAACAGTGAGAGACAGAATAACAAAAAAATCCAGACAGCTCTTTGGTCTTGGCCATGGTGGAGAGTTTGGAATCTGACTGATTGATTGATTGCTTCTGTGGACAGGTATCTTTTATAGAGATAACAGGCTGAGATTAGGAGCACTCCCTTTAAGAGTGCTCCTAATCTCAGCTCGTTACCTGTATAAAAGACACCTGGGAGCCAGAAATCTTGCTGATTGATAGGGGATCAAATACTTATTTCACTCATTAAAATGCAAATTAATTTATAACGTTTTTGAAATGTGTTTTTTTGGATTTTGTTGTTGTTATTCTCTCACTGTTAAAATAAACCTATCATTAAAATTATAGACTGATCATTTCTTTGTCAGTGGGCAAACGTACAAAATCAGCAGGGGATCAAATACTTTTTTCCCTCACTGTAATAGACTTTTTAAAAACTTAATTGCAAACTCAGAAAGTTTCCAGGGAGTAGATATTTAGTTTGCTGCAAAAGAAAAAACTAAATAAAAATAATTTGATTTATAATGGCATAAGCTTTAGTATTTCACACTAGAACTTTGCAAAATAATAATTTGACTATTAAATATGAGATCTTTATTACTATTTTTAGTTAAAGAAATGGTTCATCTTTCTTTTTATCATTATTTTACCTGAATTCCAAATTTGTCACTGCAGACAGTTCTTCCAACTTTACTTCTTCTATATGTAGTTCTTTAACAGCATCTAAAATTTTTTGTTGATCTCTGGTATTCTTGATGCCAATCTAAAAATTTAAAAACATTTCTAAGGAGATTTAAAGTTTTAAACATTCAAATCCTTCAGATATTAATTATGCATTGGGAACTCTGCACTTGACGTAATTTTGTTATCAAGGTAAGAATAAAATAAAAAACTACACATCTGAGCAAATAGTACATTTCTGTTTTATAATGAATTTTAATCAATAGATGCAAATTTTAATACTTCTCTAAGTGACATGAGATTCAACAAAAAATGCAATACAAAACAATAGATATTTCTTTTGATAAAAAAATTAATTTGTTTTTTGACGAAGACAAGATGCAAAAAGGTATAGTACATTTATTTTGAATCATATTTGAAAATCACAATTCTTCTGGTCAGTAAAAATGATACTTTTAAAATCTCCAAGATGTGAATAAGGTAAGGTGTCAACATCCAACTCCAGAATCTAAATAAAACTCAAGATTAAATCCGTTTCTGAAAATCTTCCAGTTTATTGAATACACTGCGTGTTTATGTTGAAATAAAACTAACTCTGAGGTTCCCACATCAATTCACAGACTTAAACTGTCAGAACCCATTTCTTTGTTGGGGAGGGGGTGGTTCTGTTCTGTTCCTTTTGGCTTCTTTCTGTGGGTTCTGTCATTCTCCTGGGGGGGGGGAGGCTCCAGGAACACATCTTTTCTCCTTTTTGCTTAGCCACAATGTATCCTCTCTGCCTTTTCTATCTGCTTGTTCTTTGAACTGTTCCCCCCTTGATGTCAACCTGGGGTGAGAAAGGAATGTGCCTCCGGACATCTGGCTTATCTCTCGCTGCAGAAGAGAAAGATGCGAAGACCCAACAACATCTTCACAAGCATGGGAACGGACTCCATTATCAGCTCTGTTCCCACAGCAGGCATAGGCTCGTTTGAACTGTCCGGATGAACTGTTGGGGTGGTGTTTGCTTGATGCTCTTTTAACCTATTGATCTGAGCGGGAAACCCTCAGATCCTGCCTTCTATGCCTGCTGCTGTCAGCTTCTCCTAATAAAAGTTCCTTTTGGAATGAAAATGTTCCAAGAGTCCTGCTTTCTTGGGATGAGGTTTTGAAGCGGATCCTTCATAAACAATAGTTTTCCCAGCCAAATCCCCAACGTCTTACTTAATCCACATCAACAAGTTATGGGAACCATCTGCTTAAAATCCACACTTGTTCTGGTGTCCTTGACAAGGCGTCAGGCTCCCACGGTGTGTAGCTGACTCGAAAAAGTTTTGTTTTCCCATCTACCCACTTGAGAGTAACATCTCTCCCCCTTTATCTAAAGGCAAATTGAAACACAGAGACACATAGCTGCCAAAGTTTTGATGCTTGACATAAGGTAAATAAAGAACCTGTCAATCAGTTTTGCACAAAATAATGCTGATGCAATGCAGCACATTTTATACACTTCATTTGCTTGGTTATATATCTATTGTCATGGTTCCAATAAATGAGACCATTTAAAAGAACTTCAAGGCAAGCATTTCTTCCTTAAAGAATATTTTTATTTGGCTACAACATAACGGCACATACAAGGGTGAATCCAAGACTAAATTCCCCTCCCCTTGGTTACAAAGTTGCAAGTTTCATTTCCCACCCCAAATTGCTGTCATAAATCACATTCACCAATTGCTTGAAAATGCGGGAACTCCTCCCAGCAGCTCCAGCCCGCCAAAATGTTATCAACAATGACCTTGGTTCCCATACATGTGAAATGTTTTGGCTAACTGAAAACTATACCCCCCCTCCTCCTTCTAACTAAATATGTAGCAACGAAGACAAAATGAAAATGGCTTCAGTTCGGTTTGTCACAACATTGACATTCGGCTCCCCTTAAAACAAAGGATAAATCCTGCAAATCAAACAAGAATAACAGTTAAGAATCCCCTCTCGGTTTACTTGGATGTTTATCATAGAATTTGTGTATCAATCTGTCAGCTTTCACATCCGTACTTTTCACCCAGGTGGCTTCTGACAACGGATATCTCTTCCACTGCACTAAATATTGCAATTTTCCCTTGTATAATCTAGCATCAAGGATACGCTTTACTTCATAATGAGTCTCTCCAGCCACCACAAGTGGGCTAGGTGCTTTTTTAGGAGGGGGTCTCAGAGTTGATTCTCTGAAAGGTTTTAACAGACTGCAGTGGAACACTGGATGGATCTTTCCTAAAAGACGGGAACAAATGCTGAAGTCTTGGAGGTTTGTGTGCCGTTGCTGATCTTGGAAACAACTCTATGATTTCTTGTTCTGTGTTGTGATTTCTGCTTGGACACCCTGAAACTCTGACCATTGGACTGGCTGACAAATTTGATTTGGTGTTCAAAGACCTCGGATTGAATTTTGGCTTCTCTTCTGAAACTGCTCAGGCAAGCTTGTATTTCCACAGACTCGTTAGATTTTGGATGCATGTTTCTTTCCTTGTTGTCTACGTTGCCTTGAGTAAATTACTCTTCTAATCTAACTGTGTGTGAGTCGAAACCTGAAGGTTGTTTCATACACACACACTTTCCCTGCCTGAAGAGTTAAAAACTTGTGAAACTACTTGCAGCCAGAGGCTGCTGAAGGTGTGTGTGTGCCTTAACTTTGTTCTGCGGCTTGCCAGAAATGTGGGAGCATTTGGGGAAAATTTGGAGCAAATAAAGGGCAGTTTGAATGGCCAGTTGACTGTTTTGCCTCTGTGCCGTGCCCTGGGTCATCACACAGTCTGGCACTCTAACAACCAGCGTAGGGGTTCGCCTGGTCGTGGTTTACCCCCATCTTTGCCAGTTTTTAACAGTTCAGTGATGGGCAAAGCAATCTCAGCAAATAAGGGGATAAATTGATGGTAGAAATTAGCAAATCCTAGAAAGCTCTGAAGTTGTTTTTGAGTTCATGGGAGCTGCCATTCAATTACAGCTTTCACTTTAGCTGAGTCCATCTCTATTCCTTTGCTGGATATTCTGTAACCCAGATAATCCAAACATGCCTGATGGAATTCGCATTTTGAGAGTTTTGCAGAGAGGTTTTCCGTTCAGCAGTTTTTTGAGCACTTCTTGTACTAAAATCGTATGTTCTGCCATAGTCTCTGTATAGATTAAGATGTCATCAAGATAAACCAAAACCTTTTATACAAATGATCGTGCAGCACCTGGTTGATCAGCTGCATGAATACAGCAGGAGCTCCTTGTAATCCAAAAGGCATGACTTTAAACTGATAACTTCCCAGGGGGCTGTTAAAGGCAGTTTTCCATTCATCCCCTTTTCTTATTCTCACGCGATAATACGCCTTTTTTAGGTCTAATTTGGTAAATACTCGTCCTTACGCCAGGTGGGCTAACATGTCCTTCATTAAAGGGAGAGGGTACATATTTTCCACGCAGAGTCTAAGGGATCCATCTTTTTTCTCCTTAAACAATACGGGGGCGACCACTTGGGATTTTGCGGGTTCAATGAAGCCCCTGGCCAAATTTTTATCTATCGTGTTTCCCCGAAAGTAAGTCACTGTCTTACTATCTTTTGGGCTCTGAAGTAAGCACAGTGTTTTACTTTCAGGAGGGCTTACTTTTTGCCGGCACCGGCACCAGTAGGACGCGAGCGTGCAGGGGTGGGGCGGGGCCTGTGCATGGGGTGGAGAAGCAACGCGGCGGCGCTAGCATGGTGGCGGACCAGTTGCTTCCCTCCCCTTCTTTCGCGAGAAGTTGGAATTGATTGACCTTTCCCCCCCCCCAAAAAAGCTTCATTTCCTTGCACGCGGTGGCGGATCGCAAAGGAGAAACGGCATGGGGCTGGGAGTCAGGTAAGGAAAGAAAGGCAATTTCTGGGGGAAGCGAGAATTTCTTTCCTTACCTGCCCCACTTGCTCCGAGGCCGCTTTCCGCTGAGCCGCGTTGCTCTTGCCAATGGCCTGACCGCCCACTTCAGCACCCTCCCTCCTCAAGCCTCTGGCACTCCATCTGCTGCTTTGGTGGCTCTGTAGGCAGACGTTGGCATTCCTGTTCATGTAGGAGTGTACTTGATTCAAAACGAAAGTTAACTTCTCGGGGTCGCCATTGAACGTAGGCTTGAAAGGAGGGGCTGCTACGGGTTGTTACCAATCTAAGAGAGCCTGTAGCAATTCATACTGTTGCAATTGATCCTGTGGGAGTCCCGCTGCTCGATCAGCTCTTGGCAGGGGTCCTGGACTGGTGTAGCACCGGTGACGTCCGGGGCTGAGTCGCCGGGGGTGCCACTCGGGACTAAGTCTGTAACGACGATGATCTGGCCTGGCCTGGTACCGATATCGATCTGGACTAGCCCGATGTGGATATCTATCAGGGCTATCCGGGTATCGGCGGTGATCGGTCTTGCTCTATGCCGATAGCGTTCAGGGCTGGGCTGGTGTGGGTATCGGTCAGGGCTCGCATAGCGTCGGTACCGATCGAGGCTGACATACCACTGTTGATGGTCAGGACTAGCATAGCGTTGACGGCGATCAGGGCTGGCCGGCCGCCGCCGATGGTCGGGGCTATCACATCGTTGATGACAGTCTGGGCTTTGCCTCCACACTGGACTCGAAGTTAAAGCTGATGGCTTTGGTTGTGGGGAGGCAGCTTGGGCCCCAGCTATGGAACTGGGACTTTGCCTGGATTGGGGACAGTCTAGGGGGCATCTGTCATCCCGTTCACTGGAAAGTAACTGACGGGTGACCTGCTCCTTTCCTCCCACCTCCAGGCCTTCAAACTTCTCTCTTAACCGCTCAACAGACTGGCTTCGGATCTCAGTCAGATATTTCCACTCACCCGATTCATCCCAAGGTGCTGCGATTCCTCGCCAGCCAGTGGATCCAGCAGCTAAGACTGAGGAATCAGATGAGGAGGAGGGGCCTGGAGTGACATTAGAGTCAGAGGAAGGTTCTGAGGAACTCCCAAGACTTACAGGCGGACGAGGAGTCTGGCCCCTCTACTCGCACTCAGACTGAGACACAGCTGTGCTGGGAGCCTGAGTTGAAGAGTGATGAAGGAACAGTTGGGACAAATCCAGGATGCACAAAAGCGCAGGCAAAAGCAAGTAGGACAGAAGAATGCAATGGGGCGGCTCCAAAGGCAAAGGAGAAGGCATTAGGAAGCCACGCCTTGGCTGAATTATAAAAGGGAAGGTGTGGAAGGTGCTGGTTGCCAAAGGCAACCGTTCGTGTTGAGGATCGAGTTTCTGTGGACTGTGTTTGTTTGCCCTGACTCAGGTCTGTGAGAATAAAAGGGATTGTTTTTTTCTTGCGGTTCCTGCCTGTTTCTTGGAAGAGGGGTTTCTCCTTGTGAGTATAACAAGGACTCACGTAGGCTGAGACAGAACACAAGGTGCCAGTCACTTGGCCCCTCTTCAATCAGGAGAGCACAGTTCGTGGGAAGCAGTTAGTGGAAATTCAGCTTCCGCGGTCTTTACTAAACTCTTCGCTTGGGCTGCCTCTGCATGCCAAGTGTCATCAATAGATAGGACTCCCTCTGACAGCAATAATAGCTCCAATTGGATCTCACGTTCCTTTGGTCTTGCGCCGATTGCCGGAGTCACCGAAGTCACACTCTCTATCAGGTCAATGGTCTGCACCCCATCCGCTGATGTGGTTGCTGTAGCTTCGAGGCTAATAAGAGGCTCTTCCTTTTTCTCCATCATGGAATCTTCCCTGAGTCTTTGTTGTCCTCCCAAGGCTTCGGGTAGGCAACCGGAGCTCAGGACCCCGTGGTATTAGAATAGTTTGGAGTCTTGGGTTAATGTCATTGTTCTGATAGATGAGACCATTTAAAAGAACTTCAAGACAAGCATTTCTTCCTTAAAGAACATTTTTATTTGGCTACAACATAATGGCACATACAAGGGTGAACCCAAGACTAAATTCCCCTCCCCTTGGTTACAAAGTTGCAAGTTTCATTTCCCACCCCAAATTGCTGTCATAAATCACATTCACCAATTGTTTGAAAACGTGGGCACTCCTCCCAGCTGCTCCAGCCTGCCAAAATGTCATCAGCAATGACCTTGGTTCCCATACATGTGAAATGTTTTGGCTAACTGAAAACTACACATTCCCCTCCTTCTTCTAACTAAATATGTGGCAACGAAGACAAAATGAAAATGGCTTCAGTTCAGTTTGTCACAGCATTGACATATATATTAACTTAATGAACATTCTCCATTTTACTCACATTACCAATCATTTCAACTGAGAATTCTAAAACATCTTGTACTGATAAAATTACAAATATCAACAGACCCTTTGTATAACACAATTCCTATTAAAACACATATCCAGCCTAACCTTTTTTTGTAAAAAAAGGGAACAATTAGAGATTCAAATCAGTTAAACAGAAGATACTACTTTTCCCAAAACAAAATGCAAATCATATTGAAAATTGTTATGAAGTGAAAAAAATACAGAATTAAAATTTAAAAGAGCAGTATTGTTGTCATAAGAGCAAATATACAATAAATGAATAGGCTAACCTGTATTAAGTCTTCTTTTCCCATTGTCAAAAGCTGTCTTAAAGGTATTTCTCTCTCCTATAAGAGATGAAAGTATATTCCCAGAGATACTTTGGGCCAAGATCCTATTATGTAGGCCAGTAACCCACTTTACTATTAAACTTCAATTATTTTCACAATGAACACAGAAAAACAAGCTCAGAAGACACTTTTAATTTGCATTAGACAATATTGGGTCATTGTTTTAGAAATATTTCCTCACCTAAACAGAGAAAAAGAATGGCCACAGGTGGGCAAAAAAACAATGGCAACAACTTCCAACTTCCTGCCGGCTTCCCCATTGAGTTTTCTTGTGGGAAGCTGGCAGGGAGAATCTTTCCTTGAACACAGAAAAGAAGCTACTTTTAATTTACATCTCTCAGAATATTATGAACATTTAATCACATGGATGCTTGAACTTCTGGATTAAACCTAAGCAGTGACATTTTGAATTGTACAGTAATATATTACTATGAAACCTCAATTTAGTGGACCTGATAAAAAATAATACAAACTACAAAAAATAAGAGAATCCACTATTGGGGTATCCACTGAAAGTAATCAATAGGTATGGCATTTAAAATAAGGAAGCACAATTATTTATATCTTGTACATTATGACATTAAACAAATGACATTATTTATTTTGTATCCCACCCTTTTTATTTACAAATAACTCAAGGTGGTAAACATATCCAACACAACTTCCTCCTCCTAATTTCTCCACAACAACCCTGTGAGAAGAGATTGTCCCAACTCACTCAGCTGGTTTTCATGGCTAAGGCAGTCTTAAACTCAGTCTCCTGTTTTCTAGTATGATGCCTTAACTACTAGACTAAACTGGGTTTCTTTCATATCAATATAATTATTAAGTATTACAAATGATGCAAATTCTCACACAAATTATGCAGCTCATGTTATTATATAATGGCAATAAATTATCCCCACCCTGAATAATCCATTTGAGATTTCACTGCACCCATATGTTTTCAATAAAGAAATCTTACCTTCAGTAATTCTGTTATGTGTTCAAGTTCAAGACCATGAAGAAAGACTTCCATGTCACTAAAAGCTGCATAGGAACTTTTCACATGCATTGGTTCAATTATTTTTTAAAAAATATATAAATAATTTTAATAAATGCTTTAAACCAAAATTAAATTATTTGTTTCAAAGAAAGACATGTTATTATTAATCCATTTTACAGATACTAAAATATATTTGTCTACATTTTAAATACACAGAAAGACAAAAAAAGCCCTAAATATTGGGCTGTAAACTTTCCATTACAGTGAACAGAATATTTGAAAGCACATACTTGTTCTGAAATACTGGATCTAGTTCAAATCTGATTCTACATAAAATTATGTTGGAATTTAAAAATGCAGGCTCTATAATATCTGTATTAATTTTTTCCAAAAGTAAAAAAGAATTTGATGCATGTCAGGTAAATTATTACACGGTATATTAGAAAACAATTGATGATTATGTTCCCAATAATCCAGCATTAAGGTATGCATAGATCCTTAATTTCCAAAGACTCTATATCAATTTAAACATCCAAGCACAAACTGCTTAGCACTAGCAGTGCAGAAGTGTAGCTCATAGGACTTCTGATAGAAGAAGATCTGAACAATTGTCCATTTCAGGCCTAACAGAAGTTTTTCTACTCTAGAACAAAGATTTAAATTAGAACACAACTTTCAAAACATAAGTACTGAAGTCTGAGGTACTACCTGCTTTTATGGCTTTTAAGGGCATCTGGAACTGTAGTTATAAATCTGTGAATAGGTTCTTCTTTAGTCAGGTTCTGGAACTTTCTTTGGAAAGGACTTGCCGTCAAAGAAAGTAAACTGAAAAGCTACGAAAAATCACAGGAAACCATTTTCACCATTTTTATACCTGTAGCAATATGTTCATTCTAAAACAAAAGAAATTGGGAATTCATTGAAACAGTGAAAATGATTTTCTAATACAACAATTTCTGCTAATTTATCTTTTCAAAGAAAATTATCTGAAATTATTTCTCAATTCTCAATTCCAAGATGTTAAATTAAAAGATTTATTGAACTGATAAAGTATCAGGAAAAGCATGCTTATTATAGGAAACATTAAAAATGGTTTCTTTAGGGATATATGAATATACAGGTTAACTCTATGTAATGAATTTCAGTAAATTTAGCCTGTGAAAACAAAATATTTTGAGATGCTTAGAAGCATTATTTCAGAGAAAACAGAACTATAGAAACGTTTATGGCAACCAAATCTTATCAAAAATGCTCCAAGCATTTTTAAATGTCCTGCATTTTCTTTTGAAAAATAGGATATAAACTATATAATGGGAATATTAAGTACTTTGTATTCCATATAAAGAAACAGAATGCAGATACTTAAAACACTTATTGGAAATAAAGTAGCAAGTCTGTACCAGCTAGAAATTAGATAGCTGAGTGATTCTTTGACCGGTCACTGTCTTCCAGCAAGAGAGGAAGCCAGTGGCAAGCACTTCTGAAAATGTCTATGGAGACTGTCAGTCATCCAGGTCATGTTTGCCCCAAAGGTGCTTTTTTTCAAAAGGCAACTGGATTTTGTCTTTCCTTGAAGACGTTTTGCTTCTCACCCAATAAGCTTCTTCTGTTTTGACTGAATGGTGGAGGATGGAAGGATTTATATTCCTTGCAGTCATTTGATTGTTAGCACTCTTTCTGAGAGTCATTGAGGTCACTTGTAGGTTTATTTGTGCCCTCAGGGTCACCTGAATAGTGGAGATGGGTGCAGAACCTTCTTGGAACTGCTGATAGGACTGTGTTGTAAACATGACATAGGTGGTATCGTATCCCTCCCCCTGTTGAGAGAACTGTTCAATCTTAATGTAGCTAGCCTCTTTGACCCCTCTTTCAAACCAGCAGTGCTCTTTATCCAGAATGTGGATTTAGCTGTCTTCAAAACAGTGACCTTTGTCTTTTAAATGAAGATGGACAGCTGAATCTTGTCCTGATGGGTTTCTTCTATGTTGTGCCATGCATTTGTTTCTTCAATGTACAGATCTATACATGTCTCTATACATGTATTGTACTGCATATATCACATTGGTCAGTTTGTGTCTAGGTCAGCAGTTCCCAACCTTTTCTATACCCCGCACCCCTAGAACTTCTTCTTCTTGTGCCATATCCGTTATCGGACATTGACGATCATATTGGCAATCCTGTTATCAGCAGCCGCACAAAAAAGTGCTGCTGAGTTTTGTCCAAACCAATCCCTTAGATTTTGAAGCCATGATGTTATTCTTCTGCCTGGACCTCGTTTGCCTTCAATCTTCCCCTGGAGGATTAAATGGAGTATGCCGTATTTTTCTGGGTGTCGCATCACATGTCTGAAATATTCTTTCATTTTTTAATTGTTTTGATGATTTCCCTTGGCTTTCCCAGGCGGCTTATCACCTCATTTCTGATCTTGTCAACCCAGCTTATCCGTAACAGCCGCCTGTAAATCCACATTTCAAATGCGTCTAGTCTCTTCAGGTGGCCTTCTGTCAGAGACCAACTCTACTCCATAGAGCAGGATAGAAAAAATATAACATCTGACAAGCCTGTTTTTCAATCTTAGGCTTATGTCGTGACTGCAGAAGACCTTTTTCATTTTGAAGAATGCTGTTCGAGCTTTCTCTATCCTTGTCTTTACTTCAGTGGTCATGTCCCAGCTTTCATATAAATTAGAACCGAGGTGCGTGATCCTTTCAACTTTTTCTAATGGTATTCCTTCCGAATTTATTGGTGGTAAATTAACGGGTTGTTTGCTGACGACCATGATCTTGGTTTTTGAGGTGTTAAGCTTCAAGCCATATTTTTGAGATATTTTTCAGCTTCTGATATATTCTCACACCCCTTACAAAAGTTTGAAATAACACCAACGAATTATGCATATACATTATAATTTTGAAAACCCTAGTTTTCGCACCCCTTGGAATATCATCTCGCACCCCCGGTTGGGAACACCTGGTCTAGGTGTTTTATCCTTGGGGTGGACAAGCTTCTGCCTTAGTGTACTTTGGGTTTAAAGTGTGCATGTATATTGTGTTGGATGAAAATCTTCCTGAGCTTTTTCAGATATTCCTGCAATGTATGGAATAACAATGTTGCTTTGTTTGTTGTTCTCTTCTTTGTCTGTTATGGAGGAGCTCCTGCTGGGTCTTTTTTTGGATTTGAAAAAAACACCTTTGGGACACTTCTGAAAATGTTGTCAAAAAACCAGCAGGGACTTGTCCAGATAGTCACTTGAACCCAATAACTTGAAAATACACACACAAAAAGGGAATACACCAGTAAATTGAATCTATAGTTTTTCCCCAGTAAAAGAAGATAGATCTATATGAGTATTTTTTAAAAAATAAATAAATTTCATTTGTTAAACTGTCAATTACCTATTGTATCTATTAAACCACCTTTGCCTTTCTTGTCCAAATCCCTTACTTATACCTTATTTTTAATAGAACAATTCCCTAATAAAATGTCAAATGTGTACAGTCTATTTTCAGACATAATTAATTCATGCATTTTTTAATCTTTTCATACTAAGTTGATTGTTCCTGTTTTCTGTTCTGCTTTAATTAGTATCTTACTGGAAACAACTGCAGATGTTCACTAACTCAAATGTTAGGTAACTTTTTTGAATAACAGATGAAATTAATATATATGCAGACACATAACAGCTATAAAAGGATAGAGCATGTTTAAAAATAAAAGACATAAGACATTAATGCAATTGACATTACTGACAATTGCATAAAAATTAATTGCACTGCACATTCATATTAATATCAATAGTAAATAACGTATCAGTTCTGATGTTTAAAAAACCCTTTATAAAATATACCCCCATAGACAATTAAAAATCTCAACTCAAGGATTGATGCTTCATATAAAACAGTACCTCTAAATGCCTGTTCTTCTTTGCAATCTCTCCTGGGGTCTGTCCATCTTTTGTCTGTATTGATTTATCAGCTCCAAGTTCAAGCAGCTTGAATACTACTTTTTTATGACCCTGGCATGCTGCCCATGTTAATGCCTGTAATGATTTATTAGCAATTGTGATGGTATTTATTTTACAATAATAAAAAGGAAAAACTTCAGAATATAAATTACTTCTGAATGATCCCACTCTATATAACACATATGAGTAGTTTGTCTTCACATCCCAATTCAGCATCAGCTTTAGCTGGTACAAAATGCAACAGTACGGGCAGTTATGTGTGATCCTGGAAAAACATATGTTGCACCTCTTCTCCTTGAGCTGCATTGGTTATCAGTTTGTTTCCAGGTCCTATTCAAGTTGCTATTTTTGACCTACATGGCAAAAATCTGAATTATCTGAAGGATTGCCTCTTCTCGATTACATCTACCCATCTCATCAGGTCCAGCAGAAGAGGCATGCCTTTTCTACCATAGCACCACACTCTGGAATATAGCCCTAAGGCAAGATTAACCCCAAACCTTACTGCTTCCCAAAAGCCCTCAAAACATAAGTTTTCCATCAGGCCTGGTGAATGCTCTGGCAACAGGGAGCCCATGCAGAGGCTACACTACAAATAATAATTTGGTTTTAATCCTCTCATAATTTTGGTCTTAATAATTGTTTTAATTGTTTTTATAATTGTTGGTTATATACCTCCCAGAATCACCTTGGGTAACATCTGCAGCCATATAAATTTGATAAATAAAGCTGTGTTACACTTTTGAGTAGAACTAGAATTTTCCTTTTTTTTCACCTAGTTCTGTTCTGCTTTTTATTTTTATTAAGCTTAAGACTACATTTCCACTTATTTTCCACTTCACAATAGTCTACTTTGTTGAAATATTTGAAGTTTCATAAAGGAAAGGAAATAATCTAGTTAAGATTATACAAAAAGCTCACAGTGTAACCGCCTTTATCTTGAGCATTTACTTGTGATCCATGAACAACAAGGAGAGCAACAACTTGAGAATGGCCTTCCCGGGCTGCATACATTAATGGAGTCATTTTCTTCCTACAGAAGAATTCATAATATCTGTTAAAGAAAGAATAGCTAAATTCAAAGCATATTTTAATTTGTTATTAAATAAAAACAGCATTGTCAACCAAATATTTACGCATCACATGTTCTGTAAGAAATCTCAGGCCAGAAATTGTTAAGTTCAGTGGAATGAATTCTAGGTTCCTTGCTTAACCAACTGATACAACTAATTGCTGATGCAAATGTTATCATGATCATTCTCCATCAAGCATAGAAAAAGATAAAACATAAAAATGAGATGACTCAAAAAGAAAAAATATTGCATCATTTCACTAAAATTTTCTTTACAACTGACTGAATCCAGTTCTTGTCAACATAATACAAAAAAGATATTAAGACTCTAGAAAGAGTGCAAAGGAGAGCAACAGAGATGATTAGGGGACTTGAGGCTAAATGGTATGAAGAACAGTTGCAGGAACTAGGTTCGTCTTATCTAGTGGTGACATGATAGCAGTGTTACAATATTTGAGGGACTATCACAGAGCAAATCGAGAAACAGATAATAAGTAACAGATGGACAATTATCAAGGAAATGAGAGATAATTAAGGAAACATTTCCTGACAGTGAGAACAATTAATCAGTGGAACTGCTTGCCCTCAGAAGTTGTGGGTATTCCATCACTGGAGGTTTTTAAGAAGAAATTGGACAACTGATTGTCCAATAAGCATGAGTCTTGAGCAGGCAGTTGGACTAGAAGACCTCCAAGGTCCCTTCCAACTCTGTTATTATGAATTTTACAGATGTAAGAATATAATAGTTATAATGCACATTATTTAGAGGAATTACTTTAGAATTTTAAAATAATATTGTTAAATCACATGTAAAACCACTAGAGGGATCTCTAAACACACTCAATCTCCCCAAAGTGGGGACCTTCTTTTCATCCCATTATTTCAATGATATAATTGTTATGGTTTTTTTGTTAGAAATATATAAACATCTAAAAAAAACTTGTTACAGATAGCAGAAAAGAAAGGAGTCAAGAATAAACTTTGTAAAGTAGAATTCTAACATAGACCAGTAATTAAAAAGTGTTGTTATAAACAGTTCAGGAAGGCTACTTTTTCTACCTATACTGTCAGCTAAATAGGTATGTGTGAATGAAATAAAGCTGGGAGGAAGGGCTTCTTCATAAATTATCTAGAATCATAAATATAGAAATGGCCAAATTACTCTGGATAATAAAGCCAAATGGGCTGTAAGGACTTCCTAAATAGTTCGCCAAAGTGAACTGGCAAGAAAACAGCAAATGAATTAAAAATTCTGAAAGAGTACAAATTGTAACATTCAAACTATATCAATAGGATTTAAATAGATAGTAACAAAAGGATTTTTAGGCTGAGGTGAATACATGAAAATATCAATTTAGCTCTGGAAGTTACTAAAATCCAGAAAAGTATACGGACTAGAAAATGACAAACGAACACTAAAAATAATAAAAGGGTAAGGGCAGCTTTTGTCAAGGAAACAATAGACCTTTTAAAGATGATCAGGAAGAGATGTAAAAGAGATTTAAAAAGTAAGTCTTGATGTGGAGAAAATTAAAACATTTTTTCGCTACCTCTTTTATATAATACCAGAATGAACTTATTGACCAAATTGTAATGAGCCAATGAAATTGATGGCAGTAGTAGTGGATGGGCATGATTTTATGATTTAAGCAAATACTTTGCATGAGAAAACTACTGGAAACTGAGTACAGACAAATGTTTAAACTATTCCTGCTTAATTTAGAGGAAACGTCCTTTGTACCATAATCTAAAGAACCCAGCAATCAAAAGTACATACAATAATAATGAATAGACCACCTGACTTTTAAATGTTGTTTATGTGTAAATATATTTCATAAAATAACAGTTTATGGAAATCACAGTCACAGGGTGGAAGTGAGCTTGATAGTTAAATTAGGCATTCAATTCTCTGTAAATCTTAATATATAATAGAATAATAAAATAGAATGTTAGAATCTATGCTCACTGGGTACTAATAACTGAGAAGGGGAAACTGTCAGAAGAGAGCTATATCGTGATTCCTCCTGGTTTATGGTATTCCCAAAAGTATATGACTGGCAACTATAAAAATATGGACCTTTGGTCTTACATTTCCCAACTCCTAGTCTCTTAGTAAGCATTTTAAATTTACTGCAATATACTAGAATGTCAATTGCTAACAATAAAATGAAAATAAACAATGAACAGTGGGAATTGTTACGCAGAAGAATGATTCACTGTCGCAACAATGGGATGTAATACCATTTTAGTCAAGGCTGACAAAACATCTTCATATGCTGTTGTGATAAGATAGCTTGCAGACTGGAGGATAAAGAGAATCTAGAAGTTGATTTAGATGAGCTATGTAACAAAAAGCAATTTACCCAATGGTAGAGGTTTTAAATATTAATAAAACTACTGAATGACTGAAAACAAATATTCCTTGAATTCACCAAACAAACAACTTCAACAAAGATTTATAATAAAATTATTCAAGTTGTGAAATAAAAACATGTTGGGGGACTGCAATAATATTCTATAGAAAAAAATTAAAATACATAACTAAATATTTTAGTAATCGCCAGACTATAATTTTCATTTGTCAGAACTGGGATTGTTCTGATGACTATCTTGAACTCTGGTAGCAATTCAATACAAAAGTTTAGTTATCAGGTACAGAAAAAAAATTGTATACATATTAAAATTTACAAATCCCCAGGAAAACAATTCATATATATCAGAAGATAAATCACATTTTCAACAAATATATTCTATCGCACCTTATAAGGACCCAACCGATGAAAATGTACAAAGTTAAGTCCCACTGATTTTACTGAAGCATATCTGTTCTATGCAAGCTGTGAATCTTCTGAGTGAAATACCAACTTACACATACTCTGAATTCAATTTGTTTGTGTAACGCTGCTAGAGGTGATATCTTCCTGCATCCCATTCAGTACAGAAGTTGGAAACCCATGAAAATATAGGCACCAATAGCAAAATATTCTTTTAAAAATGGCCACCAACTAGTTATCTCATAAGCAATCCTAAGTTGTCCAGAGTCACTTGGTTTAGTTGGGCGGCTGTAGAAATTGAATGACTGACTGACTGACACAATATGATATCCTTATGGACTGAATTGTCAGTCTCTCCAGAGAATAATTTGTGTTTTTTTAATGTCAACCTTATAAGATTAAAATAGGTGCTTCCGGTGACTTTGCTGACTGTAGACCCGGGGAAAATTGCTCCGCTCCCCGGGTCCGAAATTTCTTCACTGGCGGGTCCATTTGGGCTAAATGCCACCCTGGAGGGGTGGCCACCGAAGGGCGAACCTTTGAGGAACGGGAGCCGGCGGGAGCCGGCTTACTGAACCCAAAGCAGCCCCTGGAACCAGCAAAAGAAAGGCGGATCGCATTTATGCGAGCCGCCATTCCCAGCTGATCGTCGGAGACAGAAAACAGCTGATTTGGAAGGCAAGCAGCCCGGACGGGTGAGAATATGCTTCTATTTATGAAGTGGATTTAATTGAAGACTGTCTTTAAAACGAAGCTGGAAGGCTGAAAATTGCTCCGCTCCCCGGGTCCGAAATTTCTTCACTGGCGGGCCCATTTGGGCTAAATGCCACCCTGGAGGGGTGGCCACCGAAGGGCGAACCTTTGAGGAACGGGAGCCGGCAGGAGCCGGCTTACTGAACCCAAAGCAGCCCCTGGAACCAGCAAAAGAAAGGCGGATCGCATTTATGCGAGCCGCCATTCCCAGCTGATCGTCGGAGACAGAAAACAGCTGATTTGGAAGGCAAGCAGCCCGGACGGGTGAGAATATGCTTCTATTTATGAAGTGGATTTAATTGAAGACTGTCTTTAAAACGAAGCTGGAAGGCTGAAGGGAGGAAGGAGGTGGATTTATTCCCCCCCTCCCGGATAAACGGCGGTTTAAGCGAAATAACTGATTTGGATTGCTTTAAAAACCTTTCTAATTGGAGAAAATATTTTATTTTTGGAAGGAGAGGAAGACTTAATAACTGGGAAAAGCCACTCTGTTTTTTTTTGTTACTTTTATTAACTTTAAAGAACTTTGAAACTGAGTTCCCACTTCGGACATTTTTTTTCCTTTTTTACCACCTAGTGGCTACATTGTAATTTTCTTCTCTTTGTTCTCTGATAGCTTTGTTTATTCAGCTGCAAGACTTGGCTGTAAGCCGAGACATCCTTATCTCTCTCAAAAGCTACTGAGAGGGAAGTTCCCAGCTCCTTCTGTGAATGTTTGGTCTTTTTAATTAGCTATATATTTTTTACAGCAAAAAAATAGGGTTTTGTTTTTTCTTGTGGGTGACTGTGAAATAATTTTTTTAATTTACAATTAGATCATTTTTCTTTATAATATTTTTGTTTTTACATCACAATTCTTTCTTTTCCTTTTTGATTTTTCTTTTGGATATAAATACATCTCTTTTTTTGGCCTTTTTGTTTGCTCTTTTTACTTTTCTTTTTTTATTCTCCCTCCTTTTGGGATGGTTCCAGAAATTTTTTGTTCTTCCCCTCTTTTTTTTCTTCTCCTTAATTAATTTTTTGTTGGAATTATTAGTACTTTTTTCCTTTCCTTTTTCTTTTTTTCCCGTTAAAAGTACGTGTGCCTTGTCTCCTGATAATAGGAGGGCATTGGATTACAATTGGCCATCGGGCCCTCTGGTGGATTATAACTGGCCATTGGGCTCCTCAGTGGATTATAAATAAATACAACAACTAGAAGATGAGCATCTCAAATTTGGCTAAAGGGGTGAAGAAGGGCTCTTCGGCCCCCGCTTCAACCTCGGTGAGCCCAGCTCCTCAAAAATCAATTACTACATTTCTACAACAGGAAACTCAACAAAAAGATACGCAAGCGATACTCCAAGCAATTGCAGACTCCAAAATGGAAATGAAAAAAGATTTGGATAAAAATTATGAAGACTTGAAAAGTGATCTTCTTAAAATGGATCAAAAAATGGAAACTTTCCAACAGGCAATGATAGATACTCAACAAAGAATACAAAAAATAGAGGATAAGTTGGAGATGGTTGATCAGAAATTAGAAGCATTACAAGATGAGAACCAGAGATTGGCACAAGTTAATGCGGAATTGGAAGATAGCATCGCTGTCATGGAGATGGAACGGGCGTCATACTTCTTGAGATTCCAAAATATCACAGAAGAGAAAGATGAGAACCTGTTAAGAGTTGATGTGTGAGCTATTGGCGGATCGACTTGGAATGGAAATGGATCAAATGAAAAAAGAATTGGACCAGGTCTTTAGAGTCAATTCAAGCTATGCAAGAAGAAATAAGAGTTCCCAGAGAGGTCCACGTAAGATTTCTTAAAAGAGCAATACGAGATGAGATTTTGAGAGCAATAAGAGACCAACCACTGAAATATAAAGATAAAGAACTTCTAGTTCTTAAACAGATCCCGAAGAGAATAAGAGAAGCACGAAGAGAATATCAATTTTTGACAAGGAAATTACTGAACAAAGGAGTGAATTTTAGATGGTTGGTCCCAGAAGGATTATTAATTTTTTGGGACTCGAGAAGATATAGATTGGATACCCCACTTAAAGCAGAGGAATTTTTTAATAATCATAGAACCTTTCTGGAAGGAGATGATACCAGATCTAAAAAACCAGAGGAAGAAGCAGGAGCATCGAAACAAACAGAAGAGGAAGAACCTAAAAAGACTCAATCAGAAGAAGACATAAGACCCAAGGATCAAAGACAGATAACTTCTCCTAGAAGGCTGAGATCTAAGTACAATTAAAACTATGGAAGAAATTGAAATTTTTTCAACAAATATAAATGGTCTTAACTCCCCATCAAAAAGGAGTAAAATATTTTATAGATTACAAAAATTAAAAATGGACATAATTTGTCTCCAAGAGACACATATAGAAAGACAACACTTTAGACTTCTAGAACAACCAAAAATAGGCAAACTTTATTTTTCATCGGCACTGCAAAAGAAAAGAGGGGTAGCTTTCTATATAAAAGAGAAGATGAACCCAAAACAAATTTATGCTGATGATGAAGGAAGACTATTAATGGTGGAAATTACATGGAACCAAAAACAAATTTTGATGATTGCGATATATGCCCCCAATGAGAAACAAGACCAATTTTTTCAGCAACTATATGATAAGTTAATGGAATTAAACTATCAAAACCTTTGTATTCTTGGAGACTTTAATGCGATAACTGATGCAAAACAGGATTACAAGAGCTACAAACAAGGGAAAAAAGGGGGAAATACCTTATCTAATTCTTTTCTAAAGATGAAAGACGAATTAGGTATACAAGATATATGGAGAGAAATGAATCCAGATAAAGCACAATACACATTTTATTCAAATAGACATAAATCCTGGTCACGAATTGATATGATATGGACTTCTTATGATTTAAAGACTATGATACAGGAGATTGAAATAGAACCTAATATTTGGGCAGACCATAATCCAATTAGAATGACGTGGAAAGGAACTAGAAAGAAACTAAGATGGCGGTTGAACAAAGCTATATTGAAAGAAAAGGAATTTTTGCAATTAGCAATGAAAGAAATGGAATTTTTTTTTTAAATAAATAAGAAAGAAGAAACTTCTATTCAAAATGTATGGGATACAGCGAAAACATATTTTAGGGGTGTGGTTATAACCTATGTGGCCAAAAAGAATAAAGAAAAGAAACAAACACAACTTAGATTGAAAGAACAATTTAGTAAATTGGAAATGGAGCTACGAAATGATCCACAAAAGAAAGAATTGAAGACACAGATGGAATTAATAAAACACAAATTAAATCTAATGGAAATGGACATAAGGGCACAACAGATTAAACGATGTAAACAGAATTTCTTTGAAAATGCCAATAAACCCGGAAGATGGTTGGCATATAAATTGAAAAAAGAAAGAGAAAAAAGATTGATAAGTAAACTACAAGATACAAAAGGCCAATTGTACTGTCACAATGATGCAATTAAAAAAATTACTACAGCTTATTATGAGACACTTTATAAAACTGAGGTGGTTTCGAATGAGACAATACAGGAATATTTAAAAGAAGCAGACCTTCCAAAGGTACCAGAGAAAATGCAATACATATTAAATGAGAACATAACAATGATGGAGATTACAGAGGCGATAAAAAAACAAAAAAAGGATAAAACTCCGGGACCTGATGGTCTCCCTGCAGAATTTTATATAGCTCTACAAGACATTGTCAGTCCGATTTTGAAAGACCTTTGTAATGAAGCTTTTTCAGAGACAAAAATACCAAATTCCTGGAAAGAAGCTAACATCTCTCTTATACCTAAAGAAGACACTGATTGTACACAAATTAAAAACTATAGACCAATATCTTTACTAAACGTGGATTATAAAATATTTACTACAATAATGGCAGAAAGAATGAAGAAATTTTTGACTGAATTCGTCCATTCAGACCAAAATGGCTTTTTACCAAAAAGACAGATAAAGAATAATTTAAGGATTATTTTAAATGTGTTGGAGTATTATGAAAACCATCCAGGGAAACAGTTGGCGCTTATATTTCTTGATGCGCAAAAAGCTTTTGATAATCTTAATTGGCAATTTTTGTTTCAACAGTTGAAGGAGATGGACTTTGGCGGAAATTTTATAAATGCAATTCAAGCAATTTATAATAAACAATCAGCAAGGATACTTATAAATGGAGATTACACAGACAGCTTTGACATTAAAAAAGGCACAAGACAGGGATGTCCATTGTCCCCTTTGTTATTCATTTTTACATTGGAAGTGTTGGCTAGAAATATTAGGCAAGATATTGAGATTAAAGGATTGGAGATAAAAGATCAAAAATACAAACTACAGGCTTTTGCGGATGATTTAGTTTTTATTTTGGAGGAACCATTAGAGACAGCTGTTAAACTCTTGCGGAAAATAGAGAAATTTGGAGAAGTGGCGGGGTTGAAGATAAACAGGGAAAAGACTAAAGTATTAACGAAGAATTTAACAAATAAACAAAAAATTCAATTTGCTAAAAAGACAAACCTTCAAATAGCTAAAAAAGTTAAATATTTAGGTATTTATTTAACTTCAAAATATACAACAATAAAAGAAGACAACTACGAGAGATTACTAAAACAAATAAAAGTGGATTTGGAGAAGTGGAAAAATCTTCAATTATCATTACTAGGAAGGATAGCGACTGTTAAGATGAACATTTTACCTAAGCTAATTTTTTTTTTCCAAACAGTTCCTGTCAAGTTAAATCAAAAATTCTTTGATGAATTAAACGCTACAATAATCAGATTTATATGGCAAGGTAAAAAAGCTAGAATTAAAATTAAATTATTACAAGATTCTAAAGACAGAGGGGGCTTTGGACTCCCGGATTGGAGACTTTATTATCAGGCAGCTATTTTGCTTTGGCTTAAAGAATGGATTACATTGAGAAACAAAAGGCTTCTTTATTTAGAGGGGCATGATTTGCAATTAGGTTGGCATGCATTTTTGTGGTATGAGAAAAATAAAGTACATAAATATTTTCAAAATCATGCTATAAGGAATGTACTGTTTTCAGAGTGGGAAAAAATTAAACATAAAATTTACATGAAAATACCTGAGTGGATTTCGACAATGGAAGCCTTTTCCTACCCAAATTTAATTAATTATGATAAACTCGTTAGCTATAAAGATATTTTGGACAAAGATGGGAAACTTAAAGACAGACAAATTCTTCAGCAACAGGGTATTGACTTAACATGGTGGTCTTACTTGCAAATTCAGACAAGATATGAAAAAGATATAAAGTCTACAGGATTTTATAAAGAACAGACACCACTAGATAAAATATTGCTAAAAACTGATGAACATTTGATTAAAAAACTTTATAAATTTCTGCTAAGATGGAAGATGGAAGAAGAGCAAGTAAAAGAAACAATGATAGTATGGGCTAAGAACTTTGGATATTCTATAGACTTAGAAGATTGGCAAAAACTATGGGATCGAAATATTAAACTTACTAAAGCGGCTGCATATAAGGAGAATTTATACAAAATGTTTTATAGATGGCATATGACACCAGTTAGACTAGAGAAAATGTTTAAAAATGTATCAAATATGTGTTGGAAATGTAAACAAAAAACAGGAACTTATTATCATATCTGGTGGATATGCCCTAATGCAAAGATATATTGGCTTAAAATTCACAGATGGCTAGAAAAGATGACTTAAGATACAGATAGAATTCAAACCGGAATTGTTTTTATTAGGAATATTAAGATCTAATTACGGAAAAGAGAATGAATATTTAATTTTACATATATTAACAGCCGCGAGAATAGCATTTGCCCAATTTTGGAAAAATGAAAAGATACCACCTGACCAGATTATTATTATGAAAATATTGGAATGTGCAGAAATGGATAGATTAACTTTAGAAATTAAAGAGAAAGAAGACACAATTTTCTTTAAAACATGGGAAAATTTTTATCAATGGTTAGGAATAAGACAGAATGAAAAAGGATGATGAAATTAAATAAGATAAATGATGTACTTTCTTTTGAATATTATTTTTTAACTTTTTGGTTAGATGTTTACATTTAACTATAATTAATTATAATTAATAAGCGTTATATTGATATTTATATGTAACTATATTTACTTAATAATACATCACTAATAGTATACTGATTATTGTTACTTATAGAATGAATGATACGTATTGGGTTAAGTTTTTACCATTAATAGTGATAAATTTATTAATATAGCTTTTTAGTATTATGTTAATCATGCATACTTAATATGTATACCCGGACAACAGTCTGCTTGCTAAAGCGTTGATTTAGTGTTGGGGGTAACCCCATTATTGTATCTATCCTTACCCTTGGTTTAATCCTTGTTTTTTACCCTATGTTATACCTTTACCTACCCTTCCCTTTCTATCCCGATAAAAATAATAAAACATATTTTTTTTTTAAAAAAAGATTAAAATATCAAAAGCAAAGGAGTATCTTTGGCCCAAGATTTATAAATATGAATTTATGAATTTTCAATTCATGAAAATTGAAGGAACTACTGTTTCAAATCCTATCTTCTTATGAACAAAATTATTTGATTCTTCAATTCACGCCAAATAATCTGCAAATGTCTATTTAGAAGTAAAACTATTGCATTACTAATAATCTTCTAATGAAATGTATAAATCTATACATTTCACATGCATGTGAATTTAACTTCCGCAAAGACCAAAGAACTCTTCTCCTTCCAATTTTTGAGTTTTGAACATTTTCTAACAAAAGGCCCCATTATTTTTCTAAATCAGTGAAAAGTAATCCATTGCCTAGATTTCAGAATAACAGCACTATAAAAAATGGTTTAAAATAGCTATTTAACTGTAACCAAAATATAGAGCTTCATTGAACATCAACTACTTATCTCTGTGCCTTATTTCCCTTTTAGCATCTACAAATATGTATTTCATCTCCAGCTGAAATGCGGATACAACAAATACATTGTAGAGAGAACAGACAGATGATGTTGAAATTATATTTTTAACAAAAAAACTAAAAACCTAAAATGTGGCTTTTCTGGATCTTATGTTGCTATGAGTTCCATATTCTAAATTCTTTTTTTGCCTTGTACATATTGTATAGTGAGTCTTGTGATGGCAAAGGTAATACTGGGAATATTGCAAGGTATTAAAAATGTTTTCAATATAATGTAATGCTATGGTTTTCTTTTAAGTACTCCCTATTTTCAGATTGATTTTATATATCTTGCAAGGGAGTATACCTCTTACATTTGGAAAAATACCACAGATTTTCCTGCTTAGCCACGCCAAGAAGCAAAGATTAATTACTGACTAAAACATACAAAACAACTAGTACCAACTATCAGTACTATTAAGTAGCTGGCAGCAAAAGACTTCAGAAAGCAGGGAAAGGGAAAAGAATCTCAAATAAAAATAATGTGAGGGAAAATAAGCTGGTGCCATCTGTTCACTCAACATACCTTATTTCCAACTTCAGCAGACACTAGAGAATATAAGCCAAATATTTTAATCCTTATTTTAGGACCCTGTACTGAGCAATGCAGCACTGGATTTAAAAGGAAAGAGATGCTCTGAAGTGTGTGAAATGTTGACACAGCATCTGCCAGTAAGTCCTTAAAAACCTTACATTTTCCTGAGATCACACAGCTACACTATGACACATTAACGCTTTCAAACCCAAAGGACAGCTCTTTCCTATTCCTCTCCAACAGCCATCAAAATATAGATACTATTTGAACTTTTATCTTTTCTCATAGCTATAAATCAACTTGAATGTCAAGGACATTTAAAAGAACTACCTTGCAATAACACGGTCCCTGTGCTTCCCATTCTTTTCTTCCTACTTCTTTCTAATCTAAGGTAATATATCTATCGCTACACCAGTATTTCTCAATCTTAGCAACTTTAGATATATGGACCAGCTTCCAGAAACCTCCATCACTGAGAAAGGTTGAGAAACACTGTACTAGATATCCCAAAGGTGCTTTTTCAAAAGGCAACTGACTGTCTTTGTTTTGCTTGAAGACGTTTTGGTTTTCATCCAAGAAGCTTCTTCAGTTCTTCAGAAGCTTCTTGGATAAGAAGTGAAACATCTTCAAGCAAAACAAAGAAAGTCCAGTTGCCTTTTGAAAAAGCGCCTTTGGGACAACCATGACCTGGATGACTGAGAATATCCATAGGCACAGTGCTAGATAATGAAATAACCAAAAAGCCAACACAATCATTCAATATCAGTAAAATTTGGTATTCAGTATGTATCAGGGATTTGTACTTTCCTGTTATTAATATGTTTCTTCTGAGAATCCCATTTCATCTGAAAAGACATTCCGCAAGTCTTTTGTTTGGTTTTCCTGTCTCTTACAGAATTGTTGGTTGTTTTCTGGGTTTTGTTTTCAACCAAATAATCTCTACAGAAAAGAATGATGTTTTAAAGTTTTATCTTTACCTCTAGTAATTAAGAAACCATTTGAATATGTGACATGGGAATACAATTTAAATAAAGCTTATAGTCCACCAGGAGTGGCTAATAGGGGCATAAAATAAATCATCAAATAGCAAGACAATTCAGCACTATCCAAATAGCTGTGGCAGAAAGGCATGAAGGAATCTTTTATCCCACAGACTTTTCTTTTAATATGCCCTCTTTAGTATATAATTATCTCTCAGCACTGGACTAGTTTTATTATGTAAGCTTCTTGGGGAGGGGTGTTCATCTCCATGTATTACCTGGAAAAGCCAACATTGTGGAATTCACTTTTGAATGGCATTTGTTTATATCAAAAATATACCAAGGAACATATGCATTAAACTGATGCTCAAGGGTATGTCTCCAGAACAAGGAACATTGTAATAGTTATAGCTTACATACAGGAAGTAGTTGTTTAAATGCTACAAACTGATGGCTGATAATTTTTCTTCCATGACAAGAAACTATATTATAGTAAATTATTAAGTTTATGTAACTGTTCTCTATCTCTGTTTAGATACATTTGTGATAAAGTTTATTAACTAAAGAATAAATGTGACACTTTTCCCAGGCTATTTGCAAGTACTGGGATGTCATTTAACAAAATTAACCATCACAGAATGATAAAGTCAAGGACAATGAAATCACACAGTAGTGCTAACATGGTACTTATCAGCAGCAATAAATATTTTCTGATATAATTAAATATTAAGTAATTGGTTAAATACCTCATATGTTAATCAATCAATCAACAACAACAAAAAGCTCCTGCTTAGAATAAAACATCCTTTGTTACTTCACACAGGACTCCAAATTAGTAACCAAAAATTACCAAGTTCACAAGCAGAATATTTAGAATTCTCTGGAACATTTTGTTCCTCCTTTGGGTCACATAGATCCAGACATGGCCTCACTGTAGATAGTTAATTATTGCATATTCCATTTACTAGGCAAGTCTATCAACAGACATCAGGAAATGACATCACCCCTTTCTTACAGTACTATTTATGACACAGTAATTAAACCAAACTCAAAAGCTGAAATGACAACTTTAAAGGACAAAGTTTGATCATTTTCCTACCCCTGTAAGCACCCAGGCTGACTTACAGAGCACTGTGGTATGAAGGAAGAAGGCCATTTAGTAAGACTTTGTACAATTCAAAAATGTTTCTGGATACATGCTTGATATCTTGCATGAGTGTAACACTTCTCCAATGTATATTAAAGCAGCTTTTTTTATTTTCAGATCCTGCATGAGCCTGAACAAATCTTCTGTTGCTTTTCCCAAAAGTGCTTTTCATAAGGCGATTGAACTTTTTTGGTTTTTTTCCTTAAAAACATTTTACTTCCATCTTTCTTCCAGATGAGAAGTGAAATGTTTTCAAGGAAAAAAACAAGAAAAACCAGTTGCCTTTTGAAAAGCACCTTTGGGACAACCATGACCTGGATGATTGGGAATCTCTATACACATTCTGTTGCTTGTAAGAAACTGATTAAACTTGATGGGACTTTTAAAGCAACTTCATTTTCTTATATTTCTTATACAGAAGTCTGAAAAAATATAAGTTGTTTCAATGAATATCACAGAGGTGGTATGCTCACATGAGACTAAAATAACTTTTACATATCATTTTTGAAGCAAGTACCTACCATTTATCTAGCTCTAACTTAGTACAGCGGTTAAAAAAAAACACATGACAATGTGTACTAGCCATTCAAAGGGTAAAATATATATTATAATTTGGTACAACTACAGGGTAAAATTTAAATATAGAGGAAGATGCACAAGCTTAATCTTTTCTCCCTGTTATTCAATATTCAGAGTTATAAGTGATCACACTATTCTAGCTACCCACTACCTGTTAACCTGTAATAAGAAGACTGACCCAGCAAAATTATCTTTTCTAAACTAGAATTAAATTAGTTCTTTCCCTATTCTTAATTTTCCCTTCACATGCTAAAGGAATGGAAAGGAATGCAGCTTTGGAGGCCATCACATAAGCTACTCAAATCATTTCATTCCACTAGAGCAGGGCTTTTCAACCAGTGGTACGGGTACCACCTGTGGTACATTGGTACCTGGCAGGTGGTACGTGACCATCCTAGAAAAGTGATAGCGGGGGAGGGGAATGAGCTGAACTGGTGGCAGCACCGCACAAGCCTGAGCGAGAGATGGCTGGAGCTGCAGGGCTGTCAGAGCTCAGCGGAAGCGCCAGGATCAGTGCCGCTTTCCAGCTGATTGACGCTTCTTCGGGGCTGTCAGGGCTCAGTGGAAGCGCCAGGATCAGCGCCAGGTTCCAGCTGGAGCGCGGCGCTCATCCTGGTGCTTCTGCTGAGCCCAGAAGAAGCACCAATCAGCTGGAATGTTGCAGCATCTACAGGGTCTTGTGATTTACATTCAGATGCTTGGCAACTGATTCTTATTTATGATGGTCACAGTGTCCCAGGGTCATGTGAAGTGACCAAAACCTGCTGCAACCACCCAGCAGACAGGGGGAATAAAAACCAAACACCACCCACCCCCGCTGCCAATCCTCAACAGAAATGCTCACAACAATGAAAACCTCGGACAGGAGGAAGAGCGTTGCCGGGCGGGCGGGCAGGCGTCTTGCTCGGCTGTGGCTTGGGGGCACTTTTTTCAGTGCCATTGTAACTTCGAACAGTCACTAAGCGAACTGTTGTAAGTCGAGGACTACCTGTACTTTATCACTTTTTTCTTTCTTTCTTTTTTTTGGTCATCAAGTTTTTGACACCTTGCTAGGCGGGTACTCAGATATTGCCATATCCTAAAAGTGGTACAATGGGTGAAAAGGTTGAAAAGCCCTGCACTAGAGAACTGCGCCATATTATTGGTAAATTCTTCTAACACAGAAATTATTACTTCAAAGCACTTTATTACAGGTAGTCCTTGTCTTACAACAGTTCATTTAGTGACCATTCAAAGTTACAACGGCATTGAAAAAGTGACATGACCATTTTTCACACTTATGACCGCTGCAGCATCCCCATAGTCACGTAATCAAAATTCAGATACTTGGCAACTGGTTCATATTTATGTTGCAGTATCCTGGGGTCATGTGTGATCCCCTTTTGTGACCTTCTGACAAGTAAAGTCAGTGGGGAAGCCAGATTCACTTAGCAACCGTGTTACTAGCTAAACAACTGCAATGATTCACTTAACAACTCTGGCAAGAAGGGTCATAAAATGGGGCAAAACTCACTTAACAAATGTTTCACTTCTTTGGACTCAATTGTGGTCGTAAGTTGAGGACTAACTATAGTTGAAAATTAATGCATAAGATTAATATAGTAAAGAACCCAAGGTCTTGATTCTTGCCAATTCAGCTGCTGCAACTGTTTCAACTCTTTAAATTAGAAAAAAAAAATGAAGTTTATGCTTACATAGGTTTAATGGAACTTTCCTCTGTGGGGGTCATGTCTATATAGTTTGTACTATATGTTCAAAATTAGAAAACTGAACAGGTCTATTGGTAGAGTGCAATTTAAGAAACTGCACAATACCAAAGGAATTTACAAAAATAAAAATGTGCTCCCAGAGGTTTACAATCTATAGCTCTTATGAACAATAGTTTTTAAAAAGGAGAAAGGGAATATCTCTGAAGACAGATTCATCTATGGAAATAGCAATCATAGTACAGTTCATTACTAGTTCTAAATAATCAACTCCCTTTTGCAGAAATATATCAACTAAATACAGCAATAAAGTGATTTATTTAGCGACCTAAATAAATCATAAATGTATATTGAGACTTATCTGTGCAATAACAATTCTCTTTTGAAAAAATCTATTTCAATTACTATATTCCACTCTAGGTCCATGAAACCTGCTATAAATCTCCAAGAACTTATTTGCTAGCACAGACTAATAGTATGAGGAGGTTAAATGGAAAATATCTGCTCTTCCATTCCTCTAATACAGGGCTTTTCAACCGGTGGTACGCGTACCACCGGTGGTACTTTAGCATCTGGCGAGCCCTAGCCAAGTGTAGCGGAAGAGGGAACCAGCTAAAAGTGCCGCTGCACAGACCTGCAGGAGACCAGCTGGAGTTACAGGCTGCAGAAGCCCCAGGATCGGCGCGCGGTTACATGCTGATTGGAGCTTCCAGCTCACCCGGAAGAGAAAAGGAGGAGGGCGGAGAGAGAAGCTATAAAAGGAGCAGGTTTTGGCAGGAAGAGGCTTTTTGTTAGTGAAGCGGCGAGGAGAGAGCAAGTGAGAGGGGCCTTTCTGAGTGAAGGAGGAGTTAGCGAGCGAGCATGCGGCTTTGGAAGAGACAGGGGTGAATGAACGAGCGAGCGTGCGGCCTTGGAAGAGACGGGGTGAGTGAGCAAGCGAGCGTGCGACCTTGGAAGAGACGGGTGAGCGAGCGACCTTGGAAGAGACGGGACAGCCTTGGAATAGACAGGGATGAGCGAGCGAGCGTGCAGCCTTGGAAGAGATGGGGGTGAGAGAGCATGTGGCCTTGGAAGAGACAGGGGTGAGTGAGCAAGAGAGCGACTGTGCAGTCTTGGAAGAGACGGAGCGGCCTTGGAAGAGACAGGGGTGAGCGAATGAGCAAGCGTGCGGCCTTGGAAGAGACGGGTGAGTGAGCAAGAGAGCGAGTGTGCAGTCTTAGAAGAGACGGAGCGGCCTTGGAAGAGACAGGGGTGAGTGAACGAGCGAGCGTGCGGCCTTGGAAGAGACAGGGGTGAGTGAGCAAGCGAGCGTGCGACCTTGGAAGAGACGGGTGAGCGAGCGAGCGGCCTTGGAAGAGACGGGGAAGCCTTACAAGAGACGGGTGAGCGAGCAAGTTTGCGGCCTTGGGAGAGACGGGGTGAGCGAGCGTGAGGCCTTGGAAGAGACGGGGTGACCGAGCATTCAGCCTTGGAAGAGACAGGGGTGAGTGAGCGAGAGAGTGTGTGGCCTTGGAAGAGATAGGGGTGAGTGAGCGAATGAGCAAGCGTGCGGCCTTGGAAGAGACAGGGGTGAGCAAGTAAGTGTGCGGTCTTGGAAGAGACAGGGCGGCCTTGAAAGAGACAGGGTGAGCGAGGTGTGTGGCCTTGAAGAGACAAGTGTGAGCGAGTGTGCGGCCTTGGAAGAGACGGGGCGGCCTTGGAAGAGACCGGTGAGCGAGTAAGCGGCCTTGGAAGAGACGGGGTGAGCGAGCAAGTGAGCATGCGGGACAGCCTTGGAACAGACAGGGATGAGCGAGCGAGCGTGCAGCCTTGGAAGAGATGGGGGTGAGAGAGCATGTGGCCTGGAAGAGACAGGGGTGAGTGAGCAAGAGAGCGACTGTGCAGTCTTGGAAGAGACGGAGCGGCCTTGGAAGAGACAGGGGTGAGCGATGAGCAAGCGTGCGGCCTTGGAAGAGACGGTGAGTGAGCAAAGAGCGAGTGTGCAGTCTTAGAAGAGACGGAGCGGCGTTGGAAGAGACAGGGGTGAGTGAACGAGCGAGCGTGCGGCCTTGGAAGAGACAGGGGTGAGTGAGCAAGCGAGGGTGCGACCTTGGAAGAGACGGGTGAGCGAGCGAGCGGCCTTGGAAGAGACGGGGAAGCCTTACAAGAGACGGGTGAGCGAGCAAGTTTGCGGCCTTGGGAGAGACGGGATGAGCGAGCGTGAGGCCTTGGAAGAGACGGGGTGACCGAGCATTCAGCCTTGGAAGAGACAGGGGTGAGTGAGCGAGAGAGTGTGTGGCCTTGGAAGAGATAGGGGTGAGTGAGCGAATGAGCAAGCGTGCGGCCTTGGAAGAGACAGGGGTGAGCAAGTAAGTGTGCGGTCTTGGAAGAGACAGGGCGGCCTTGAAAGAGACAGGGTGAGCGAGTGTGTGGCCTTGGAAGAGACAAGTGTGAGCGAGTGTGCGGCCTTGGAAGAGACGGGGCGGCCTTGGAAGAGACCGGTGAGCGAGTAAGCGGCCTTGGAAGAGACGGGGGTGAGCGAGCAAGTGAGCATGCGGCCTTGGAAGAGACGGGGTGAGCGAGTGAGCGAGTGCAAAGGATGAGGAAAAAGAGAGAGAAGAGGAAGAAGGGCCGACCAGCCACCTGACCATGAAGGTAGTGGTGCATATTATTAAATATGGAAAAAATCATCATACGTTCATCAGTGCAAAGGGAAAGTGATTCAGCAAAGGAATCGCCACCGAAGAAATTAAAACCAGTATCGGATCGAAAATACAGTGAAGATTATTTGAAGTTTGGATTTTATTTCCTGGAAGAAAACGATCAGCAGCTTCCTTTTTGTGTTATCTGCAATGAAGTATTATCCAAGCATTCCATGAAGCTTTCTTTGCTCCAGAGACATTTTACAACAAAACATAATGAGCACATCAAAAAGCCAGTAGCATTTTTTGTGAAGAAGCGTGATTTATAAAACGCCGTGCTGCTTTCGTGAAGTCCACAACCATCTCGAAAAAGTGTCTGGGAGCATCTTATGAATTGTCCTTGATAGCAGCTAAAAGAAATAAGCCTCACACAATTGTTGAAGAAGTCGTGGTTCCCTCTGCCATTGCAATTGCTTCAATTCTCTTTGATGCAAAAATGGCTGATGCTATTCATAATATTCCATGTTCTGATAACACCGTCCAAAGACGAACACAAGATATGAATGTTATTCAACAAGTGGTGAAAAAAAATCACAGCAGCAAAAATAATTACATTTCAATTGGATGAAAGCACTGACATTGCTGGTGAAGCACAATTAATTGTCTTTGTATGTGTTCCTGATTTGGACGATATACTGGAACACGTATTATTTTGCCGCCCACTACCTGGCAGAATGACTGGGGAAGAAATATTCACAATAATCGACATTTTTTTCAGTGAACGTAGAATATTATGGACTTGGAGTATAGGAATGTATTCTGATGGTGCAGCAGCTATTACAGGAAGAGCTTCGGGGGGTGATAGCACAAGCTAAGGCAAGAAACAGTTCCATTGTTTCAAATCATTGCATCCTGCATAGACATGCACTTCCACCTAAATGGATGAGCCCAGTGTGTTACATGAGATTTTGGAGGATGATGCAAAAATAATAAATTTCATCAAAAGCCGGCCATTGAATGGACGTTTATTCCGGCAATTATGCAAGGATTTGGATTCTGAGCACAGCACTCTTCTCTTTCACACAGAAGAGGTGTCAAGAGGTGAAACATTATCGAGATTATTTGAGCTACGAGATGAAATGTACCTGTTCCTGACGAATGTTTCGTCACCCGTAGCAGAAAAGTTTTAAAATGTCTTCTGGGTATCCTGCCTTGCCTATTTGGCTGACATATTTAAATAGCTAAATGAACTTAATCGGTCGCTACAGGGCCACGGTCATAACGTGTTTGTTATGAAAGACAAAGTTTGTGCGTTTCACAAAAAAATCTCCCTGTGGATAGGACAAGTAAAAAAAGGAAATATTGCATCATTTCCCAATGTGTCAGACTTTACTGAACTAAATTCTATTGTTGACACTGAAGGCATTGAAACTACCATCAAAAATCATTTGGAAAAATTGCACACGAAGTTTGCATTGTATTTTCCATTCGTGTCAAGAGGATGTGATACTAGAATTTGTTGGGTTGCATCGCTCTTCATTATGGACAATGTTGTGAACTCTGACCTTTCCTCTCCAGAGCAAGAAGCACTTCTGGAATTGACATCGAACTGCAATTTGAAGGAACTTTTTAATGAAAAAACACTGACCGAGTTCTGGAGCCAAGTTGCAAAACTGTATCCGGAAGTGGGGGGGAAAGCTGTCGTAGCCTTATTGCCATTTGGTTCCACATACTTGTGCGAGAAGGCATTTTCTTCATCAACATGCATAAAAACTAAGGAAAGGAATTGTCTTCAGCTGGAATCTGACTTAATTCTATCAGTAAGCACTCTCCAGACACGAGTGCAAAGATTAATGTCAGAGAAACAGGCACAGGTTTCCCATTAAAAGTGTGGTAAGTAAGTGTACTTTATCACTTTTTTCATATTTTTTTTTGGTCATTAAGTTTTTGACACCTTGCTAAGCCACTGGTGGTACTGGAATATTGTCATGTCCTAAAGGTGGTACAGTCTGTGAAAAGGTTAAAAAGCCCTGCTCTAATAAGACAGACAAAATTAGATGCAATTATCTATATCTTTATGGAGAATACAGAATACAGTACATATAAATATATTACAAATAAATAGTCAAACATTTGTCAAATGAACTTGGGAGTGAATGTTAAAAAACAAAAGATCTAATAAAGATAACAGTAGATATCCAATAAAAAGAATAATATAATAGTTTATTAGTTAATTAGCTGTATTCAGCAATCATTTTAAAATATATTTTCTCTTTCTCTCTCCGTATATATACATGTATATATATATATATATATATAGTATGTGTGCTTACTTGCATGCAGCATTAGGATTTGCATTCCTTGAAAGCAGTAGTTCTACACTCTTTAAAATCTGTTCTTCTGAACCAGATGCAGTACATGCAGCCATCAATACTGAATAATCATCTAAACAGCAATTGTTAAGAAACAAGTTGAAAAAAAACCCATTAAATACAAAAACTATACTTATTACAAACATAACACATAACTGAACTGTAAAATGAATTTTTCAATGTTAGTCTCACACCAAGATTTCCAAAAACTTAAAACAGACCAGTTGAATAGGGCCAAGACACATCTTAGAATTTTATTTCTCATGTTAATCAACAAGTCCTTTCTGGGGTACACCCAAACAGAAGTTAGAGACAGAGCAAGCTCTTGACTTTGTTCTCCTTTAATGGGTACCTGGAGGTTTGCTACCTCTACTCTGGAGATAACATGCAGTCCTCAACTTACGATTGGTCATTTAAAAATTGTGAAGTTACAAGGGATTCAGAAAAAGTTACTCACAACCTGTCTTTGAAATTATGACTATTACAATAGCCATGTGGTCATATGATCACATTTCAGGAGCTTAGGAAATCTATTCACACTTATAATCAGTTGCCAAATACCCTACAATCACGTGATTGTCATTTGCAATGTTCTCTGCTGACCCGCTTAGAAAGTCAATAGGGAAGCCAGCAGGGAAGGTTGCAAGATGCTACTATCGTGTTTCCCCGAAAATAAGACCCGGTCTTACTTTTTTTTTTGCCTCCAAAAGAGGTACTAGGTCTTATTTTCGGGGGATGTCTTACCTGCTTACCTTAGGACCGCTGCAGTAGGCCTCCCATGCCCTGACACCTGTCGTACCACTGCCCGACTTCTTCTGCGGCCGCTCGCAGCCCGTTGCGGCAGGACACTACATGGTATGTTGTCGTGGTGCCCGCGAGCGGCAGCATCGGCAGGATGTGCCATGTGGCCTCCTGCGAACAGCCGCCAGCAACCGGAAGAAGTGGACAGGGGTGCTGATGCTGGTGTCACTGCTGCGAGGCAAGGCAAGTGCACCTTGTCCTACCTCGTACAACCAGACGGTGGGACGGAGTGGGCAGGGTCTTAACTAGGGCTTATTTTGGGGGTAGGGCTTATATTAAGCGCACACGTAAAAATCAAGGTGGGTCTTATTTTCAGGATAGGTCTTATTTTCGGGGAAACACAGTACCTGCTGAAGGATTTCCCCTGTCCTACATCAGGAGTGTCAAACTGCCGGCCCGCGGGCCGGTTTCATCATACCAAAGCTGTGCCCACCCCATTGCTGGCAATGCAAAAAGAGTCGCGAGACGTGACGTGACGAGTTTAACACCTGTGTCCTACATGCACCGGAGCATGTGGGGGAATGGACTCCTGTGCTGGGCTGTAGAAAGAAGCTGGGATCCTGAAAATCCAAATTTCATTTCTCCAGCTGAACACTTGTGTTCTATTCTCAGAACAGAGGGGATGGATCCCAAAGAGCTGAACTTTGTTTCTCTAGCTATCAGGCATGAAAGATCATGACAACACATGAAGTTCTAATTAAACTGACTTATTACTAATTACTCAATTACCGATTAGCACTATCTTGACATTGGATAAGGGTCAACAGAATTCAAGAGGGGTTGGACTTAGTCCCTTTGGCTATGTAGAGATCCTAGGCTGATTGGTCTTTTGACTCTGCCCCCAGGTTCTACCATTCCTTCTCCTACACCAGCCCAGTGCAGGAGTTCCCTTCCATGCACAGAAGGGAGTTTGCCATCCCTCTTTCAGGAGGCAGCCTTTTCATTCTGTCTGCTTAACAATCACAATTAGAAGAGCCAAACTGCAGTCCTTAAGTGAAGGAGTCATGTGGACATCTCACATAATGACTTATGACCAACATTTCAGCCTCAACTGTGGTCATGAGTTAAGGACTATTTGTATTGAGTTTCCGTTAGTTGTAGCTTCCAGAGAATGAAGCTGGTGTCTTTCTATTTCTAAAAAGAAGGCACAATACAGTGACTTAAAACTCTTCCACAACAGACAAAATTTATTTGATTTGGGGGAATTTCAGAATAACTGTAGGTTAAAGGCATGGTTATAACATACATTTTGTTCTTTTACTCCCCAAAACAAATGCTAAAGAATAAAAATGTAGATCCCTTTTAGACTGAATGGTCTAAAAATAGGTTACAGATTGCTGATGTATTGCTCTTACCAATAGAAAGATGCACAACATTTAAAAAACTGCAATTCTACATGACACTCAAAACAAAGTAAAAGTAAAGTAAAAGGGCACAATCCAAAAGCAAATTAACCAATTGCAGGATAATGAAGAAAATCACACAAGTAGTGGCAAGGCATTTTTGGAAGTACTGACAGAATAAAAAGAATACTTTACACACGATATGTTTAGTTTGGTCTGGCACAGTCACTGTTTCTTTAAATAAACATTTCTTTTTTATTATTATACAGAACATTTAGGATTACATCCTTGAAACGGTCCATTTATAAAAACTCACCCTTCTCAAAGCTTGCATTTGCACCTCTGCTTAGAAGGAGATACATAAGTTCCACATTCGCAACACTAGCTGCATACATGAGGGGAGTCCATCCAAACTTAAGGCTAGATTCTACATTTATGCCTGTAACATTTATATATGCATTTAATAAAACATAAATCTGTAATATATATTCTATTATAGAATTTTACACAAGAAAATAAAATATTATGCAGAGGTATTATGGATGGTGTCACCCACTATCTACATATGGCTTTGCCAAAAGTTCATTTAAATACAACCCACTATTTAGTCTCCCCAGTGATGCTCTGAATAAAAACCCCTCCCAGTTTCTTATTTCTATAATATTTGTCTACTCTAGACCAGCCTTTTCCTTTAATAACTATAGGTTCCTAAATAAGCAACCCCTCACTCCATAGCATGTAAATACAGCAGGCTACCAACAAACCTGTGACAGATTGACTTGTGACATACTGATATAGTTTGTACTAATGTTTCCCAATTTGGGTGGCTTATATCTGCGTAATGATGGCTACATTTAGCCAGTTCTAAATATTTTTAAAATATTTTTACGCCAATATTTTATGTTAGTCAGTCAGTCTGTTTATCTATTTTATTTGCCACCCATCTCAGGTTCAGGCAACTCTGATTTACAGTGCTGATTGATAATTAAATAATAAATATCAGATCACACTATCCTTCACCCACCAATCTGCTACAAATCATAGAAACCAAATGAGTAGACCAATAAGGAATTTTGATTTCTGTAATATCTGCAAAAACTACAAAATTTATATTGCTATATAACTAGGGATAATATCCTTTATTTCAAAAGAGCTTCATTTTTTATAAAACAAAAAAAGATGCCATTATAATATTCATTTATACAATTAAGTCAAAAACTACATTATTTCACAGAAATTAAAATGTGTCGGCAAATGTAATTTACCGGTATGCACATGCATAGCACATTATCACAAGTATTTATCACTTTCATTATACACATAAAAAGACATTCAATTATTCATATAAAAAATCTGTCAAAACAGGAAAATTGAAGTATGAACCAATTCAATTCTTTAATATTTTTAAGGTGGGTCATTTTAACCTAATGTCTCATAGTCAAGATTTCTGATTGCCAGAATATGTAATTCACTTCCATTATGAAGTGTTCAAGGTTTCAGTTTCTTTCCAACTAAGAAAAAAAAGTCAATTCTAGTATTTGTTCTTGGAGCACATTTATTATTCTTTTTTTCTATTATTAACCTATCAAAATCTTACTTCATATTCAACAAGGGATAAATTGATATTCTGGTCCTAACCTATTTGTTCTTGCCAGAAGACAGCTGTTTTCCAATGACATACCTTCACAAACACAAAAACCAAAAAGTAGAAATTTGATGAAAAAGTATGCGGTAAGACCTTATACAGTATTTAACTAAATACAATATTCTGTGCCTGGACGAGGAATACAGATATCCATTAAAGGCTGAACTTTCAAAAAGTGTTAAAATTATCTGATAATTCATTTGTCATACCTGTATTTAAGAGTTCCTCAATGACAGACACGTTTCCAGCAGTTAATGCTTTTTTGAAAATTTCATTTTTATCCTGGGTATGCAAGATTTCATCTAAACACTAGATAAATAAGAGATTTATGCTACAATATATAAATTTACTAGTTCATTATTAGCAGAAGTGTTATATGAACTGCTCCATGAGTTACAACACAAGCAAACATTTTAAAAACAAAATTCAAGAATATCTGATTCTTCTAAGATCACTTTTTAACCACTAATGTACCTTCGCACACCTGTATTTTTTGTATGATAAAAAGTAGGTGCATTGATGATTACTGTATACATTCAGAAAAGAGGTTAAAGCAAAAATATTTGCTTAGCTAATCAAAATACACTGGCCAGCATTTGTAGAGAAAATTGGGATGAGATTCAAATGCCATTACAATCCTCTCTCTCTACCTTTTTTGGGAAGGGGGGGACAACCTTTGAGTGAATAATGTTGACTTCTGGTGACTGCCTAGATAAGTTCCTGCAGTTTTCTTGCCAAGATTTCATATGTACCACTGCCATTCCTAAAGACGAAAGTGTTTGGCCCAAGACCATGCAGTCAACTGTTCCTAACCACTACACCTAACTGGCTCTTAATTAGAATGTCATACCACAAGTATAAGGCTGGGTTATCATTGCGTTCAACTAATAGCCACTGCAATTGGAGTCACTCCTGTTGCCTTAACTGTTCTCAACGTTTCATTACTACTGTGTGGAATTATTGATATCCTATAACAAGGTTACAGTCCTACTTATTTACAAGAGCACTACTGTGCAGTGTGGGATTTATAAAAATGCTTAAGACAGCACAATCTCTCATTCCAGAAGATAAAAAATATATAATTTGAGAAAATCAACTTAATAGCTGGACTTGTGTGATTTAGGTTTTTCAGACTGAAACTTTGAACTGGTACAACGCATTGGTCATTACTGTAACCAGTATTGCCAACATACATATTTGTACATATGTATTGTACAAATTCAGCAAATTTGAGGGTAAATGACTTATCATTTACCTATACTGTATTCCAAAATACTTATCACAATTATGACATGTGAATAACATGCAACGTGCTCATCGGGTTTAATTTACAATTAGCATGCACTTAAATAAATACTCTGAAAAGAATAAAATCAGGTGTAGTGGATAAAGATTTAAAATTAGGAAATGAGGAACTTCTACCCATGAAGATCACTGGATGATCTTGGGCCTAATGTATATTTACTATTCTTTCCGTTCTAACTTCACCTCCTTTTCAAAATTATTACTACAACGAAGTTTTTGGAAGGTGATGAGGAAAAAGAAGCAGCTGCGTGGTTTAAGCACGCGCCTTGGCTTGTCCCAAGGAAATCGAATCACTCTTTAATTTGCACCTGCTCGGCCGTCATCGCCTCTCACCTGGGCCTGGGACATGAACCCGATACCCCAGCCATCATCGTCGCTTTCACTGCTCTCATCTCCCCCGGGTACAACGCGGAAATTCGTGCCGTTAGCCATCCACCCTCACCTCAAATTCTCTAAGTTCTCTTCCCACGATACCCCTCGCTCAAAGCAGCATTCTAGGAAACGCCGTCCCTCCCTAACGCTTTCACTAGCACGAGCGCAAGCGCGGGAAAAAGTGCGGACGCGAGAGAAGGCGCACAGCGCGAAGGAGGTCTCTGCGGTCACGTGTTCCGAATTCTGCCCATCAAAGAAAAGAAGGCCCGGGAAAAATTACTTGGACCGTATTCGTTCTAATAGATGAGACCATAGACTCATGCAGTTTGAAAGAGCTGCTTTCACCCTAAGTAAAGCGTACCTGATAATCTTCTGTTTAAAGGCATCCGGTGAAGGGGAAGGTACCCTTATTTAGAGTACTGGGCTCGCTGTCGAACTGGCGTTTTAGCGAAGTTTTAGAATCTGTTTTGATGCATTATTAACTGGAGAGTAAACCGTCTTCACTGAGACTTCTTTCGTAAGTGTATAGGATGACTATGAACGTTTCTTTTCCTGAGTTCATTGAGACTTTAAAGTGTCGATGTGGTTTTCTTTGGAAGCAAAATAAGAGTTACTTCTAAATGTACATACTGTAGAATTGATTGCTTGGTAGTCCAACTCCAGTGGATCTTAAGCGCGTGCAAAACTAGAAAAAACAACAGACGGTCCAGACTGAAATAATCTAATAGCAAAACCAACAAAACAAAACGTGCCATTGAACATCAACTCCATGCCTGGGACCGAAGCCAGACTTATGGCTGTGAAAGAGTTGTACTCACTTTGAAATTTCATGGTATTTGCAATGATCCACAATCTAAAGCATGTTTCTTCAGGTATAACTCAAATGCGTTGTATCCAGTGTTCACCCTGTGGTAAATGTGTTTAAGACTAAATTGTCCATGATTAATATTTTTCATTAGATTATGGACAGCATGCTTCAATCCGGAAAATTGAATATTTTATTATAGGAGGATAAAAATTTATTTTTCCCATCTTTTATTTCCTTCCAGCTAATTAAACAGAAAATGTTTATTGGATGAATATTTTATTTATTGATTGATTTTTATCTCACCTTTGTTATTTTTATAAGTAACTCTATGAAGGTGGTGAACATACATAATATTCTTCTCTCCTATTTTCTCCATAGCCTGGGTGGTATATTCTTTTTTTTTCTACAGCCTAATCCAGCCTTCGTTAATCAAGCATTCATTCCAACTGGGATATTTGCAGTTGTTGAATTTTTAAAAGTTAAAAATAAGTTGCAGAATGAAAATTTCATGTTAATATATTTTTGGACAAAAAAAAATCATGAGGCAGTGATACAAATGGACTTTAAAGAAGCAAGATAAGAGAATTGACAGTTTAAAAATACTTTTTAAGCTGTCAGGAAGGAACACTTGGATCAACAGGTATTACAATACTGGATGAGTTTCCTTCACTCTTTCACGAGAGATGTTTTAAATACAAGTTTAAAGACTTCTTTTGATTAATAGCAAAAGAATGATCAAAAAATTGATATTAGAAAGTTAGAAATGATCTAAGGGTCCAGATAAAGTTGAAATAAGATTTTGGAATTAATTATAATTAAGATTTTTTTCTGTGGAAAAATATGTTTGTTTAGAATTCTTTTTTTTTAAAATGTGATAAGTCTTTAAACATTGGATACTAGGGACTAAAAGGAAAGAATCTAGAACAATATTGCACAAAAAAGACAAGCTGTTGCTATCATAGCCAGTAACTATTAAAAAATGCATAGTGGAACAAGCATTAATTGTATGCTCATATAATTGATATTTAGCTCATCTGTTTAGGAAAAGTATTCCACACTTGGGGTGTCAGCATAGAAAGCTGTATCACATATCTGTCCAAAGTATTTCACCTGACAAACCTTACCTTGGATTTATCTAAAGATCAAAAGGCTTATAGGTATAAAGAGATTACTGTGTGCAATTTCCAGTAGTAGTATGATTGTTTTTCTCCCCTTTACAAGAAGGGGTGCTAAAACTTTTATTTTGTAAGTTCCAAAGCAAATGAATAAATTTAAAATCTATTTTGCACCTGCAAATTTCAAAGAGGCTAACATGGAATTAATGAAATAAAATCCTATTTATATAGGATTCCTTAAACCAGGGGTGTCAAACTCAATTTCATTGAGGGCCGCATCAGCATTGTGGTTGCCCTCGGGGTGTGTGGCTAGCATGGGCGTGGCCTACTGGGCAGGTGTGGCTGGGTTGGGTGTGGTCTGGGTGGGCGTGGCCTGAGTGGGTGTGGCCAGCACATCGGTCACGTCAGGCGCCTGTGCAGGCCTGGGATGGATCCAAGGGTCTCTGGTGGAGGAGGATGGGACCGGGGTGAGCGACGGGACATGGTCCAATGGAGGAGCTTCATCATCCCTCTCAGGCCGTGCGGGGGGCCCCCCAGACAGTGGCGGAGGTCAAGCGCCCAGCCCTCGAGCGGATCCCCAGAGCGGAGGTCAAGCGCCCAGCCCTCGAGTTCAGGGACCCCGCAGCCCAGCCTAGCTTAGCCCCACTTCCCCAAGGGGGCGCCCAGCTACGCTTACCTCCTCAAGGCTGCTGCTGCTGTGCTCGCTCTCCTTGGCCAAGTTGCTCATGGTGTTGTGGGAGGGCAAAATGTGTGGGTCAGAGGGAGGCCTACTCTCTCTCCCTGCGAGGAGACCCGGCTTTGTAACCAAAGCATCCTCAGCGATAAGATGGGAGACCATCAGGAGAGGTCAGGAGGAGGGGACAAGGGGATGGCGAAAGGGCAGCAGGGCTGCTCGTGGCCAAGTGCTAAGGCAGGACTTCCCTCAGACCCTTCCTCCCTCTCATTATAATCTATTTTCCTTCCTTCCTTTTCCCCCTTCTTTTTCCTTCCCTCTTCATTCTCCTTTCCTTCTTTTTGTTTGTCTTTCCTCTTTACCTTTCTCCTTTCCTGTCCCTTCTTGGATGCTCAAATGCAAAAGGGGAAACATTTCTCGATGCTTCTTTGCCTTGTGATCAAATGCCACATTTGCTAGTAGTTTGTGGCCACTTAAAAGACCGAGAACAAACCAGGTGTCAAGCCCCACAGGCTCGACATACATTGGTGGGAGCTGGAGAGCACAGTGAACATTGCTAGCCCAAGCTGCCGGTGACTCACGCTGATCAACTTACCGCCGGAGGATGCCGCTTGCCGCTGCCTGCTGCCTGCTGCTTGCCGCCGGGGGGGACTCCTGTGATCGGCCCGCAACTATGGATCGTCATTTCTGGGGCCGGATGTGCGGTGCCGGCTTCCTGTTCCCTTCGGCCGGCCGGCATGTGAGGGGCGGTCACGTTAGAGGCCGATGCAGCTGTGAGGCGCATAGGGTGTGGGGGGGATTTAGGGCGTAGGTTATGGGCGTTTGGGTGTTAGTTGTGGGTGTGGGTGTGGTTGTGGGTGCATATATACGGCGCTGGGTAATGTTCACGCCCAGCGCCGACTTTTACTAACTCGAATAAAGGATTGTCACTTTGTTCCTGCGTCGGCTGTTTGTTTTTCCCCGGCGGAGGACTTTGACAGTAAGTCGGCGCTGCCTTTTTCTTTTTACCCTTTCCCCTGTTCGGCGTTTTTGCGGCCAGGGCCGGAATGGCCGAAGGGAAACAGGACGTCCCCGCTCCCAGCGAGAGCGGTCTGGGGCCGGTTGGGTCTAACCCGCCGCCCACCTTACAGAGCCAGGAGGGGCTGCTGGGGGTTAGACCTAAGGCGCTGGACACCCCATTGGAGGGGCCTGTGAAAGCCTCTCCTGGCACTGCGGCCTTGGGGGCGTTTGGTGACCGGTGGCGGAGCCCGGATACACCGGCTGGTGGAGGACTGGAGGGAGAGACGGTTCGCGGAAACGCCTGAAGAGGAGTGGGGGTGCTCCGCGGTGCCTGGTCAACAGACAATGGATACCTTAAGAGGCCAGTTCGGCGAAGTGGGGTATCAGGAGACCCTCCCATGGCCCCGGCGGGGCTCGGCGCGGGAAACGGCTTCCTGGTATCGGAATGAGGTATCTGGGGGCCGTGCAGAGCCATCCCGCTTCCGATTGGTGGGCCAGCACCTAACTACAGCTTCCCAGCCAGGGGCACTGCCGGGAGGGGCTTGTGCCTTCGGGGCGCAATACATCCAGACCCGGCCTATGGGCCTGAGTGCTACAATACCCGATACAAGTTCAGCTGGACAGGGGCTTCTTCCCCCTGAGTGGGGCTGGGATGCGCAAGGTCTCCCTCCGGCTGCTGCTGCGAATAGAGGAATGGGCCATCCACTTGGGTTGTGGGGCCCAGGTGGGAGTTGGGGTCCACCCCCTATCCCGGTGTCCTATGATGGGGATCCAGATTGCCTTGCCATGTTCATAAGTCACGCCATCAGCCATTTGGATCGCTATGCCCGTCTGTATCAATCGCAGTGGGCGATGGTCACTGCCATTACGGCGAAATTGCATGGTGAGGCAGCTGTTTGGGCTGCCGACCTATACAGTGAGCACGCCAGGGAATTGGCACATGCTGGCTTGTTTTTGGAGGCTTTGCGTTCCCGGTTTGATGACACCTCCCGATACCAACGGGCTGAAGCTGATCTTTTAGCGCTACGCCAACAGGGCTGACCAGCGACGGAATACGTCCGGGAGTACCGGAGGGCAGCCGGCCGTTTGCGTTCCTGGCCAGAACGCTTATTGATCCACCACTTCCGGGCAGGATTGGATCAGGAGCTACGCAGGGTATGTACGGTGCGTGGTGTACCTAACCATTTATCAGAGTGGTTCCGAGTAGCGGTTGAGTTGGATGTAGGGATGACAGAATTTCGGGGACGACGTGAGTTCTCAGTTGCGCCAGGAAACCCCCCTGATAGACAACAAGAGGGAGGAAGAGGCCGGGGGCTGCAGGTCGCAGATCCAGGGCTGTCCGGTCCCGTAGCCCAGATGACGTTACGTTGTTTTCGGTGTAACCAACCGGGGCATCGGGCGGCCGAATGTCCTGCATTGAGTCCGCAGCCTTCAGGGTCGTTGCCTGGGAAGACTATACAACCACCGCGGAAGGTGTCCGAGAAGTCAAGGGCCGTGCAGCAGCCGGCTGGATCTGGACGTCCACTCGTGCAGGAGGAGGAGGAGGAGGAGGCGTATTCTGTGGTGCAATGCCGTCAGGAGGAGGAAAGTAAGGATGGTGATGCTGCGGATGACCCTATGGTGAGTAAACCTATTCGGCCGTTTATGTTACCTGTCATTCTTAGAAACCCCCAGACAGAGCGACAGAGGGAATATCGGGCCCTGATAGATTCTGGGTGCACCCGCTGTCTGATAAGTAGACAGGTAGCTACTGAGGTGGGCGTCCGAGTTCGACGGTTAGCGCAACCCATATGGTTCGAGCAGGTGGATGGGTCCTTGTTGGGGGGGGCTCCGGTTACCCATGTTACAGATCCCATTCGGTTGGAGATGGGAGCACATTGGGAGGTCTTACGGTTTATCGTAGTGCGTGACATGACCGAGGCTTTAATCCTCGGCTTGGCCTGGTTGGATAAGTGGGGTCCTACTATATGGTGGGAGGGAGGTTATCGGAAGATGCGTTTCGGAGTAGGTCCCCAACCACCTGGTCAAGTGACAGAGGAGCAAGGGGCAGAGTGTCGGGAAGGGGGATTTGATCGGGACACTGTTAGGAAGACGGATCCCTTCCCTACGGTGTATGCCGATCTTAGGGAAGTATTCAGTGAAAAGGAATGTGATACTTTGCCTCCACATCGTGCAACTGATTGTGCCATTGATATCATCCCAGGGGCTAAGTTACCTAAGCCCCGGATGTATGCAATGACGCCTGGGGAGATGGAGGAGTTACGTCATTATATTGATCAGAATTTGGCTAGGGGTTTCATTCAACCTGCCCGTTCACGGGTTGCTGCACCTATACTGTTTAAAGAAAAGAAAGACGGCTCACTCCGCCTTTGCGTAGATTTTTGGGGCATTAACGGTATTTCTGTGGAGCATATGTACCCTCTGCCACTTATGAAGGACCTCCTGGCCCATTTGGCTAAAGGACGTGTTTTTACGAAGTTAGATCTGCGAGAGGCCTATTATAGGGTCCGGGTTAAACAAGGGGATGAGTGGAAGACCGCCTTTAATTGTCCACTTGGCAGTTATCAATTTCGGGTCATGCCATTTGGCTTGCAGGGGGCTCCGGCTGTGTTTATGCAGCTAATTAATGAGGTTTTGCACAAATATTTATATCGTGGGGTGTTGGTGTATTTGGATGATATTTTGATCTACACCACCACCCTGGAAGAACATGTGCGCCTGGTGCGGTGGGTATTAGCTAAGCTATTGGAGGCCCAGTTATTTGTTAAGCTTTCTAAGTGTGAGTTCCATCGAACCCGGTTGGATTACCTGGGGTTCAGAATATCGGGCAATGGGATAGAAATGGACCCCAATAAGGTAAAAGCGGTGCTGGAGTGGCAGGCCCCTCGAACCCGGCGGCAATTGCAAAGCTTTTTGGGGTTCGCTAACTTTTATAGGCAGTTTATCCCCTCTTTCGCTACAATAGCCCTCCCCTTAACGGACTTGTTACGTACACGGCATATGGCCGTTAAGCCACGTCCTGGTCTGCCTTTGAAGTGGACTATGTCCTGCCAAAAAGCCTTTGAGAATTTGAAGGCATTGTTTGCCCAAGAGCCGGTGTTACTCCATCCAAATCCGGGAGTTCCATTCGTGGTTCAAGCTGATGCTAGCGACGTAGCGGTAGGAGCTGTGCTTCTTCAAAGAAATAACCAAGGCATATTGCAACCTTGTGCTTATACATCCCGTAAGTTCACAGAGACTGAGAGGGCATGGGCTATATGGGAAAAAGAGGCGTTTGCTGTACGATGGGCACTCTCGACATGGCGACATTTCCTGGAGGGGGCGAAGGAAATGTTCGAGGTGTGGACGGACCATAAGAACTTAGAGGTGCTGCAGACCCCAAGGCGTTTGTCGCCGAAACACGTTCGGTGGGCTCAGTATTTCCGCCGCTTCCGTTTTGTTTTGAAATATGTACCAGGACATAGGAACTTTCTGGCAGATGCCCTCTCACGTTTACCTCAATACAACAGCGAACGGGAGGTGGTTGTGCAAGCTCTAATGCCCTCTTATCATCAAGTTGTTGCCCGGATTTATCCGCGCAATATGGGAGACGATCTGGTCCAGGAGTTGCATACAGCAGTGGTGGATGACCCGTGGTTGCGAGCTCATCCACATCTTCTAACAAATCGGGATGGATTAGCATGGAAAGGTGACAAAGTATACGTTCCTGAGACCCTGAGGTTGGCTGTATTACAACGTTGCCACGATGCCAAGGCAGCCGGCCATTTTGGATTTCTAAAGACCCTTCATTTGGTGAGGAGGCAATTTTGGTGGCCCCGAATGAAGAAGGACGTGGACTCTTATGTTAAAACCTGCCATGTTTGTGCGGTGTCCAAACCTCGCACAGGGAAGCCCTTGGGGTTATTACAAAGAGTGGCAGATCCGGGCCGGCTGTGGGAGGAGATTGCAATGGATTTTGTGGTTGGTTTGCCGGAGAGTCATGGTTGCTCTGTTATATGGACGGTTATTGATCTCTTCTCCAAGCAGGCCCATTTTATTCCATATAAAGGGCTACCGTCAGCTAAGCGGTTGGTCCGGTTGTTCATCGAACACATATATTGTCTTCATGGGGTACCCAAACGAATTGTCTCAGACCGGGGGGTACAGTTTACAGCCCGTTTCTGGCGTGAATTTCTTCGGCATATTGGATCATCTCAGGGCCTTAGTACAGCATACCATCCGAATACCAACGGAGCGGCTGAAAGGGCGAATGCCATGGTGGAGCGCTATTTGTGTAGCTATGTATTGGGCCGGCAAATGGATTGGGTTCATCTGTTGCCGTTTGCGGAGGGGGCCTACAATAACGCGGTGCATAGTAGCACCAGGTTTGCCCCATTTCGGGTGGTGAATGGCGTGGATTTCGTGCCGATTCCCGAATGCCCTGGGACCTCCCCTAGTGGGGGTTCAGTTCCGGATTGGATAACCCGTATACAGGGGTTATGGGGGCAGGTTAAGAATGCTCTCACAAAAGCGGAGGGGGAGATGAAGACGCAGGCTGACAAAAAGAGAGGGGTCCCTAAACCATTCCAGGTGGGCGATTGGGTGTATTTGTCAACGAAGTACCTGCGTACAGCAGCTCCCGGTAGGAAGTTGGGCCCAAAGTACATGGGGCCCTTCCAGGTGGTCAAGGTGATTAACCCTGTGATGATGCGATTGTGACTGCCTCGGTTCATGGGGAGGATCCACCCAGTGTTTCATTGTAGTTTACTGAAACCGGTGGGGAATCCCCCAGGGGGGCAAGTGGGAACGCCACCAGGGCCTGTGGTAGGTGACCGGTTCGAGGTCCAATCCATCCTGGACTCCCGTGTGCGAAGTGGGCGGTTGCAATATTTGGTTGGTTGGAAGGGATACCCTCTGTCAGAGGCATCATGGGTGGGGAGGGAAGATGTGGAGGCTCCCCGGTTAGTAAAGGCGTTCCATCGTAGACATCCAGGGAAGGTGGGGGGTGGACCATTTTAATAATCCGTTGGGGCGGACGTTGTTTTATTTGTTGTCCTTCCCTTCCAGGGAGAGATCTGGTAGGGGAAGCCGCCTGTCAAGCCCCACAGGCTCGACATACATTGGTGGGGGCTGGAGAGCACAGTGAACATTGCTAGCCCAAGTTGCCGGTGACTCACGCTGATCAACTTACCTCCGGAGGATGCCGCTTGCCGCTGCCTGCTGCCGGGGGGGGAGCCTGTCGGACATGGCGGCGGCATCTCGGTCGGGACTCCTGTGATCGGCCCGCGACTATGGACCGTCATTTCCGGGGCCGGATGTGCGGTGCCGGCTTCCTGTTCCCTTCGGCCGGCCGGCATGTGAGGGGCGGTGACGTTAGAGGCCAATGCAGCTGTGAGGCGCATAGGGTGTGGGGGGGTGATTTAGGGTGTAAGTTATGGGCGTTTGGGTATTAGTTGTGGGTGTGGTTGTGGGTGCATATATACGGCGCTGGGTAATGTTCACGCCCAGCGCCAACTTTTACTAACTCGAATAAAGGATTGTCACTTTGTTCCTGCGTCGGCCGTTTGTTTTTCCCCGGCGGAGGACTTTGACACCAGGCTCAGTTTATTCCATGCTTGCATTTAGTCCGGGCATCCACAGACAACAGTACAGCAGAACTGTCAAAATGGTGGCTGTGATAGTTGATCAGAGCTTCTTGTTTTTTATGTGCAACAGCTTTAGCATTTAGGAACAGAGGTAAGTTAGTTGCTTTTCTATTAACACATAATCCTTAAAAGAGCCCTCCTGTAAGGACCCTGTCATGGTCTAATTCAGACTGGAAATACAGCAAATGAAAATATTTTCCCCCACTCTTCTTTGTCCTGTTTTCCCCACTGGAAATGGCTGTTTGCAACACACAAGGAAGGGATACTTTCCTAAGAGTTCACAATTCAAGAATACCAGTGTTAACTTGGATTGCCAATAAAGTCCTGTTTGTGACAAAAGAGAACACAAAATTGCTTTCTCCTTTGAGCTCAAGTCTCAATGGATCCAGGATTGAAGCAGAACTGCGTGAACTGGGGCATCTCCAACCAAGTTGCCTCTCCTTCCTTCCTTCCTGTTTTCACTTCCTCCCACCCTCCCTTCCTTCCTCCCTTCCTCCATTTGTTCCTTCTCCTTCTCATCTCTTTCCTTCCTCCGCGCTCAGGAAGAGGTGATGGGAGGGGGAGAGATTACCAGAGATTGCTATCCCATGTGGGCGGGCAGGAGCTGTCCCTGTGAAAGAAAAGCCTCGTGGCTGCGAGGCTGGAGGTGCTGGTGGGAGGGATGGCGGCACTGATCTACAACCTGGTTGCGTCCATCAAAGCCAGAATGCACTCCACGGGGCAGCCCAGCCCTGTCTCCTGGCTGCGCGCACAAGCAGAGTCCGCCCTCCCTGCTGGCTGTCTTGCCCTGCAAGCTGACTTCACCCAGGATGCCGGCGCTGGCCGTCTCCTGTGCGCACACCTGGGGGGCAGGACAGAGGTGGCGGGGTAGCTCCTTGCTGATTCCAGGGCTGCTCCGTGGAACCTTCGTTCCTTCCTTCCTTCCTTCTCTCCTTCTCATCTCTTTCCGTCCTCCGCGCTCAGGAAGGGGTGATGGGAGGGGGAGAGATTGCCAGCGTTGCCATGCTGCTCAGTCCATCAAAGCCAGAACGCGCTCAGCCTTAGCCCTGGAACCAGCAAGGAGCTGCCCCGCTGCCTCCTGCCCCCCGGGTGTGCCCACAGGAGATGGCCAGTGCCGGCCTTCTGGGTGAAGTCAGCCTGCGGGGCAAGTCAGCCAGCAGGGATGCTGGACTCCGCTTGCGCGCGCGCCCAGGAAGCAGAGCAGGGCTGCCCCGTGGAGCGCATTCTGGCTTTGATGGACACAACCAAGTTGTAGATCAGCATCGCCACCCCTCCCACCAGCACCTCCAGCCTCGCAGCCATGGGGCTTTTCTTTCACCAGGACAACCCCAGCCTGCCCACGTGGGATAGCGGCAACATGGCAGTGCTGGCAATCTCTCCCCCTCCCATTACCCCTTCCTGAGCGCGGAGGAAGGAAAGAGATGAGAAGGAAGGAAGAAAAGAACGAAGGTTCCATGGAGCAGCCCTGGAATCAGCAAGGAGCTGCCCCACTGCCTCTGCCCTGCCCTCTGGGTGTGCGCAAAGGAGACGACCAGCGCCGGAGTCCTGGGTAAAGTCAGCCTGCGGGGCAAGACAGCCAGCAGGGACGCCGGAGTCCGCTTGCAACCAGGTTGTAGATAAGTGCCCGGTCGACCTGGGCCAGGCCGAGGTGCGGCGGGCAGAGCAGGTCCCCAGTCCGGATGGAACCACATATCGGGCCGGTCCCGGCCCATGGGCCTTGTTTTTGACATGTCTGCCTTAAATGAATGTCTATTTTTTTTATCTGATAGTGAGGCTTTAGGAAGGGCCACATTATCTAAATATGATGTATCACTTGAACAATAAATATACTTGAAAAAAATAATTCAGCACAGGTATTTCCAACGTATTATTGCATCAGTAGTGCTTACTGATGCATATTTCACTGAAATGAGACTCATAAGTTACTTTGACTGAATCTTGGAACTGGCTGTTGCATTCCAACTGGCACTCTGCAGAAGACCTGGCAAATGTCCCATGTATTCACTGCATGGGTTTCATGTCTCCATTGTCTACCAACGGTCCTTATAAATAAAATGTTTTACATTTTTAATAATCTTTTAGTTCAGGGGAGGGGAGAACATTTGCAGAGTTGTGATTTATGCAGATCTCAAAGAGTAAACAATTAGTATGCCATAAGATAGATGAGACACGAAACAGAAGCATTATTAGTAAAACTTTAAATAAAATTTAATTCATTCTAGGGTTTACTGTTTTTGTTTTTTGATCTATATTCACAAAATGGAGAATGAAAAATTAGTAATAAGATAAATGATATTTAAAGTTTATTCAATTGTTTTGCCTCCTCAGTAAAAGAAACTTTTCTTAATTGCTTATCCTTGAGGCTTTCACCTTTTAGCTAAAATTAATTAAAGCATGAAGTGGTTTAAACCAACTCATCAATTGGTTTTGAACATCTTATTCAATATATGTCAGAGGAGACTTGCTTGTACTATGTGAAAAGAGTTGGAATTAAAGTGGGAATTGAATGAATATGCAGAAAAAGATCATAAAAGAAAAAGAAATCATAATTTCTTTTCAAAACCATGCTTGAAATAAGTTCATGTCATTTCAATGTAAATACATGCCATTCAAGCTATTGTGTAAGTATAATGCATGTATTTCATACATTGTCTTGTCAGCGTTTTTTTTTAATTTCATCAATTACATTCAACTTGACTCAGTCTTCCTGCTCTCCTTGATAAAATTATTCTTCCTTCATAGTTTGTTTTGCAATTCTGTACTTATCCTGTATTTATTCATTCTATCTTCATTCGTTTTATCTTTATGATCAAACCCACCTTCTTTCATACAGGTCACACTATATCAATCAAATTAATTCAGTAAATGTTTGCTGTTATCCTATCTTTTCTTGTTTCACCATAACCCATTCCCTTATAAATTACTTTTATATTTTTCCTAATGCACTTAACTCTCACTAACAAATAGGAAGAAGCACATCCTTATGCCCAGTATATTTTCTTTCAACAAACAATTCCTCACAAAATACCACTCACTATCTTTCTAATACAATTTACATGTATTAAAAATTCTCTGTTCATTTCCAGTCTTCTGGTTCTACCAAGGCATCTACTTGTTCTAGTTTGAGGGCATTTTTGTAACATGTAACAGTTTATTTTCACTGTCAAATGCTACAGTCTTGATCTTTAATGCATTACTTTTCTGATCCATATTCCTTGTTCATCACATACTCCATCATTCATGGCAGATAATTTTGGATCTCAGACACCATCATGGCTTCATATCATTACCAAAGTATATGTATAATGATGTCTCTAACCAGCACACCATTAACATTATCACAAGTAATATTTTCCTAATTCACACATGCTTTACTTCCATCATATAACACTCTAAACTACATCCAGCAATCAAGCTCTAATGCTTTATTTATAGAAAAGATTCCATCAGTCTATTTATTTTAATACCACTTTCTTGGTAAGCTAACCAAGATAAATTAATCCTTATTTTCTCACATTCTCAATGATATGCTGAAGGGTAAAATCTGAAAGAAAGAATAAAGAGTAGAAGATGCAGAAAAAAATGAAAACTTAAAAAGAAATAGAAGTAAGAACATAGTAAAGAAAAAATAAAAGAAATATATATGTATGTATGTGACTTCCAACCTTCATCACAACTGTAAACAATTTTAGTTAGTTATCTCCTCTTAAAATACAACTGATGATCTCTCTCCCATATCCCATGTCTTATCTATAGACCAAGTCATAAATTATCTGTCATTTTAGTCCTGGTGTGAGCAATAGTCCACTGAGGGTTATGTAATGGAATGTGTAGATCAGTGGTTCTTAACCTTTTTGAACGAATCGCCCCCTTGAGCCAATGAGGAAGTTGTCATCGCCCCCCTCCCCCAACATAACCTCTCAATCACAACATAGGAAATAATTCTTCAATTTATGCAAACACTTTTTTTGTTTTCTTTAAAATTGTCATCAGGACATATCGATGCAAATAATTTATTCCCAGTCTTTTTCCCATATCTCAACTGTGTGAAAAATTTGGTGCCACCCGTCACTTTATTCCCAAACTTTGTGAATCATGTATTTCATTATTATCTTATTTATTCAAGACACTTAAATGTAATGACCACTGAAAACAAAATTCAATTGCAAGAAAGTGAAATGCCCGAAAAGAAAAACTGAATTTCAAGACGAAAACTCTGAAACTAAATTAAGATTCGAGGAAAGTATATATAGTCACGCACACTGTAAAAAGGATTAAAAAGACACAAAGAAAATATAATGTCACAGGGGACAGCCACTCAGCATGCGATGTTTCGAAAGAAGCGCTGCCCCCTCCATCACTGCCCATTCTGGCCAATGGCACGCCACTGTATGGGTAGAGGCTGCTGCGCAATGCACATGAAGATAAGCGATGTGTATTCACATATGTACGGCGTTCTGTACTGAAGCTAGCTGGAGGAACATTTGAAAACAATTGAATCCACTAATAGCGAACGATCTGATGTTTTTGTATCACAGATATACAGCAATTCACTGTACGAAAAAGTCTCAAAAGTGTCCCCAAAACATCTCGCTCCATCGCCCCCATATCGCCCCCTTTTCATTCCTTTGCCCCCGCATCGCCCCTTTTCGTTCCATCGCCCCCCTGAAAAATGAAATCGCCCCCTGGGGGGCGATATCGCCCAGGTTAAGAACCACTGGTGTAGATGACCTTGGGGAGCAAGGGGAAGAGCTGCTACCTAAGTAAATTCTCAGTGAAAGGGCAGAGAAAGAAATTTAGAAAGAACTCGCCCTAAAATTTAATCCATTCAAATAATGTCAATGAACTTTTTTTATTTTTTTTATTTGTCCCTTCTCACAAAATTCTTCAAAACATTAACAAACCTCTTTTGTAAATCCAATATAGCAAAATTATTCAGATTGCTGTCTTAGTATATTGTTTGTATATCCTTTTTAATTATTAAAACTTCAGCTAATTTCTTCTTTATGTCCAGTGTGACATCTTTTTCCATGTCATTCTTGTAGACTGTCATTTTAAAATCTACTTTCAACTCAGTCGCAATCTTGTCAGGTAAAACTTGTTCCCGTCCCACATCTTTTAGACATAGTTTCTCCATAGAGGCAGATATCTCTTGTGGAATTAAAATGCAGGACTCAAAGCAAATAATCAAGACATGTTGCAGTATTTATAGTTAACAGTGCACACTGAAAGAATTCCTTCCAGAAAATAGTGGGAGGAACTCCTGCAGACAAAAGGATGCACAAAAGGATATTACATTTCCGATAGGAGGACGAAAATGATATAGTCATACATATGCATATATTGTACACTGCCCAAAGCTTCTTGCTGAGAGAGAGAGGTAGTTAAGAAATAGGAAATAAACAAACAATCTAAGCATAAACATTTAAACCTCAGGTTACTTTTCCGCCCTTCTACTGTTACTATCTTCAAGAAAAAAAATTAATAAAAGAAACATTGCAGTAGAAATGTTGACAAGAACCAGGCACATCAATATTACCTTTTATGTGCCAATTAGCAAACATTCCTTCTATTTTCTATTTTATAATGCAGCGCCACTCATCAGAATTTGTTTTCTTCACACTATTAACACTATTAATGTTATCTTCTGCATCCAGTTTTCAAACATATCCTTCAATATGTCCAATATTAGAATATTATGCTCCGTTTTATAATTGTAAGTTGAGTTTTAATTTTAATCTTTAGTTTCCTCTAGCATCCAATTTTTAAAAACTTACATTTTTTTTTAAAAAAAAGTCAAAACAAAAACATTTCCCATAGGAAGGATTTTTTTATAATTATTTCCAAAATCTTATTACAAATTTAACTGCACTCTTAGTCCATTTGTATCTTTCTAAAATTAAAGTTATAACAACCCTCAAAGATATCACCTTGACAGATGCTTTCCTAAACTCAGGGACATTATATATGTATAGCAATTCTCTGGTCCACCAAATTAGCAGCTTTCATTAAAAACTATAATATTAATTAAAAAATGACTTCACAAATTTATGCTGATTGCTGAGAATCTTTCCTTTTAAGTGCTTGCACTTAAATCTAATTCCTAGTAACAGACATTAAAATTACAAGTTTTCTGATCTTGTTTTCCCTTTTTTGAATCTGATCTGTACATAACTGCTTCTGTCCTTTAAAACAATGAGTCTTCTAGCACTTCCATTTTTCTTTTCCCTGGTGAAAAGCTTTGATATGATTGATTTCTGTGGAGTTTGTATCTAACCTTAACCCTTCCTGCTATTAGAATACTAGGTCAAAGTGATAGAATTATCTTAAGTTATTGGAGCTAGTCTTACATGTTGAGGGCTTCAAATCAGTTGCTCAGCTCTAGTGGCATGTCTCCATCTCCTGGTTCATCCACTTTTTTGGGTCACATATACAATACTTTCTTAGCCAATGGTCCATTTTCTTTATGGTGCCTGCAAAATTGGGGGTACCCTCACCTATCAACGTGGATACCAATTGTTGTTTCCAGGTATTCTTCAAAAGCAGACCCATGTATCATAGAGGTTGAAGGCATGAGTTAACTTCAGCTCTAGGAATAGCTAAAACTAGCGTATCAGATGAAGCTGAACAAGGTTCCCTAAATATTTTAAATTGATGTAATTATCATATTTTATATTACATACATCTGGGAATGTCACCATTGCTGTTTACTTGCCATTGATCCTTTTATAAGGATCTATGATTGACTTGTTCCTCTCCTCCCTCCCCCAAACTATCTCTGTTTCTATTTGTTCTCCTGATTAGTTGCACTGATAGCAAACTACCCACTTCTTGTTCTCTTTCTAAAGGGTGCTGCAGATCCTGAATCTTAATTGCTCCATTATCCTTGCATAGGGAATGACCACTGATAATCTAAAAGTCATCATTATAACATGATTGCTAGGAACACTTGCTAAACCTGCAGTTTATTGATGGCAAATATATACTGGACAGAATTGAGAGACCACAGTGGGAGGAGGCTAAAATGTTTCTCTGAAGCAGACAAAACCCAAGCAGAATTTTCCAGTATTTTAAAACCAAATCTTCTTAGACCATGCAGGCATAACTTTACCTATCATCTTACATGGGAAGGGATGGTATGGTTAAAAGTAGAAAAAAAAATCCCTCAGGTTTACATTATGTTCTGGTATAAGTAGCTTTTTGTGCTTACTTAGGCATTTGTTCTGTTGCTTTGTAGACTTCTTGTTGCAATGCACCTGTTCTTTCATTTAGGCACACTGTGATCCAGATTGTTTGGTTTATTCTGCTTTGTGACACATAGTAAAATTAATTGACCATTTGGTCTCTTTAGATCTATCATTCTGTAGTCTTAAGATAACTTTTATAGCCAGTTACCAAGTCTACTCAAAGTCTGCTGAACTATGTTTCTTTTGAGCAAAGAATTACACTTACAAAAAACAAAAATTAAATTTAGTAGCAAGCCCTTATAAACAAACATATTATGAAACATAAAATCATATCATGTATCTGAACTAATCTATAACAACAAGCAACTGAGCTGTATATTCACACAGTGCTCTGAATGTATATAATGCTATTAATATTACATTACTGTTTACCAACTTCTTTCATTACAACATTGTCAATCAGTATATTTAAGTAAATAGATATTGTACTCTTAAAATCTTAAACACTCTTTCTTACTACTACTACAGCTGTTGTTTAACTGTTTAGGACAGCCTACATATGCCATTTGTTAAATCACAAGCAATATTTGGTCTTGCATTTTTGCCCTCTCAACCTCAATAATGTTATTGTTCTAGGATTATTAAATGACAATATGAAATGAAAGAAGTTAAATGAAACTTTTGAAAACTTAAAGCTTATAAGCTGTTGAAAACAAGATTCTCAGGCTTCCAGCTCCTCCTATCTTTACCTTGTCCCTCAAAGAAGATTGAAAGTTTCTCAAAATCTTTTGTTATTCATTCTACTTAATGTTAAAGTAAAGCTCTACAGACAAATTTGTGTTAAATTTATTTTTTATCAAAACATTTTACCAAATTCAGTTCCTCATGTACAAATTCATGGCGTAGACATGTAGCTGTTGGGAGAAAAAAATCAAAACTGATTTGGTGAGTAAAAAGTGTTGAGATTTTACTGGGGAAAGGAGCCACCCCTACTCTTATGGATGTACTGGTGTAAATAACACATCTGTGTACATACTTTGTGCCCATAGATATGCTTTCTTTGTACAGATGAAACAATTGTAGACGTTCATCTTCAGTAAAAAAAATATGTAATAGCAATCTTTGGAAAACTTATTTTTTTACTTATGAAGGCAAGTGTGTTTTCTCCCCAAAATAATTAATACGCTCTCAAGTTAGATTGCATTGATTATAAAATTGCTTTCTTGAAACAACTGACATCATGAAATATAATAATAATAATAAAGTTGGAAGGGACCTTGGAGGTCATCGAGTCCAACCCCCTGCTCAGGCAGGAAACCCTATACCATTTCAGACAAATGGCTGTCCAGTCTCTTCTTAAAAACTTCCAGTGTTGGAGCATTCACCGCTTCTGGAGGCAGGTTGTTCCACTGGTTAATTGTTCTAACTGTCAGGAAGTTTCTCCTCAGTTCCAGGTTGCTTCTTTCCTTGACTAGTTTTCATCATCCATTACTTCTTGTCCTGCCCTCAGGCGCCTTGGAGAATAGCTTGACTCCCTCTTCTTTGTGGCAACCCTGAGATATTGGAATACTGCTATCATGTCACCCCTAGTCCTTCTTTTCATTAAACTAGACATACCAATTCCAGCAAACGTTCTTGATATGCTTTAGCCTCCAGTCCCCTAATCATCTTTGTTGCCTTCTCTGCACTCTTTCTAGAGTCTCAACATCTTTTTTACATCGTGGTGACCAAAACTGGATGCAGTATTCCAAGTGTGGCCTTACAAGGCATTGTAAAGTGGTATTAATACTTCACGTGATCTTGATTCTATCCCTCTGTTAATGCAGCCCAGCACTGTGTTGGCTTTTTGGCAGCTGCAGCACACTGCTGGCTCATATTTAAGTGATTGTCCACTAGGACTCCGAGATCCCTCTCACAGTTACTACTATTGAGCAAGGTACCCCTATACTATACCTGTACATTTGGTTTTTCTTGCCTAAATGTAGAACCTTACTTTTTTCACCATTGAATTTCATTTTGTTAGATAGCGCCCAATGTTCAAGTCTGTCCAGGTCCTCCTGTATCTTAAGCCTGTCTTCTGGAGTGTTGGCTATTCCTGCCAGCTTGGTGTCATCCGCAAATTTGATGAGTTCCCCATCTATCCCCTCGTCCAAATCGTTGATGAAGATGTTGAAGAGCACTGGCCCCAGACAGAGCCCTGGGGCACCCACTGCACACTTCCCTCCATGTAGATGCGGTTCCATTGAGGACCACACGCTGAGTACGGCCGGTCAGCCAGCTACGAATCCATCTGGTGGTGATGCTGTCTAACCCACATTTTTCTATCTATCAAGTAGTAGGTTGTGATCTACTTTATCAAATGCCTTACTGAAGTCCAAGTAAATTATATCCACAGCATTCTCTGATCACTAATTTTGTCACTTGGTCAAAGAATGCAATAAGGTTGTCTGGCATGATCTGTTTTGACAAACCCATGTTGGCTTTTAGTAGTGATTTTGTTTGCCTCTAGGTGTTCGCTGATTCGTTGTTTGATTATCTTTTCCAGAATCTTCCCAGGTATGAGGTCAGGCTGATAGGTCTGTAATTTCCTGGGTCCATTTTTTCCCCTTTTTGAAGATGGGAACTACATCAGCTCTTTCCAGTCCTCCGGTAATCCCAGTGCCAGGATCTTTGAAAAATATAGTTCAATGGTTCTGAGATCACATCTGCCAGTTCTTGAGAACCCTGGGGTGTAATCCATCTGGTCCTGGTGATTTGAACTCGTCTAGGCTGGACAGGTGCTCACTTACCGTTTTTCTTGCCTATCTTAACTTGCATTTCTATTCTGTTTTTTATGGCACTATTTTGGTAGGTTGGTCTGTTTTTTCCCTTTGTGTAAAAGACAGATGCAAAAAATGAGTTAAATAGTTCTGCTTTCTCCCTGTTGCTTGTCACCTTTTTGCCACTTTCACCCACTAGTGGACCAATCATTTCCTTCACTTTTTCTTGTTTTTACATGTTGAAAGAAGCTTTTTTTGTTATTTTGACTTTGGTTGCACTTAGTTCATTATGAGCCTTAGCTTTCCTCACTTCATCTTTGCAGGCTCGGGCTATTTGCTGATATTCTCTTAGTTATGTGCCCTCTTTCCACTTTCTATACTTGTCCCTTTTTATCTTTCAATTATCAGAGAGTTCTTTATGCAGCCATGCTGGTTCTTTTGAGAGCTGTAATTTTTCCTTTGTTGGTATTGTGCTAGACTGGGCTTTTATTATCTCACTTTTCAAAATTTCCCAAGCTTCTTGAGTTGTTTTCCCCTTGAGGATTCTCATCCATGGAATCCTTCCCAAACCCTCTCTAAGTTTATTATAACCTTGAAGTTACTATAATTACAGAGTGTGACCTATTTATTCATTTATTTAATTATATACTTATGGGCTCAGACCTATAAACATGCTATGACTTCAAGTAAAGGTTGAATTGGATAGATTTCATAAAAAGAGACATTTTAATAGAAAACAAGTGCAGTGGGTGACCCTACACAAATCTGGAACATAAACCAATCTGGCATAGTGTACATCCTATTCTATTTGTGCTGAACACACACATATAATTGACTATAGGTCTTATACAGAACCAATCTGGAAAGATTAGATTTGAAAATGCATGAATGTACCCATTAATCAGTTTGCATGTTTGATAATAGCAACATTTTTCCTCTGTGATTAGAAACATAGCCAATAAACATACCATATTGTGGGAAGAAAAGTCTTCATCCTGGTTCATCCAAGCCGGGAATAAATAAAACAACATGGCGACTGCTTTGGGAAGAAGGTTAGAGTTTATTGAAGAGCCAGAAATATGGTTCTTGCAGGAAGGAGGAGAAGTCAAGAAGACAAAAGACCTAAAATCTGCATACCCCACCTGTGACAGGACATAATAGGATCATCAAGAATACCAGAGAGGCACACCTAAACTCAGGAGGTCAGAATACGTGACACAGGAAATAGCCTCCAAGTTCATGACACAGGAACAGGAAACTTCCAAACAAAAGGCTTTCAGAGGGTGTAAAAACCTACTCCACATGTGCTCAGCCCTTCTCCTTGATTTCTCCTCCTTCCTGCAAGAACCATCTTTCTGGCTCTTCAATAAACTGTAACCTTCTTCCCAAAGCAGTCGCCATGTTGTTTTATTTATTCCCGGCTTGGATGAACCAGGATGAAGACTTTTCTTCCCACAATTTAATTGTATGATAGAGCATATTTTCCCTTCTTAGGAAAATATGCTTAAATCAAATAGCACAGCTGATTCTCTAAATTGCACAAACACTGGGATTTATTTTGAAAAAATCTTATCCCCAAATAAGTGGAATTTTTCCATCTTTTAAATAATATTTATGAGACAATTATTGAATGCCTATGCCAAAGTGTGTTCAAAATACCATATGACCACATCCATGAATCAGCAGTATTCTTTATCATACCAGTTGACTGTGATTGGACAGGATCTTTGTAAAGTTCATACTATCTAATCATGGAGCCCTGGGCATTATAGCTGAATATTATACAGGTAGTCCTCGACTTACAACTGTTCATTTAGTGACTGTTTGACATTACAACGGCACTGAAAAAGGTGACTTATTACCGTTTTTCACATGACCATTGCATCATTACATCCCCATGATCACATAATCAAAATTCAGACGCTTGGCAACTGACTCATATTTATGATGGTTGTAGTGTTCCGTGTGATCAGCTTTTGCAACCTTCTGTCAAGCAAAGACAATGGGGAAGCCAGATTCACTTAACAGCCATGTTATTAAGTTAACAACTGCAATGATTCATTTAACAACTATGGCAAGATAGATCGTAAAATGAGGCAAAACTCACTTAACAAATGTCTTACTTGTTTAGGCTCAATTGTGGTCGTACGTCGAGGACTACTTGTAGTTGAAAATTATGTCTCACTTAGCAACAGAAATTTTGGACTCAATTGTGGTTGTAAGTCTATTTGTAAGGACTACCTGTACATAAAACTATTGCATCTATGGATTCTATCAAATTCAAATCTAATCCTCAGGATAGCATTTCTATGTTTTGCTACTGTTGGTTGTTTCACAATAGTTTATTTTATTTTTGTAAAGGTTGAATTTTTTAGCTCTAAGTTTTCCTCTAAAATGGAAATGGCGTTTGTCTTTTACAAGATTGGAAGTAGTTGCATTAGTATTCAGGTTAACTAACTATTTGCTGTTTTTCTTCCTCTGCAAAATATTTAGTGCTTTGTAGAATAACTCTACATTTCCTTAAAAGCAGCTTCTGGAAATCCAGAAACTGCTCATATGAATTGAGTGTATTGTTATGGAACATTAGACAACAGAGCTAATTTAAACAGTTTCTTGCATGGTATACTTTCTGAATGTAGTGTATCATTTTTTAAGTACAATATAGATTAGTGATATTAAACTATAGAAAGTAAGCGGCTGATCACTGGTCTTGCATCTGCAGTCTTCATATGTCAAGTTCTAGGTCTTGCTAGCTCTAGCCATTTTGAGAAGTACAAGAAGATGTGGAATAATACAATAATACAAGTTATACATTACGCATAATATGCACACATTTCTTGTTCATCTCTAGAAAGATTAGTATTTTTTTCTTATTTTATTAATTTATAGTCCTAGACCAAATAAAAACAAAATGCAATGCCCAATAAAAAAAAATAACATGACAGTTTAAAGACCAAATGCTATGGTTGATGTAGAATATACTTTCACTATGCAGAAGTCAAGCTCTGTACCTGACGGCAATGGTGATGAAGCAAAACTTCAATGCCTTCCTGTAGATTTCTGGTAAGAAATTTGCAAGCAAGAAGCAGGTGATTTCCATGTCCAAGGACCCCATGGCAGTAGAAGAGAAAAGGAAATAGAAATGCTGTGCAATGGAACAGTACAATGAAATACTTCTGATTCAATAGCAGCATCAGAACAGATGCTAAAGCCTTCTGCATACAGATGTTATTAAATATTCCCTCCATTAGTATTGAAGGAAGGACATTAAATCTTTAAGCAAGCATTTTTTGTGAATGGCAGATAGAAAGAAACGTGGGAGGGCTAAAGGGACTATGGAAAAATGTCTTGAATTATTTAAGAGAAACTATAGATCTATTCCTTTGTAGAACTATCTTCAAGTATAGCCTTGTCAAGAATAATTAAAAATTGAGTTGACCGGTCTAAATCAGGAGTGTCAAACTGCCGACCCGTGGGCCGGTTTCATCATACCAAAGCCGTGCCCACCCCATTGCCGGCAATGCAAAAAGAGTCGTGATACGTCGCGACACGTCACGTGACGTGGCGAATTTGACACCCGTGGTCTAAATAAAAAGGAAAGATCTTTAGCAATACTTTTGTTTTTTCTAAGCAAAAATAAACTTAGCAAAAATCTGCTGAACCAATAACTTATCCCAAAATGATTGTTTCAACTAAAATATTAGACAGCAGATTCTCATTTGTACTACTACTAAAGAGTCTCTTAATTCTATCTTAAAAAGAACATTCAAAATGCAGGGATGAAATTTCAGTACAATTATACTAAATTTTAATTGAATCATTTCCAATTGCAATAGGTCAGATTGCACACAGAGGTGTGCATACAACTGCACATTGAACAAGACTCAAATTCACTGAAAATAAATCTTTGAAAATAAAGTAATAAGGAAGTTTATAGATTTACTTGCTTGCTTGTTTCTTCTATATATCATCTTTCATTGAAGAACTCAAAACTGGCCCAGTATATATCTCTCCCTCTCTCTCCCAGTATATATCTCTCCCTCTGTGAATTTCTATGGCTAAGGGAGGACTTGAACTTGATTTTTTCACTCCTATTCCAACACCTTAAGACAGGAGTCTTCAAACTTGGCGTTTTATGTCTTGTGGACTTCAACTCCCAGAATTCCTCAGCCAGCGTGCTGAGAAAGATGGTTTATAGGTGATGCTTGTCTATATATGTATAAGTTTGTACATATATATATCCATCCCCCTGCTAAAGAGATTTTACTTGTCTGTTGCCCTTATTTACTACATATCTTTTGCAAGGTAGTTTAAGCAATGCAGTTAAAACAGCCCCTATTGTGAACTGTGTAATTACAACAAGGAACAACTTCCCAAACATGTATGTACCACTAATCAGATAACAAACAGTATGCATGGTATAATCAACTATGGGGGTAGTTGTTGCAGCTGACCTAAATTGCTTGAAAGATATTTAGATAACTAACCAAAGGCTAGTCAGTAGCTCATCATAGTGCTGGTTAATTTTTTTTCAGAATAAAATAAACATAGTTTATTTATAACTCTGGTTCCTCAGTGGTAGAAGAGACACAGATATTGGTTTATAAACATACTTTTTTCAGATATCTTATCAAGATGTCCACTGATCCAATTACAGAGTTTGTTCAAATGCTGACTTTCTTGTCACTAATGTGTTTGATGTAAAGACATTATAATATCTTTTTAAAATAAATCTAAAAATAGATTTCAAAACTAGTTACAGTGCCTATAAATCATGATTTACATACTAGCTGTAACCGACATTAACAAAAGGTTGAGCAGTAAAATTATTGCAAGATATTTGTTTTTTGAGTCAGTAAGTAGTCCACAAATTATTGTGATTTTATTTAGCAGTCCATGTAGTATTTTAATTATTGTTGTAAATCTTATATTTGCCTGGGGGCCCTATCATAATATAATTTAATTAACTTCAATAGCTGAGCCACATGTTTGGCTATTGTTTAAAAAGTGTTGACCAGTTGTGTGTAAATAAAATTGATCTTTGATCATAATTATAGCCCTGCAGTGTGGAATAGGATAGGTTCTAGACTCGAAACAGATATCTGGATAATTTGTAGGAAATTGGCATACATTTCAATCTCCTATTTTTAAACAGTAGTGTCAACACTAAAATAATGTGAGAAAGAAAAGACAAAACATGGGGCTAACAGTTCAGATGTAAAATCCAGTCAATGAATAAAGGTTAAAGTTAAGGTTTCTGTGTCCTTTTGCAGAATAGTGGCATTCTGGATTTTTGCCGAGCATTGTGTTGTCATGATGTCTAAGTCCTATTCTGCTTGATTGATGAGTAATGCTGTCCTAACAGTTTTAATGCAAGACAGGTGAAGGAAAGCAGTTAGTGAATTCCTCTGGCTTCACTCCCACCAAGTATCAACTGATATCAGGGGGGAAAAGCACCAATCACTCCTCCTAATGTATGGTAGGTGGCAAATGTAAGCAAGTGCTTTGAACTGCAGGTTAGACCACTGTTAGCCTGGCCCTGAGGAAGGGCATAGGAAGAACCAAGTAAAAGCAACCAATAGGAAGAACCAAGTAAAAGCAACCAATAAAAAGCCAGTGCCATCCTCAACTGCTGTTTCAAGAGAATGGCAGTGTTAACAGGGAATGGTCATGTCTAAGAGCATCTGGAAACAATCTGTGGAATGCGCAAAATAATGCTCTTCTTGCCTCACTAAAGGAATAAAAAGACTGAAAAATTCTAACACAAAAAAACCCTTCAGAATAGAAGTAATAGAAAACTTCCAATGCACTCTTTGGTGAAAGAATCAGCAAAGGCAACAGAACCCAGTTTTTTTCCTTGTGTTTAATCAGCCTTCGCTACAGCAAAGGACTAGTGCTGTTTCAAAAGTGTACTCAATCTGTTTAAATAAGAAACCTACCTGGGATCTGAGAAGCACTTCAGAAAGTGCCAGCCTGACATTGCATGGCCAATGGCTCTGAGGAAGCCAGGTGTCTGGTTCTTCCTGAAGCCCAGAGCAAAATAGCCAGAGGGAGGCAATACCTAGCTCCCAAGAGAGAGAAGCCATACCCACATCAATTTAAAGTGTAATAATTGTTGAGAAAATTCTGTCCCCTTACTAGATCATCAATAATACCATTGATGAAGCATTCCAGTTTGTGTCCATGGTAAAAAGTATGTTAAGGGGAAAGAACAGTCAAAGTTGTCTCCACTATGCAGCAGGGATAAGATAATGTCATGAGTGCATGTCCTACAAAAACATCAAAGCACATTTCCCTGCAGTTTGGGGAATGGAAGGATATAATTTTTATGCTAAACTTCAGTAAGCATATAGGACTCTAACAAAAATAAAATATATCCTATAAATCTGAAAACTGGCTACTACCAGTATAAAGGTTAGGAGGCTTTGTATTACAGGCAGCTGGAAAAGCAGCCAAATAGGTAGTACTCGATTTATAATAGTTCATTTAGTGGCCATTTGAAGTTACAATGGCATTGATAACAGTGACTTATGATCATTTTTCACACTTACGACCATTGCAACATTCCCACAGTCACATGATCAAAATTCAGAAGCTTGGCAACTGACTCATATTTATGACAATTGCAATGTCCCAGAGTCATGTGATCACCTTTTAGGACTTTCTGTCAAGAAAAGTCAATGGGGGCGGGGCTAGCTTGGATGGATGACGAATGCTGAATTTCTGCCTCCTCCGGACCATCGCAGAGAATTGGTTAAAAAATATAACATCCAATTAAGGACTATGAAAATTTAAGAGATTATGAAACGTGAGTTACTTCCCTTGCTTTCCTCCTGAAGTTTGGATTGTATTTGATTCGGTTTTGGACATTCTCCCAGAGAAGCTTTGAATTTGGATATTTGGCTAAGAGACTTGAGAGGCTTTTGAAGGCTGATGGGGAGAGGAGGGGCCCTATGATTGAAGACTGATAGGGGAAAGAATTTGGAGAGAATTTAAAGGAGTATAGCTGAAAAGATAATAGTTGATTTATAAGTGTACAGTGTGAAGGCCCATTACTCCCTCCTTTCAGTCGAAATTTTGAGATCTGGAGAAAGTGAAAGTATTAAACACCTTTAAGACACAGCCTTGATAAGGCGTGTGTAATAAAGATAATTGCTGCCTTTGGATTTATTTATTTTCATCGTGTTGCTTTCACAGAGATAAGTTGATAAGGACAAGATAAAGGGAGGAAGTGACATGTATGGGCTATAGACTGTGTAAAAATTCTTGGAAGGTTAAGAGCTCTTTTTGGTGGTTGGATGTCAAAACGCAGCCAAAGTGCAGAAAGTGTTTGGCAAAGACTCAAAGCAGGCCTTAGATCTTCAGATTTACATCTGATTCAAGTGGAAAAAGCCTTAGAAATGGATGTGAGGAAAAAATCGCCTGAGAAGTCACTGACTCAACCAGATAAACTTGATATTCTCTTACAAGAGTTAAGAGAAATGAAGATAAATATAAAAGAAATGAAGACAAATATAAAGGAGGATTTGAAGCAAATAAAAGAATAAAATTGATAGTATGGATATAAGCATAGCAGATCAGGATATGACACGAAATATTACAGAAGTGAAGACCCAGATGGGAGAACATGATAAGGTGTTAAAAAGCCAGACAACTATGATGCATCAGGTGAAAAAGGATTTGGTTGAGATATGTGATCGTCAGCGCCGATCAAATTTGCGTATACGTGGATATCCGGAGAAAAGTGAAGAAAATGAAGCAAAATTGATTCAAGCAGTACTGGATTGGGCTACCTCGATCCTCCCAGATGTCCCCTTTACAAGATATGATATTGATGCAATACATAGAGCTGGCCCAAAAAGGTTGGGAAGATAATTGCCGAGAGATATTGTGGTGTGGCTCTGGTCATATGCAAAAAAAGAGCAATTGATGCACAAATTGCGAAACATGTCGTCTGTAATGTTTGGGGGGCATCAGATACAAGTTTTTCCAGATTTATGCAATGAGACTTTACAATGGAGGAGAGAAATGCATCAAGTTTGTCAAATATTGAAGAAAAATAACATTAATTACAGCTGGGAATATCCAGTTCTTTTGAGATTTTCATTTGGTGGAAGATTTTACAGAATTGAAACAAAGGAGGAGGCGATGGAGAAATTAAGAGAGCTCGGAATCATCAGTAAAGAAGAGGCTATGGAGCAAATTCAGAAAATGAATGAGATGTTGAAATTCTCAAGAAAGGAGATGGAGAAGAAGGAAGAAGATCTACAAGGGAAAGGGAAGCTGGATGAAGCAACAGGAGTTACAAGTTTGTTGTAGAGATAGTATATAAGTATTTGTAATGTGTTATATGTTTGGGTGTAGAAATTAAGGGTAAAGATGGTCAGGGGAGGTGGAGTGGGCGACCAAAGTCCATGCAGGGATGGCTCCTCTCCCGTCCCCCCGGGGGCCTGATGCGGCGGAGAGGAGGAAGATCTCCTGAAGAAGGGAAGGGGGACAATATATATGTATATGGGTGGGTAAGAGGTTATTTATGTTTTGGGACAATATGCTTACTTAGTAGTTTTAGTTTTGTAAGATTTATG